>OZ024695.1:21096526-21440556 GCA_964016905.1 Perithous albicinctus | reverse complement strand
ATTTTTTTATGTTACTTCTCCAACTTTAAGAGGCAGAATGTTTGTTAGATTATTTTTTTTTTAAACAAGAAAAATGGATGAAATTTTTTTGAAGGCAGGGAATTAAGATTAGCGTTAAATCAAAATTCGTCGATATTCCAAAAAATGATGTTTGCATGTGTTGAAAAAATTATTTTTCAATTAATTGCTAGTTTGGTTAAAATTGAATACAAATTTTATCTACTAAATTAATTGAGTAATCGGTCTTCAGGAAGACATTATATATTCAGTGTTTTATTTAAAGCTGATGCAATACATTAAAAACAGGCGTGAAGAACTGTAACAAAAAAAAAAATGAGAGGATTTTTGTAGGAATACCCGAATAATATTATTCAAATTCCTAGAAACTGTTCTCAGCCCTCATTCTTCAAAATATTCATAATTAAATAAATGACTTCGACTTGAATACCAGATTTTAATCTCGACACCTCAAATTACATATTCACCATCTTAATTTAAAAACGTTAGGGCTTTTTTTTCTTCATTTTTTAAAGAAAATCTATGAAATCAATTTAGCCAAAGCACCAAAACATGTACAAGCAATAATAAAACATTAATTCTTCGATACTCATTACTACTTATTACAATTATTATTGTCATTATAATTTCATTTAAATTTCTAAAAACCATTTTTAACCCTCTATTTTGTTTTTTTAACTCCCTCTGACCAATATTATTCACCTGTACGATTTTAGTAATCAACTTTCGTTTGTTTGTTTTTTTTGTTTCCATAATTTCGAGCAAGATTTTAATAATTTCAATCACTATCGCTATCGCTGTGTAAATTAGGTGCTCTTATTGGTCCCATTTCTGACCCAAAGGCAGAGAAAGCCCTCAGACCCAACGACGACGACGTCGTCGTCGTCGTTGTCGTCGTCGTGGTGCCTTTATCGATTTGCTTGGTGCATGTGCCAGGTTGAACGACCCCCGGACGTCGACAGAGAGAGAGACAAACCGTCTTGGAAAACTCTCCTCCCTTTCTTTCTGTCTTTCACTATACATACATATACATATATACATATATATATATATACACATAATAAACCTTATTCTCTCATATCTTCGCCAACATGTTAAGATAATAGAGACAACGAGTGACACTAATTGGACGAGGATATGTGCTCCGGTGAATTAGAGATACTGAACTGGACTCCGGACGTTGCTTTACGTATATATAAACATAAATGTATATATAGGGCATATCTAGGATCGCTTGAAAAAACGGTGATTTTCAGATATCGATTTTGCTCAATTTATATTTAGATGCCCAGTCGTTAAAAAAAGTCTGCTTGAGCGACTCTATGTAGCCCTAAAAATAACGTAATTGATTTTACGATTTTTCGTGATTCATTAAGATGAACAAATAACTCGATGAACCTTTCGAAATTGAAGAAAAAAAATTTCTTAAATTAAAAAAAATCGAATCAATAGTTCTTGAATTTTTTTTGCAAAAAAAAAGACAAATGTGAACTCACTAAACGATTGATAAACTCGCGGGAACGTCTTTTCTCAGTCGCCATCTATCAACGTATACCGGAAGTTGAGTTATTACTACTTGTAACTAATTGTTACTTCGTCAATAATTCTCTCTTTCTGTCCCTCTCGCTCTCTGTCTCTTTCTATATCTCTATATATTTACATTCTCCATGGAATCATCAACAGTTCTATACACTATTGTGTACAGTGAGTCATCGATCTGTCTCTATCTTTTGCTTGACTGGTGCGCGGTTTTCAGTTTCGATCGTCGACCCCAACGCGAGAGACACACTAAACGAAAGATGCATGAGCAACACACGATATATTCTGGCTAATGGCAACGACCCCTGATCGAGTTTCCTATCCTCTCTCGCTATACTTTACAGCCGGTCACCGGCTGTTGCTTCCTAGCGTGAAAACTTTTTTTTTTTTCTTCATTTTTTTTTATTGTCAAGCAGAGAGAGAGAGAGAAATCTCTCGATGCTATCCAAGGTGGTGATCCCGTTCGACTCACGACCTTGACTCTTTCGGCCAATGCTGTTGCTGCTGCTGACCAGCTCGAGAATACATATATTAGACATAATTTTTCAACTATTTCCACTTTTTTTAGAATACTTTTAGTGAATTTAGATTTATTATTGACAAGAATTTAGGATTACATAAAATTATTTGTATTTTGGAGGAGAACTGTAGTATTAATGTGGAAGGTTGCTTAAACATTTATGCCACGCGGTGCGAGAAGTGCCTACTTCTCGCACTAGTGCGATAAAGTTGTATACGAAACTCGTGCGAGAAACATTTTCTCAACTCTTGTGGATTGCAACACTCGTCTTTGGCTCGTGCTACAAACTGACACTCGCCAAGGAAAAGTTTTATCGCACTCGTATAGTAATATACATTATGCCACGCGATGCGAGAAGTGCCTACTTCTCGCACTAGTGCGATAAAGTTGTATACGAAACTCGTGCGAGAAACATTTTCTCAACTCTTGTGGATTGCAACACTCGTCTTTGGCTCGTGCTACAAACTGACACTCGCCAAGGAAAAGTTTTATCGCACTCGTATCGTAATATACATTATGCCACGCGATGCGAGAAGTGCCTACTTCTCGCACTAGAGCGATAAAGTTGTATACGAAACTCGTGCGAGAAACTTTTTCCCGATTCGTGTGGATTGTAACTCAAACTCGTCAAGAAAAAGTTTTTTCGCACTCGTATCGTAATATACTGTTTTTTTCATAGCGGAAGCTATGTTCTCGTAAAAAGAAAAAAAATGGCGGATTTTTTTATCCAGAGCTCAAATTTTATTCGCTAATATTTCAAAAATCGTTGCTGCTTCTTGAATTCAAAATTCAATATGAGAAATATTATTTATGAGAAATATCTAAGAGGGTGAGAAAAAGAATGTGAATCTATTACATGGAATACCTCGTACATACATTCGAGAATCTGCTTTAGACTCTATTTGACGCCGTTGAAGCAACGAATTCCCGAAAAATATATAGAAGCCCCCTTGAATTGTCTGGCAGGTGCACCAACCTAGACCCACTATAGTGCTCGTATTTTTATATATATATATATATATATATATATATAAACAGTGTTAGGAACGTAAATTTTCCGGAAATGTTGCGGGCAACGCGCTTAATCACGTTACAGTAAAAGCCACAGTAGGGACTTAACTGTAAGTTTGGGTTGACGACCCATGCGTGCCCGCACCGTTAAAAAAAAAAGAAAGACAAAAAAAGAAAAGAATTCGTGGATTTTCGTACGATTATCGGCTTATGTTGTCACTCAGACTAATACGCAATGACGATATATAGAAAAAGCTGCGTCTGTATACATCTACTCTCGTAGGATGTTAATGGATTATTAACTTTGTGCGTGCAGGAGATTACAGTGGCTATGGCGACTCTCTTAATGACCTGAGAGTCAAGTGAAATCGACTTTGTAGCCAAAGTGATTTAATGCTGTCATGTGAGACTATGATATTTAAGCTCAATAAATACTCCATTGAATTTTATTGAATGTTTAAGCAAACAACAATTTTTTAAAAATTAGATAAAGAAATTTTGCAAAAAAATAAAAATAAAATAAAGGTGTCCAAAAATTATTAGTAATTTCAAGAATTTTTTTTTTTTATTTCCTTCTTTGGAATTATGTAAAATCGAGATTCTTCTTCATTGTCATAAAAATAAAAAAATAATCTGAAATATTGAGTTATCGATTTTTTTCTCCTTTTTTTTCGTTACATTATCAATAATTATAAAGTAATACTATATAATTAGTAGAATCAATTAAAAGTTCAAATGTTCAATTTCTTGGATTCTTAAAAATGATTTTTTAGTTAACAATTCGATGAAAGAATTTAAAAAATTTGAGATGTAGGATTTCTCTGATTACTGAGAAATTGATTTGATGAATCGAGCTGGAAATTACAGAAAGTAAGATTGAATCAGTGATTTTAATATATACATATATATTCTATGAATGAGTCAATGGTTGTGTCGAGGTATATATATTTAAAGTTCCGGCAGATCCGGTCTTTTTCTTATTCTCGACTTAGGCCCAGGCAACGTCACACAGTGATTATGCACGACTGTTTGAGAGAGAGAGAGACGCAAAGACAGAGAGAGAGAGAGAGCGAGAGAGAGAGTAGAAGCGCTGTATATAACTGTACTATGAGCCCCGGTTAACGACCTCTGAGCGGGCGAACGTGTATACGACAGGCCCAAAATTCCGCTCCGCGCGACGCCCGATAAGTCGACGAAAAAAGCGTGACCGCACGGTGCGTTCGAGCCCGTCTTATCGATTCCGTGTGCGGCGGCGAATCTAATCCCAAACGGCCGAGCAAGCAGGAAGCAGGAGTGTGCCACTCGCCTCTTCTTCCGGTCTTTCCTCCTTCGTTTTTTTTTATATTCCACTCAAAGCCACAAAATTATATTACTCAATAAATCAAATAGAAGAATTTTTTTTTTCGTAATTTTTTTTTACTCTGTAGGAAATTGTAAACCGTTTTAGTACTTTCGTTTTTCCCCCCCCCCCCCCCCCCCCATCAATCGCATCCTTATTTTAAGTCAATTTTTGAGTCAAGAAAATTTGAAAATTGAATTTTTGGAAAAAAATCTAAGTCGAAGTCAAGGAAATTTGAAATATGAAATTTTCAAATTTCCTTGACTGTAAATTGAAGCTTTCAATTTTCCTTGACTTAAAAATTGAAAATTTCAATTTTCCTTGACTTAAAAATTGAAAATTTCAATTTTCAAATTTTCTTCACTTAAAAACTGAAAATTGAAATTTTCAAATTTTCTTCACTTAAAAATTGAGCATTGAAATTTTCAGATTTCCTTGACTTAAAAATTGAAAATTGAAATTTTCAAATTTCCTTGACTTAAAAATTGAAAATTGAAATTTTCAAATTTTCTTGACTTAAAAATTGAGCATTGAAATTTTCAGATTTCCTTGACTTAAAAATTGAAAATTGAAATTTTCAAATTTCCTTGACTTAAAAATTGAAACTTTCAAATTTTCAAATTTCCTTGACTTAAAAAATTGAAACTTTCAAATTTCCTTGACTTAAAAATTGAAATGTTCAAATTTCCACGACTTCAAAATTGACTTTTTAAGAATTGAATGTTAAGTCAAGGAAAATTTTCAAATTTTCAAATTTTCTTGACTTGAAAATTGCCTTTAAATTAGATTTTTTTAAAAATCAGACTTTAAATTAAATTTTCAAAGGAAATTTGAGAGCAAATTTTGTATGAGGGAAGCGATACGTGCAAAGTTCTATTTTGCATCACTTTAGCTTATTCTAATATTTTGATGAAAAAGACATAAAGCAGTTTGGGATAATCCCAAAGAGAGAGAGTCATTGACTCATTAATTGAGTCATTGCCACACGGTTTGATCGAGATTCGTGATCAATTATGGAAAGCTAGTCGTTTTTTTTTTTTTTTCTTTTTTCTTACCTATTTCTCAAGCTCAAACACACACACACACACACACACACACACACACACACACACACACACACAGTCGGTTGGATGCCGATAGTGTTGGTCATTGCGTTCCCAAGCAAACGGCGAAAGGTGGGTCATTGACAGCGCGAGGCCGCTTCTTCTTCTTCTTCTTCTTCTCTCTGTATAACACTATACACAGGCTTCCCTCGTAGATAACTGTAATCTGCCGAAAACCACTGCTCATCCTTGTTCATTCGTACGCGATGAGAAAACCTTGCGCTTAAGCTGTGGGCCTTCGTGTCTTCCAAGAAGCCGCACCAACGATTCTCTTGTTCTAAAACCGCCTGTCGTTGTCCGCGAGTCACGTTCCAACTATTTTTTTTTTTTTTTACTAAACATAAAAAAAAGAGTCAACGGTTCTGTAGTTCTCTCATCGAATTCTAAAGTCAGCGCGGTCTTGACAATTTCGCTGCTGAATAAAATTGTGTCAATCGCCTTCATCGGATGCGACTTTTTCCTCTTCTTTTATTTTCTCGCTCATTCACGAGAACACCGATATTCAATTAATGACGTTCATTAGCACACGAATGAGAAATATCGAGGGCGGAGCTCCTATTGTCGCGGCCAAATTCGGCTACAAAAAGTCGTCAATTATCGGCTTTGCATCTACGTGTGTATAAAAATATGTACATCATCGACGAATTTTTGTTTAGAACATCTTTCTTTCATTTTTTTTTTAATAGACGACTATTTTTGCAATTCAAATTAGTGTATAAATTTTCTTAATTGAAATGTTTTATATATAGCAAGAAAATAATAATAATTGTAGCTGTCGTTAAGCATGGCCGTTGTTTTTTTTTTATCAATTTTTGACAAAATGGCGGCTGTATAAAAAAAAATTCATAAAAAAAAAATTATAAAAATCTCAGCAATACAAATTAAGAAAATATCTCGTTTTTTTTCCTTCAGAAAAAAACCATCATGTGCACACAGAATGAGAGAAGAATTTTTTTTATGGTCCACCAAGTTGTCTCTTATAAGTCAACAATTTTCAAATTTTTATGATACTTAAATATTATTCTTCAATAAAAAATGTAATAAAAAAAAAATTAAAAATTAAATAAGAACAAAAAATTCGTTGAAAATTAGCTAATTTTCCTACTCGTTACAGGATGGTGCCCCCTTAAAATGTAGTTTCATTCCACCCCCTCCCCCCAATGGTTCTCTACAATGTGTAAAAAAAAAAAAGAAAAAACCCAGCATCTTCACTGAGTTCCCATGGCCTCTCACTGGATACTCTCCGGCGACAGATTGTCGAATCGAGCGCGATTTGATAACACAAAAGGCTGACCTAACGGTAAGATATCGAGTGACGGCCATTTTTCTTTTTTTTACCGCTAGGTATTAGGTGATCTCCTCGAAATCTCTCTATATTATCCAGATATTTTCACGTCTCCTCTTTTTTTTCTCTCGTTCATCGCATCTCCACCTTCTCTATCGTCATCGCCCCCCCCCCCTCCCGCCCTCAGCCCCCAAGCCCCCCTCCCCCAACACCCCCCACACCCACCGTCAACGAGGCCTGTGCACCCTCTGACGCGTGCATTGTCGAGCCGGGCGGGGTTCTCTTCTCCTCATTGTCGAGTATATATACGAGAGCACACGAATCGCACCAGGCATTGTTGAGGGACTCCTCTTTATATTCCCGCTCTGGCGCATATATATAGGCACTGCCGTCGCATCCAGCGATGCAGCCGCAGGTAGAGCTCTTCCTCCGCCGGCTTGTCCGCCCCCCGTCCTCCCCCCTTCAACCCCGTTCAATATCCCAACCCGGCATTACTCGCCCGCTGCTCCTCCAATACTCTCTCATATATATCGATCACCGTTATACCTATCGATCAACCCGAACAAACTCTTCTATATATATATATATATATGTATATGACGATAGTTACGCATGCTTTTCGATAACGCCCACACCCAACTAACCCCTTCAACGAAATTTTCAATGCGCCTTTTCTTGTTACAGATATTATCGGTATTTAATAATCTCGAATTTAATTATATGTCGTGGTAATTTCTCTTCTTTTATATATATATATATATATTGAAATTGAAGAAAAATTGAAGACAAATTTAATTGCATTTTATTATTAGTATTATTATTGAATATGAAAAAAATAAGAATCACGTTTTTTGTAATTAGAGATATTATTGGTATTTATTGGTTTAATAATCTTCAGTAATTTTTTTTTTTTTTTCAAAGTATTTTGAACATTTTTTTCTTTCAGATTTTTTCAAACAAATGATGAAATTTTGCTTGAATCATCTCAAATTATGCCTTTTTATTAATTGTTATTTAACGTTCATTATGAAATATAAAATATATACATCGGAAGAATTTGGAAAAAAAATGGTAAAAATCATGTGATGCATAAAAAAAAACTTTTAACTTCATTGTAAAGTTACTATTTTTTCCTAATTTTCTCAACTTTTCTTGTCGATAAGAAAACCGAAAAAATTAATCACCGGCCGATTTCGGTTCGTTTACCAAAAATGTTTATTTTCCGAAAAAAGATTTTACAGAATTTTTTCAGATTTTAAAAATGTCTCGTTCAAATAACGTGTTTTTAAAAAATCGTAAACAATATAAAATATGAAAAAGAAAAATAAAAAATTCTTTTTTAAGCCAAAGCTGATAAATAAGCTTCCTCACAAAGGTGGCTTTGTGAAAAATCGAAATTAATGATAAATGTGCAGAGTTCCACTTTGCAACATTACAAAAAAAAAATGATTTCCCTAAAGACGCAATTCGTCTTTTGGAAAGAATGGGTATATTTCTTGGAATATTTTCGAAGTAAAACACAGACCAAAGAGAGAGAGAGCACTACTGTAGAAGAATTAAAATAATGTCCCTGTAGGAAGCGAGTTGAGGTCGTGGGGTTTGTGCGGGACAGGACATTCGGGTTGGCTCTCTCTCGTTTGAGTATAGTTTTCGGGCGTGGGGCCAAGCCCTAGGAAACCGCCGTGCTGCCATAAAACCAAGTGTATATACCAAAAGCCCCGGGCAAAACCGGCGGGGCTTACACCGTAATACCGTCTACGCACACCGTTAATGTCAGGCAATTATATCTCGTTTCTCGAGACAAATCACCTCTTTGCAGTTCTTATATATTCATATACTCCTTATATTATATATATACATCAAATGTCCCTTTTTCCCACTATAATAAAACCTGTAATATTCATAAAATTACACCTGTCCCCTTTACTAATTGCTCACCGAAAATGGCCTTACGTAATGAAAATTGGAAGCTTAGTGGACGAAATGAGAATGCATGAAAATCTTGGATTTGTATAGGCCTGTGACTGTGAGTTAATGTTCAAGCGAAATTGTTTTTTTTTTTTTGGCAAAAATCAGACAGTTTTTTTTTTTAAGCAATTTGAGATAAAACTCAAGTTTCAACTCAATTCCTAGGTTGAATCTCAATTCAACTGCTAACTTAATTTCCAATGAAAATTTCAATTCGACTCCAGCCTCAAATTTCAACTCAACTCATGACTTAAATTTCAACTCAACTTTCAATTCAACTTCTAACTCAAATTCCACCACACATCCTAACCCAAATTTCAGCGCATCTTTTATCTCAAATTGCAACCCAAGTCCCACCTCAATTTTCAACTAACCCAAGTTAACTTTAAACTCAATTTCACTGAAGCAAATTAAGTTCAAACTAAACAAGTAAAAAAGCTAAACTATTTCAACAATTCAAAATCTCCATTACACTCAAATTTCCATCCTTATCACTCCCAGAGTCATAATAATCCACCCTATCTCTCCCCCAATTCAAATTTTTTTCCAAAGACAAGCTCCACACAACAAAAAGTCATGTGACCTCCCCACGAATTCTCGGTTATGGTGTCTCCGGGAACGTAAACCACCGAAAGATACAGCTAAAGCAGCCGGTCCATGTGGGATTCCATTCAAGCGTCCCCTTCGCCCCTGGCCCCCGTCGCCCCCAACGCCTTTCTCCTTGCCAACCCTTCCGCTATCTCGGCGCGTGTTTTGTCTTTATCGAACGTGGGTGGTGTATTCATTGGAATGAGGACCTACCCCAACGCGATTCTCATACAAGCAACCCTTCTTCGTCCCTCCACCCTCTTTCCAACCACCCCCGCCCCCCATTTGGCTACCCTCCAAGACTCCCACAACCATATTGTGTATATACATATATATGTCTCGCTCTCTTTACACGTTTTCCATCTCCCTTCTTTCACTCTCAGCCCTAACTACACCTCTCTCTCTCTCTCTACAAGTCCCCCCCCCCTGTCCCCCCGCGCCCCACCACATCGCCTCTCACTCTCGCTCCTTCCTCGTTGCAGCGTCAGCTCTCTTTCTCTCTCTCTCTCTCTATCTCTCTCTCTTTCGCTCGCTCGCCACCGGAGGGAGCGGAGTCGTCAGTGGACTACCGAGGGGAAAATGGATATGGTGGGGCTTTCTGGTCTTGCGCGGCACCAGTCAACCCAGAGCCACCGGTAGCGCAAGAACCACCACCAATCCAGAGGAACCGAGAGTGGCGAACCGAGAGACCCACACTCCGCGCTTTTATATATTACAAATCCTCTCTCTGTCAGTCACGAACCGGCGTTACCGGCCAAAAGGTCGACACGCTCTCGCGAAACGCGTGAAATTGGGCTTTTTTTCTTTTTTTTTTTAAATTAAAATAGCAAAAAGGAAAATAAATAAATGAATATTAAAGCTAACTAAAAAAAAAAAAAAAAAGCAAACAAACAAACAAACAAACTGTGGTAGAAAATAAACAAAGCTTAAGTGATTTATTTTTTAAGTGAAAAAGACGGGATTTTAAACAATATTATTATTATTAATATAATAATAATAAAAATAACAATAATAATAATAATAATAATTGAACTTTTCTGTGGATTGGAATTATGTGAAACATCGAGTTTTTTTTTCTTTTTTTTTAAATGTGATTTGTGAACAATTTTTTTTATTTCTGTCGTGCAAAAAATCTAGTTTGGAAATTAGCGGGTGTTGTTGTTTTTTTTTTTCTTCTTCCGTCGCTCTCATGACTCGCGGCTCGGAATTCCGCGTGCCTCTCGTACGAGCCTACGAATTTCTCGAAGAGGGTGGAACTCTGCCTTGGTTTATTCGCGCGCGGAACTCGGGAGCTCCGAATTCCACACGCGTGATTCGCGTGTTTTTCGTGGTGTGAAGTTGTGTTTACGTTGTTTAATCCACCACCGCCGCGCCCGCCCCGCCCCTCTCTCCCCCCCAATTGGATTCGACGAGTGTGATATAGTGAAAACAATTTGGTGCTATTATTTATACGCAAATTCTGTGATAGAATCTTATATGTTGTTGTATTTTCTTTTTTTTTTTTTTGGTTTCATGTTTTTTTTTTTTTAAATCTCGAGTGTTTGTGGATCGGTATTACGATCTAAAAAGTGTACTTCGAAAATAGGATTTCGAAAAAAAAAAAAACAAAAACAAAAAATTTGGTGGGTTTTTTAAAATATATATATATATATATTTTTTTTTTGGTTACAATAATTTTATTCGTCATTTCTGAGAGTAGAAAGAGAGAGTGCGAGAGAGAAAGAGAGAGAGAGAGAGAAAAATTTCTTTTGCATTGTGGATATATATTACGGTTAATACGGCAGATAACGAGCAAACGGATTGCCCCCCCCCCCTGCCCCTCCCCACACACCGAGCGCAGCTCTCGCCCCCACGCGTTTCTCTCTATCTTCGTCGTCTTCCCACCCTCCTTACCCACTCGTCAGTTATGGATATTATTAAGTAATACAGCGCAACGCACACGTACAAGAGTTACGTTACATTATGGTTACATCGCCGCACCAGCCGCACGAGCACTAAAAATCCTACGTGTTGTTGGTGTATATCTCCCTCTCTCGGCTCGGGGAATCCCCCCTCCACTGTGGCTCACACTGTCGGAGCGGCACTCTCTCGAGCGCCGCACACCACGCACGTGAACGAGAAAATGCGGGTTCTCAATCCTTAGAGCGATTCTATATCCATATAGCCTCGATAGTTATGGCTATTATAGATCGATATAAGTAATATAAGCAAGCGTGCTGTGGACGTTTCATTATATTCGAACTATCATTTATTTTTATTTTCTCATTTTGTTCAGTCTTTTTTTTTTTTTTTTTTTTTTTTAATACAGATATTTGTTTCACAGAGATTTAAAAAAAAAATAAGAATGCAAAAATAATAATTAGTAGAGATGAATTATTAGAGTTCGAGCAAAATTAATCTTTTTTTTTTTTAATTAAAAATCCGATAAAATCGAACCCATTTGTCGACTCGTTGCAAATTCAATACCGATCGTTATTTAATATAGCTTTATTTGTATAAAATTATTCAGCTCGATAGCTAAAAATTTGCAACAGCTAGAAGGCGTTACAGATATTTTTTTAAAAATTGCTAAGTTAGATAATATTTGAACATAATTTTGAATTTTTTTCTTTTTTTTTGAAAATTATTACAAACAATTTTATATTATTATTATAAAGAATTTTAGCGAGTGTCCTGACATGAAAACCACCAAAAAAAATGTCACCAAAACAAAGCTTCTCCTACGAGGAAGCTAAAAGAGTAAATAAAATGAAAGGATTAACAACAGAAATGAAAACAAATTACGTGAACATTTTAATTGACCTCGAGTTAATTGACAATCCTCGATTTTTCGGAATTTCTGTAAAAAAATAAATAGGAAACAGATTACACGGGTTGGCGAGCTTCGTTACCTCTGTATGTTAGCTATAGAAAAACAACAACAACAACAAAGTGTCGATATAGAGTTTAACATCGATGGAACGCATCAATTTTGAAATGTCCCGGACACTGAAAGCGAGCCCTGCTCGCGCGCAGCAAGCAGGAGCACTCTAGCAAAGCATTCGAATGTTGTTTACACGGGATCGCCGTCCATTTACATGCTCGACGAAGCGAGAATTCGGCGCGCGATAGCACAAGTGCATCAGAGTTTTACGGGGCTCGGGCACGGGGGACAAGTTTTAACGAAGCGTGTATCTGTGTGAGGGATGAAGGACTGGTTAGTCGATTCGATAAAACGTGGATAGAAATACGAAATTTCATACTCGCAGTGATTGTAAAACCAGCTATAAAAAAAACTATTAAAAAAGAAAAAGTTGAGGGATGCACAGGATGTAGATTGAAGCTGATTCCTTCGTTGGCTGTGGATTTTATATCAGCCAGCCAATTTATTTTCATCGGTGTAACGAATGAATTTTTTTTTTTTTTTTTTTTTAGCACTTTTATTGCCATTTTGTCATTTTTTTTTTTAAATTTTAGATTTGTTTGTTTTATTCAGATATTCATTTTCTATTTTATCCTGATATTTTGCGAATTCTTAATTAACATTCTGAAAGGGTGATACATTTTTTTTGTTTTTTTTTTTTGGCAGTGGAACAATTTTTTTTTTCTTGAATTAAATTTTATGAAAAAATGAGAATCGTTGATTTTTATTTTATAATGTTCGTAAATGAAATATATACGAAAGCGTAATTCTAAAATAAATTGAAAAAAGAAAAAACAAAAACTTCCAAATTGTTTAAAATCTTCAAAAGTCATTTTCAGTTCTGTCGTTTATATATACATTTAAAAAAATTAAAATAAAATAGAAAAATGCACAAACAAATGTAGAATCTGAAGAAAGTTCTACCATCGAAGTACCAATATTTTTTTTTATTTTTCCTAAATCTCACAATCCAGTCTTTGATTGTAGGCAAACACACGAAAGACAGAGAAAGAGAGTTACGTAATGTATTGTGTCAAATTTTCCACGAGACAAGCGTGGAGGTACGCATTGCAAGTGGCAAGAAAAAAAAAAAGTCGGTGGGATAGACACACGATGAATGGTTACAACGTTATAGGTCGTTTGTGCGGCGGCAGCAAAAGCAGAATATGCGGTGGTACAAATATATATGGGGTATTTCACCTGGTTTCGACCTGAGTCTGCCGTTGACCCTTACAATTCGGTCAGCAATTTTTCGTACGATTGACATAACTCTAAAAAGGGCTAATTAAAAAAAAGAGAAAAAACAAAGAAATTTTACACATTTTTAATTAAGTACGATTTTTTTAAAACAAATTATCAAAAAAAATTATCAATTCATTTTTAAAATCTGACAAATTCTGAAAAATCGTATTTTGGAATATAAACATTTTTGATAATCGAGACGAAGTGGTCCGGCGATTTCTTCGAACTATTATCGGCCTTTTTCTCAACAATACGTGATTTTTCGATTTTTTTTCAAAAATAAAAAAAAATAGATTCGATTACCCGATCGACAAAAATCTTTATTTTCGAAGAAAAAAAGGTTTTTCAGATTTTAAAAACCTGTCGTTCCATAATTAGTTTCAAAAATCGTATATACATAACTAAAAATATCTAACTTTTTTTTTTTAATTTCTGCTTCTTCGAGTTATCTCAATGGCATAAAAAATTGTGGACCCAATCATAAGGGTCAAGGGTCAGACACAGTTCGAAACCAGGTGGAATGCCCCATATACAATCTTTTTTTAAAATTCGTGCTTTTTCGAGTTATCCCAATCGCATGAAAAATTATGGACCCATCCAGAAGGGTCAAGGGTCAGACACACTTCGAAACCAGGTGGAATGCCCCATACATATATACATTTTTTTTTTTTTTCGTCGTATCGATCGACGTTTGTAACAGAAACTATGATGAGGCGACCGCATAAGCCGCGTGCTATGAAGCAAAGTGAGAGAGAGAGAGAGGGAGAGAAAAAAGGGCGAGGGTGGTGAGAGAGGGTGAAAAAAAGGGTATAGAGAATGCTATATAAAAGCCCCACCTCCCCCTACTTCCCCTTTGCCTATATACCATTGTAAAGTCGGTTATTTCCGTGACGAGCGAACGCGCGCTACGCCGGCAACGTTGGATCTCCTCTATACTACTACTATAATAATACTAAGAGAGAACTCGCAAGCGAGGCGAGCGGGGCGAGCGCCCGCGCTGAGCGAGGAGAGGAGCGCGCGCTCGGTTCTACGTGTACACGACCTAAATAAGATGCGATGCCCCCATGAGCGAAAATAATTCATACGCGACAACTGCGAAGCGGCCGAGCTAACGCGCGCGCGAAACAACGATGCACGAACGCGCGGAGGAGCGTTGCGCTTCCGCGCTGTCGCAACGCTTCTTCTATATACCGAGCGATCAACGACGAGGAGAGCGACGAGGAAACAACGTCGTCGTCGTCGTCGTCGTCGTATTCGTAGTTCGTCGTCGTCGTCGTTGTACATATTCCAGGCTATCGCGTGCGCGACACTCCGCCCCGAGAAATCGAATGAACGTAGTATATATAGTGTAACGACTACTTTTGCTCTATTGCCCTTTATTCATCTTAGCCGATGAAAAATTAATGTTGACACATTGTGTATGTGGAACCATGAGAAAGCATACCAGTTTTCTTTCTGCAATTTGGTAGAGATTTTTTCAGAATTTTTTTAAGAGCCTCGCTTATTTTTTATTTATTTATTTATTGAATTTTAATTTCTTTGATAAATTATTCATTTTTTAATTTATTTATTAAAAATTGTTGAAAAGGAAATATAGTAATAATTTGAAGATTGATAACTGAACGTTTGTCGAATATTTAGATTCTATTGACTTGTATTTTTAATAGATACTCAATTGGCAAGAAAATCTTTTCAAGAAATTCCAATGTCAATTTTCTCTGACAAATTTATTGAATTCAACAAATTTCGAGAAAATGCAAAAATTCCTCTTGAGACGGTTTTTTTTTTAAATAAAAAAGTTACCGATGGAACTCAAGTATTCGCAATTTCTTTTCCTGTGCTTTAACATTTTTTATTCGATTAAGTAGTATTAAAAAAAATACCGTTCCTCCAATGTTGTAGCAAATATGCTACATCGGAAGCTAAATAATTAAAAGCCTGGATGTTAATGAGCTGCGTTCATCCAGTTATTAAGGGATTTAAAATTGTTTTCTTTTTCATAATTAACAATATTTAATGGTATTAGATTCAATATTTGATAGTAATCGTAATTCCGAGACTCAATAATTCGCTTACATTTTGCCTAATTTTCATTACACATAAAAAGAAATCATTGAAAATCAATTCAATGAAAAGAATCTGAATTACTTATCGCACATATTGAAAATCCTTGAAAATCTTCAAATTCTGTAATAATAACATTCAAATATTTATAATTACAATTTACAATTTTCAATAATTGATATTAATCCAACCCATCGATAAATCTTATTTTATTATTAAAAAAAAAAAACAAAAAACATGAACTTTTCGAGTTCAATAAAATACCACAATTTTAATGCAACAATTGTAAAGAGAGTAAAAAAAAATTACCATCATATCTCTCGCTCACATAAATATATTTTTTGCTTGTTTTAAGTCACGAGAAGTTGCAATGCAAGAGGAGAAAAATTTGTTGAATATTTTCGTAACAACGAATTGGTACTCTCGTGAAAAAAAAAAGGTCGTATGATCTACGAGAGCAATTCTTGAGAGGGTGGATTGGAAAGTCGTTTTAATTATTCTCATTGAGTTTTTGCAGTGTATGTGTGTCCCTTTCTGCCTGCCAGGGAGGGATTAGGGTGGTGGGTATTCCCAACCATCGACCATTGCACCAAGTAGTAACGGCGTCGACGGCTTTGGCACCGTTTCGTCGCTAACTGGGTCGTGTACGTGGCGCCCGCGTTTCAACGCAGAGTCCAGCAGGACCCTCTCTCTCTCTCTCTCTTTCTCTGTCTCTCTCTGTCTCTCTCTCTCTCTCTTGGTGCTTCTCCTACTCCAGCTTTAAAGGTCCCTTGTATATATACTAGACCACGTGCTTGGCGCATCCGCGACGCCCGGAGAGTCTGAGAGTTTCGCGCGCAAGTAGATAGACTCCTGTTCGGTCAGCCGGCGGCACACCGACGCCGGTCCAAACCGAACCAGGAGGAGAACACACCTCTGCTTCCTCGAGCGAGCGACCGCGCAACACACACACACACACACACAGACACATACACAGACACAGACGTATAGACCGGCCGCGTCACCGCGTGACCCGCCCTGGATTCGTTCCTTTAGTTTCACTTTCGTTGACGCCAAAACACTACTTCGTTAAACTCAGTCAATCACGGATGTTGCTTTTATTTAACGTTGTAAGAATTGATTTTATTTAATGTTGTATTAATGGTTGATCGAACATTTTTTTTTTTTTTTTTCATTTTATTCATTAAGTTTGGTAATGAAAATTAGTTATAGACGAATTTGATATTATTCATGATATAAAACAGATAAATATTTCAAATATATTAAGACGTGAAGAAGTAAAAAAAGAAAATGAAACTTTGATTAATTTTGATAGAAAATATAATTGTCTGAATAGTTGAAGTTGCAAGCTCTCATTTATATTATCAAATGAATAGTATAGATATAGGAAGAAAATTTGAGAATTTCGATTTCGTTTAATTCCGCAATTTTACAATTAATTTTCTCTTTAGTTTCGAATTTAATAAGAAATATATTTCCTCTGCGATTATTAATAATATATTTTCGTGGAGAATTTTTGTACTGTATTTAAAAAAAAAAAGGTATTTCTCCCTAAAATCACAAAACTAATATTCCAGTATTAATTCCAACAATTCATGGTATCAGAATTTCGAATCGCAAAATAATAACTATCGTCATTAAACAAAAGTTCCCATACAAAGTATATGCACAAATTTCAAGTTTTTTCAGTCGATACACTCGGTTTAATAATAAAACTATATATTTTTTTCTTCATACTTTTGATATTTAAAAATATTTTCTTAATATTTTTGATATTTAAAAATATTTTCTTAATATTTTTGATACTCAAAAATATTCTCTTAATACACTTGACACTTAAAAATATTTTCTTAATTTTTTTGATACTCAAAAATATTTTCTCGTTAATTTTGTTGATAAAAAAAAAAGGTTGCCACAATTTTGAGATATCAGGAAATATTTTCTTGGTACTTTTGATATTTGGAAACATTTACACGATCCATTTTTCGTTACTCTTAAGTAATATATATATTCGATCGACAGATGATTTGAGAAAGCCAGAGTCAGTGGGCTAGTAGGGCCTGATGGCTGCGTCAGAGCAGGCCACCCAAGCACTGCAATTTTATGCACCTAAATTATACCTATAGTTAAATGCATACACGTAGGCATCAGTCGATATATCTCGTCCGCCTGGAGTACCAAGCGAACGAGTAGTCTGCACACATACAGCCACACTCACTAACTCATACTTAGCTGCCACCTTTCTCTCTTCTCATATACATACATATATACATATATACGAAGAGCACGTATGTATATTCATATATAGCAGTCGAATTGCACACAGAGTAAAGTCCACCCCGTTCTAGAGAGCTTTTGCCACGTACAGACTGTGGAGTATATAGGCAAAGACATAGGGATGTAGGCTCGGGCTCAACTATACTCCTCTATACTATTGCTGCTGCTGCTGCTGCTGCTGCTGCTGCTGCTGCTGCTGGTTTCTACTAGGCTCGCTCTAGCGGAGCTGGCGAGAGAGCCTCGCTCGATAGCAAAGTGCGGTTTCCCCTCTCGACGAGCTTTCCGTGCTTGCATCGGCGTCGGTGGTTCTCCTGCTACTGACGCTGCAGCTCTTTAAAGGGGAGCTAACCGAGTGAGTTTCATGCTGCAGCGTTATACGCTGCTCGTTGAATATGCATATTGTTTCTTATCAGGGTGAAGAGAAGAGGAGATATTTACGGGGTCTATGTACTTGTCACTCACTCAACCATCAAATAAGCATCTCTGATCGGGGAAAAAGGAGGGTGGCCCTCCTTTCTCCGCCCCCCGCCCCACTGATTCTAGGGATACTTACATGTATCTTTATTTATAATACACTTTGATGTACCGCTGAAAAAAAAGTAATGAAGAACATTTGGATATTTTCGAATTTCAATGTTTTCTCAAATAATAAGAAAAAAGATTTCAATGTCTTGTCAAATTTGGACAATCGGCTTAGTCTCGAAAATTTCGATACTCTGTATTTTTTATATCTATGGATCCGAATTATCTGAAGTTCTTTCGTAATTTCAGGGAATCTCAATGTTTTCTCAAAAAATTGAAATCTGGCTCATTTTCTGCTATTAATAGAGTATGAAATTTTTTCCGAAAATTCGTAGTCTAAATATCTTCCAAAATTGGGATCAGTTGATTATTGTCTAAGAATCCTGAAAATTCTAATCTTTTCTAAAATTTTGAGAAGTTGGGTGTTTTCTAAAATTTCTAAAATCTAGGATTTTTCTAAAAATTCTAAAATCTAGGATTTTTCTAAAATTTCTAAAATCTGGAATTTTTCTAAAATTTCTAAAACCTGGGTTTTTTCTAAAATTTCTAAAATCTGGAATTTTTCTAAAATTTCAAAAATCCGGGTATTTTCTAAAATTTCAAAAATCCGGGTATTTTCTAAAATTTCGAAAACCTGGGTATTTTCTAAAATTAAAAAAAATCTGGATATTTTCTAAAATTCAAAAAATCTGGGCTTTTTCTAAAATTTCGAAGAATCCGGGTATTTTCTAAAATTTCGAAAATCTGAGTATTTTCTGTACTCCAGATAGTCTGAATATGTTCTAGAATGGGAATAATCTGATCGTGTTCGGAAATTTTAGAAAATCGGAATACTTTTCTAAAATTCAATATCTGCTTCTCTCAATACACACTGCAATCAATTGGTGAATGCTATTTGTTGAAACGTGCGTGAAAAATGTATGACGGAATATGTCGATGAAGAGGTGTCTAGGAAATATTGTTGTGCTCGCGAATAAGCGCAAACAGAGCTGAATTCCACACGTTCGCAAGGCACACGTTCTCGTACGATATACATATATATATATATATATTTCCATCGTGTCGATAATGCACATAGTCTCAACGTTACAGTGATACACATTTTAACGTTTGACGAGAGAGAGAGACAGAGAGGGAGAGAGAGAGAGAGAGAGAGCCCAAGCCGAGAGCCAGCACGACGACGTCGAGGCGCGTCCCTTCTCGTCGCGGCTCTCGCGAGAGTGTCGCTCGCAAAAGTGGAGCAGCCACCCTCGGGCGATTCGAAGAGTGAACGTGTGTGGCGTTACCGGTGTGTTATTCGTCCGCCGGGCGTCAAGCGGCAAAACCTTCCTGAGAATTCTGCTCCGCGAGATTGCGAAAATCACGCGTGTTTCAAGAGACAGAGAAAATACGCCATAGAAAAAAAATATATCAAATAAAATCATTCTAAAATACCGAGTCAACTACTTCACTGCAAAAAAAAAAAAGAAAAAAAAAAAACACTGTTTTATTCCATTTAATCAATTATTTATCCGCCAGTCAAGTGTAACACTTTCTATTGCTGTGGGCACTAAATATAAATATTACATGTATGCTGAACACGGAGAATTATTGTTTGATAGAATAAGAATCATTTTAATGGTTTCGAAATTTTTGAAAAAATTTGTGTATTTTCTATAATGTAGAAAAAAGAGCCTAGTATTTTCGATGAATTTTAGAAATATTTGATAGAATTTGAAAATTTGGACGATTTTGATATTTTCTAAAATGTAGAAAAATCCGGATATTTCCTAAAAAGTGGGCGATTTTAGTATTTTCTAAAATGCAAAAAATCTAAATATTATTATTATTATCTAAAATGTAGAAAATTTGAATGTTCTCTAAGAATTAGAAAATCTCAATGATTTTCTAAAATGTAGACGATTTCAATATTATCTAAAATTTAGGGAATTCAAATACTTTCTAAAATGCAGAGTATCTAAATATTTTCAAAAAATACGAAAATCTCAGTGATTTTCTAAAATGCAGAAAATTTGAATATAACGCATCTGAATATCTTCTAAAACATATACGATTTGACTACATTTTAAATTGCAAAAAATTTGGATATTAAAATTCCGAAACAGAAACACTACAGAAAAAAATGTCTAAAAGGCACACAGTCTACTATTTCTCTATAAAAAAAAAGCACACTATATTTTATTCCAATTAATCAACTATTTATCTGTCAGCCGAAGAATAATCTTGGAGTTAATATATAAGTCTTTCTGTTACCGCACTTAAGATTGTGTATGTTAAATTAAGTGGACTGTGCTCGATGAGATAGTGTCTTAAGAGCTAAACTTTTTTTTCGCCCCAAGGCAGATATCGAAGTACCCTAGTAAAGTATATAATAGCCAGGATCTCAACGGCACGTTTCGTACAGAAGGACATGTCGAGATATCGTTGTAACGTTGTAGGAGTCTCTTGATCTATGAATTTACCTGACGTGTACATTTATATATATATATATATTTATATATGTATATATGTATATAAAGATATATGTATATATTCACGTAAGCTAAGGAAAATGGGCGAAAAAATTGTCCCGCTGGCAACAAGAAACGATGCCGGAGTATGCTGGAGGGTTCGAGTAATTGAAAAAACTCGACAGCTTTTACAAGTCGCTAAGATGTGGAACTGACGTTAATCGAAGGCTCTGATTGGAACTGCTGAACAAAATGGAATTATTAATGGAAGGAAATTAAATATTCAAAATATTTCAACATCTAGGTTAGAATTGTTAAATAAATATCCGTTTTTCTTTTTTTTTTTTTTTTTTTTTTTAATAAATCGACAGACAAATAATTCAAATACATGTGTCTTTTATCATTTATTTGTTTAATGTATATATAAAATCGAGTAAATAAAATATTTCTCAATTTTAGCAGTAAGAAATTTTTTAAATATTTCAATTACTCTTCATTTTAATTATTCCCAGCAGTCTGATCATCGATTATTTCTCAACAAAACGTCTCGTAAAATAAAAAAATGATATTTCTATAATTCTTTAAAAATCCCAGAAAACCTGAGAGGCGCAGAAATGACGAATAAAAATACGTGTGAATCATGAAAAATTTTCGTAAACGAATCTGATTTTCAGGTACATTAAACAAAAGAAAAAGTCATCAAGGGATCATCGTGGATCTACGATTTTCCGCAGCAGCATGATTGTCCTCGATGAAAACTTGAGGAGAACGAGAAGCCACGAGTAGACTTGCGATTTTTTTTTGTTTTTTTGCCGCGAGCTTTTGAGTCTCGTGAGTCAGTGCTTATAGTGAGAGTGAAAAAAAAAAAAAAAAGAAGATATTTATCTATATATGTAAGAAGCACTGAATTAACGGCAAATGTTCGCAAGTTTGGTGCCGAGATTATCAGTTTTGTGCGTGATTATTCACGGTGAATCAGGAGTATATTTATATGTGCTACGAAGGAGTGAGTTTAAGGAGGCTGGAGAGAAAGGATAAAACGAAGAAACGGTCATCACGGCGTTCAACATGTTTGAGATGTGGAGCGCGGTGAGTTCCAAGCTGGAACACTCCGCGAGCTCCTCAGGTTCGCCGTTACCGCTGACATCGCATGCCCCACAAACGCCCCACACGTCCTCCGGCAGCATAAAAGGTAAATGCGCCTCGGTACCGCTCTAGACAGAAGCGGAGAGCATCGACGAGAGGATTCCCTTCGTCGTATATATCGATATATACATACATATGGGGCATTTCAAGCCAATTCACTTGGGCATCGACCTGACCCTCTCGGATTAAGTCGACGAATTCTTTTTTTTTTGCATATCTTGGTTAAAAAAAAAGAGGATTTTTTTTCGGATTTTTATCACTTGTTTCAAACATTAAAATAATTTTTTGTTTATAACTTTTGTGTAAAAATTAATTTCGACCAGGTTTAAAATTCTAAATTTTTTTGTAATAATATCGGGGACTAAAAACAAGTATTTCCATCGTGGTTCGAGAGTGGACCGAGAATGACTTCATTTTTTTTTTTATTTGGGGGAAAAAAATGTTACATATTTTGACACTTGAAAATTTCAATAATGGTTTCATGTAGGAAAAAAAAAGAAAAATTATACATGTTATGGTAAAAAAAAATGTTCTTATATTTTGAGAGTAAAACGCTGAAAATTCGCCGAGTATTTAAAATAAAATTGAAAAAAGCTATTTCAATTATAACGAAGATTAAGGAAATTTTTTTTTTCTTAAAATAAAAAAAAATTAATTATTCTCGGTGCAATGTCGAACTACGATGGAAATACTTGTTTTTAGTCCTAGATTTTATGGAAAAAAAATTCTGAATTTTAAAACTCGTCGAAATTCATTTTTACTCTAAAATTATGGAAAAAGATTATTTTATAGGGTAAAAAAAGTGATAAAAATTTGAAAAAAAAAATTTTTTCAAGTCGTCAACTGAATCCGAGAGGGTCAGGCCGATGACCACGTGAATTGACTTGGAATGCCCCATATATATATATAGGGCTGGTGTGAAGTTAGATATAAGCATCGTGACTCTAACCACCACTCGGCCAAATGGAATGCAATTACTAAATTGAGTTAGAATGGGAACCCTGCCAATCGTTAGACCGCGAAACGTACTCCACTTCATGTCGAGACTCCCTTAAAATTTGATTTACAAATTTTGCGATATTTATAGATTATATCACTCGGTGCAATGGACCAATAATTATACTTGCATAATTTACGTTTTTTTTAGCTTTCTCATAGAGGAAGCAAAAAAATAAAAAAAAAAAAAAAAAATTTGAAAGCTGGCTCTGTGAAAAAAGGAAATTTAATGAGGACGTTCTACTTTGCATTATTTTTTATGATCAGAGAAGAAAAAGGATCTAATTTTATTGTTCTCTAATTTATTTATTTATTTGTTTGTTTATTTATGACTAAATGTGTTAGTGTTTAAATTTGGTATGAAAATTGTAAGAATTGAAAGGCTGTTGTATAATATGCAAATTTTGTATTTTTTTTTTGTACATCAGAAAGAATTTTTTATTTAGTAACTAATATGGGCAGAATATATATTTTTTAATTCTCTTCTAATTCTTCAAAATTTTAATCTCATTTAAAGACTTTATTTTTAAGTAAAGCGAAAATAAGCTAAAAAATTGTAGGTTTAATTTTTATATTTTTGGAAACAATGCATTATTTTAATCTTCTATTTATTAATTATGCTACTGTAAGGCACATTTTCGTTTTTTTCTGATGAGCCAATGCATCTCTTGTAATTTTAGATGATACAATTTTAGAAATATTATTAAAGTAGCTGTCTGATTATATTAAGTAGAAACAGAACATACTCCAATTTACGTTCAGACGACCTTTGAAATTACATTAACAAAGTCGACGGTATTTATACAGATATCTGATTGCATTTCTGGTTGCAAGCTTACATTAATTCAATTTTTCCATTCACCACAATCACACATTTTAATCAGTGACACCCTCGCATTTTTATTCACAAAAAAAAAAAGTAGGAGAATAGCAAAAATTATTTTCAAAAAGAATACATTTTCTATCTTTATCTTACATAATTATAACAAAGCAAAATCAAACAAAATAAATTTCAATAATCTTGATCAAATATTTTTCTGCACAAATATATTATTCCTGATTCTTAATCTTAAATTTAATACTTTTTTTTACAAAATACTCTACAATAAAAAGAAAATATTCGATACAACTTTCAAAATATATATATATATACAAATGATGGCAGAATGAAAGTTCTGTAATGTATTTTCATATCAAGACACATCTGATGTATATTTCGTCTGATCAAAGAAGCCTCTCTGTGACTTGTAAAGATACAAAGGAGATTTTACTGTTATTCATCTCATCGATCATACTCAGTGGTTGAGCATTATTTTTTTTTTTTTTTTTTTTTTTTTTTCGAAGTAACATAAGCCGCGACCGGCTTGGGGCAATCACTGTGCTCGCAGTTCAATTTCGTAAGAAGCCTCTACCCGCCTTCTCTTTCTCCCTCCTTCTTTTTCTCTCGCGGAGTTTGGACCGGTCCCACGGGCCAAAATTTACGGTACCAATGAACTCTCTCGAGGCGTGCGCGCGCGAGCGCTTTCACCCGCGAAGAAAAGAGCCCAGCATCCGTAACTGAGATCAGAGTGCCGAGAAGAAAATTTAAGAATTATTAAAAAAAAGAATAAAAAAATAAACAAAAAAGAAATGGCTGAGACGAAACGGTAGAGAGGTGGATTTTCGGCTCTTTGCAATCAGAGACAAAATATGTTTTTGGGATCCATAAATTGGCAGCTGTTTATTTTTAATTAACGCAATTAATTTTTTATTGTTTATCTTATTTGTATTGTTTAATAAAAGAGCAAGAGCTATAACACATCCGGTGTACGATGTCCTCGAGAATTCTCTTTACTTTTTTATTTTTTTTTTTTTTGCAATCTTCAGCTTCTTCACGACAGTAGCTGCAGAAAGGATTGAGGATCTTTCTTTTTCTCTCTTTCTCTCTGCGCCTGCAACGGTACTGACAGCTTAATTATTGGCTCCTTCTGCTTCTGCTCTCCAATCGAATCTACGACAAGATCAACGACAATATACTTTGAATCTATAGATACAGCCACTTCTATACCTCCAGAGATTTATCTGATGATCGTTACTGATTTTTTTCAACAATTTATGTCCTAACCAGGCGCAGAACTGAATTTTAAAAATCGCACGTTTTTTTTTTCATGAGATTATAGGTGCTTTTTGTTTTTGGTTGAAAATGATTTCGGACCAGTTTCGGAGTGAGTTTGCAAAAAAATGTTAAAAGTAGAAATTGAATGGAAGGTGGGAATTGGCAATCTATGTTCCCAACTTTATTTCTGATGATTAAGGACATGAGCATGTTGTGAGAGAAATTAAATCAAGTTCCTTTAAGAAGAGATGCAGCATTTCGAGACAATCCGAAGTTACGATTGAATAGTTGTTGGATCGTGAATTTTACACGGGTTTTCAGCTTCGAAGGTAGAGGAATTTTTAACAGGATGAAAGAAAAATTCATGAGATGCATTTGTTTTGGGGTTGGGTACGACTTCGGACCAGTTTGAAGCCGTTTGGAGTCTGTTTTTATTGGTTCGAAGCTGTTTGTAATCTTATCATCGGTGTTTCAAGCAGTTTTTGAGACATTCAGTTAGGTATTTTCGTGGATATGTCTACAAGGAAAAGGTATTAAAAAAGATTAAAAGCATTGAAGTTTCTTGTTTGTACTTGTTTGTAGGGGTTCGAAGTCTGTCCGTATCCGTTTGAAGCAGTAAGTACACTCCTTTTGCTAGTCCGAGAGCAGTTTTAAAGCATGCCAATCCAAAATCTGAGAAATTGAAGATGTCTTTTTTTTCAAGACTTTTAACAGCTATTTTATTTTCTTGTCCACGTAAATCAGACACAAAATCACAAACATTAAACAAATTTCTTATTCCTATTTATTTGCAAAGGTTATTCATAATAATTGCAAAACTGCACCAATGATTTTTCCTAGGATTATTTTTTTTCCTATTGACAAATTTCCACTTTTTATATGTTTAATAACACTAACATGTGAATTACGATTTTTTCTCTTTCGAATATACGACTTCTTTGCTTTCGAGCCCTCAAATATATTCCATTTCCTGTCTCCAACACCCCAAAAAGAATTTCAGGACTCACTCAAGGGGGTCACCCCTTAAAGAGATAGTTCCGAGTCATCTAGCATTCACCCTCGGCCAAAAAGGGATCGTTCTCGATCTACGTAATGTTTTATTGTAAGATTAGAGCTTTCTCCTAGATTGCCTTGTCGTTAATGCCTCTTATTGAACTTGGTCATCACGCATTTTTCATCCCCACAATTGTCGCCACTTTTATTCTTATTTCGTCACAAAGTCGTTCTTCGAGAGGGGCTGAGAAAAAGAAACACGAATTCAATTTTTAACAAATCCATCCAAACAAAAATCTAGCACTACAAGAATCCACATAACATTTTCGATCTTTCATCATTTCGATCATTCCACATGACATTTGAAAGTAGCTGAATAGCACAAAACACGAGCTATTCTTCAGCTTCGCTGCTATGACTTTCGTGTTTCTTCCTCTCGCTTTAAGACCGGATCTCCTCTCTTCGTGTTTCTATCTTTATAAATGCCACGATCGTTGTCCTGATGACGTAACATCATCTCGCTTAGGCTGTCTCTGGACTGCACCGGACCAGTTCCTCAGCAACAAAACCCTGATTAAATATGTAATAGAGGCGCGAAAAATGATATCGACTTGACACTAAAAGCGTGTCGGGACATCAGCAAGGAATTGGATTGTGTTTTACTGACGAATGACTAACCACGCAAACGAACCGGTTTTTGCTTCTCTTCGTCTCGTCACACTCACATATATATATATATCGAAGAACGCACGCGCGTTATCAGAAGCATTCCACAGAATTTTCCGAATCGAGACCTACTTTACGACACGACGCAGTTATATTTCTCTTCCCCACGTACATATACACGCACTGTTTGCAGATAGTAGTCTGGATTTTTTTTTCTTTTTTCTGAGATTTGTTTCAACGATTTTGCGGAATTATTCGAATAACAATAGCATTTTTATCGGTACGGGAATTCCCAAAGTGTGGTTGATTATTTTAGTTAATGTGGCTTTTGTACGTCAATTGTTAGCTCATGCAACTTGTGTTAACAACGATCATTGTTAATTCGAAAATGTAGTTTTATTTTTAGATGGTTTAAGGATTATTTCTTTTTTTTTTTAAGTGAGTATTTTTAACTATTTTTGTTTTGAAAATAAAAATTATAAAGTAGGTATTTTTTGTAAATTAAAGTCTTTATCTATGACAAATATAATTTAAAATGTAGACAAAAATTGGCATGTTAATGTAAATAAAATGTGAAAACTGTAAATTTGTTAAAAGAAAAAAAAATCCTAGGAAAAATCATTGGTAAAGTTTTGCAATTATTGTGAATAATTTTTACAAACAAATAGAAATATGAAATGTCTTTACTCTTTTTAAGACTTACTATCAGACACAAAATGACATTTTTGTCTGATTTATGTGGACTAGGAAATAAAATACCAGTTGAAAGTCTTGAAATCTTCTTCAAAGTGGCACTACAAGTATAGAAACAACTTCAAATCCTTGTAAACGAGATACGAATAGAATTAAAACATCTTCAATTTCTGTAATTATGGACTTGCATGCTTTAAAACTGCTCTCGGACTAGCAAAAGGAGTGTACTTGCTGCTTCAAACAGATACGAACAGAATAAAAACTGCTTCGAACCCCTACAAACAAATACAAACAAGAAACTTCTTTGTTCTTAATCTTTTTTGTATACATTTTCCTTGTAGACATATCCACGAAAATACCAAACTGAATGTTTTAAAAATTGCTTGAAACACTGATGATAAGATTACAAACAGCTTCGAACCAATAAAAACAGACTTCAAACGGCTACAAACTGGTCCGAAGTCGTACCCAACCCCAAACAAATGCATCTCATGCATTTTTCTTTAATCCTGTTAAAAATTCCTCTACTTTCGAAGTTGAACAGCCTTGTAAAATTCACGATCCAACAACTATTCGACCAAAACTTCAGATTGTCTCGAAATGCTACATCTCTTCTTAAAGGAACTTGATTTAATTTCTCTCACAACATGCTCATGTCCATAATCATCAGAAATAAAGTTGCAAACATAGATTGTCGATTGCCACCTACCATTTAATTTCTACTATTAACATTTTTTTCAAACTGACTCCGAAGCTGGTCCGAAATCATCTTCAACCTAAAGAAAAGCACTTATAATCTCAAGAATCCTTAATCCATCCAAGCTGACAAATTCTCCACCCACAAAGTTGATACCAAACGCTCGTGTTGAAATTCACAATCCAACAATTTATACCAACTGAATACTATTTCACTAAAACTTGAATTGCCCCGAAATGGTACATCTCTTCTTAAAGGAACTTCACTTGAGTTCTCTCGGAATATTCTTTTAAGCTGTATATATATATATATATACATATACATAAATATATCTATACATCTGCATCATTTTCCAAGAGAGGAGAGCCTAGAGAAGAACACCCGCGGCATTTCGAGACATTTTCATTCGCGCGTGATATTTGTTGAAAAGCATGGGCTGTCGCGAGGGATGGTTAGGGGAGAGGGCGGCGGGAAGAGGTGGGGCGGAGGGGGGTAGAGGACGGATTGGTGGCGGCTACGAGTGAGTGAGGGTAGAACGTCGAAGCTTTCCTAGAGCGGGAAGGAAGTGAAAGAGGGGCACTAGGCAGGTACAGCATAGAATGGGGGAGGGTTGGGAGGAGTGGGTGGAGGGGCTAAGGGGAGGGGGAGGCTTCGTAACGTGGCTCACGCTGATGGGGGAGGGGGGGGGGGGGTGGATGGGCAGCTCTACCACCACGCGAGAAAGCACCCCTTCGGCAGAAGCAGAGAGCGTTGGGGCGGCGGCAGGGGGAGGGGAGGGGGTGGTTTAAGGGTGGTTTGTGGGTGGGTTGCTGAGGCACGGAAGCGTGGGTTCCACGATCGATAGACGCGGCCGTGCAACTGCGAAGCCTCCGTGTCGTCGAGACATCAATACATCCGCACGTGCAGCAGCAGCAGCAGCAGCAGCAGCAGCAGTCAGAGTCAGAGTCAGAGTCAGAGAAGAGAAGAGAAGAGCACCCTTTGTGCACAGTTTCTCAAACACGGCCCTGAAGGGAGGAAAAAAAAGAAAGAAAAAAAAAAAAAGCGTTCGCCTCGTATGCCAAGCTCATGAAAAACGAGTAGCCCCGATTGGCTGAGGCGATCCTCTCGCTTTTTTTTTTTTTTTTTTCTTTTTTTTCGACTATGTATCTGATGTTTCTATGCAAAACAGTTTCTTTATACATGTCGACTGGAGAATTGCTATTAGAATTGTTGAGTGCGAAATAATCGTGGATATTAACAAGCATGGATAGAGGATTTTTTTTTTTTTATGTTGAGGATTTAATTAAGTTTGTTTGGAATTTATTTTTTTTCATTTCTGGAAGTGGAAGAAGAAAATTACTTTTAACGTCATGACGGTGGTTTTGAAATTCCTGTAAGCGTAATGGGAAGAGTTAGGGAATTAAAAAAAAGTAGTCAGTTAAATTAGAGTCAGGATTTTTGTTTATTTAGTCCGGGAAGATGATTATCCATTACGAAATGAAAAAAAGGTTCTTCTATAAGAATGTAAAATTTAAAGATCTTTTTGACTCCCTGAAGACAATCAAATCTCCATTAATTAATCTCATTAAAAATTCTTGACCACAAATTAAAGAAAAAAAAAAAATTCACTGAAGTTGTAAGAATCGTTGCCTAACAACTCGCGTCAATAATTATTTTATTTAATCCCAGAAATGAAAAAAACACACGACACCAAAAAATACATTTTATTTCACAATATCGTGAAAAAAATCGGGAAAATCGAGTTGCGATAACTTATTTTCCTGTGTCTGAAAAATATTTTGTAAAATGTTTTGTAAGTCGCGCACTACTCTGTGGATTACGACGTGATCTCGTTCTCTCTCTCTCTCGAAGTGTTTTCCCGCCTCGAGGCCACTCCCTCGTGACTCGGGAAAACTATCCCACAGTTATAGCTATAGTATGCCAGTGTAGAGAGTGTAGATATATATACAAAGGGCTAGCGAGGAACGCGTCGGTCTAGCTATCGATCGTGCAATATAAACCCAGAGAGAGAGAGAGAGAGAGAGAGAGAGAGAGAGAGAGAGAGAGAGAGAGAGAGAGAGAGAGAAGAGGGAATGAACACCCGCACCCAAGTTGGCCATGGCGTTATTGCTTCAAACGAAAAGCAAAGCGTTACTATATGATCGACGGCAAGTGGAAACTACTCGCTCTTCCGCTTTAAACGCCTTCGCCACTTATGCATATATATATATATGTTTGTGTGGGGTAAATCTCATGCGACCACCCACGCTTCTCTCCTCCGTACCTAAAATCTCTCTCTCTCTCTCTGCACCTCCGCAAGGATATTCCCGTGCTGGTGGGTCCTATGAAACTCCAAATCGATTTCATCCCTCCTCCTAAAACGACACGAGGTTTGACCGTGGAACGTGTGCGGTACCGGCGCGCGTGCCACAACAGAGTTCCACGCGAAATTGAATTAAAGTGGAACTCGGCATAAACGATCCCCCGTGAATTCACACGGGTGACTTCACTGTTACGTGTGTTTGTGTGTGTGTGTGTGTGTGTGTGTGTGTTGAGAGATTTGCTATATATTTGCTAGACACATATGCTGCCTCGAGTATACTTTGACCAACTGAAACCATTCACAAATTTCGTTCATTCATGAGAGAAACGATATTAGTGACTATTTTTTTGTTTGCTTATAAATTGCAATAAAAAGAAAATTATTAATACATTTTAAAAGTCCATCTGTATTTTATTTTTAAGCGCAGATATTTTTTTAAAATAAATTAAAATGATAAACTTCGAATATTTGTTGTCTACAGTTTTTAGTTCAATTTTGCCTTTACATTCCATGTTGGTCGCTTTATTTAATTACATTAGATCGGACAAATGAATTATCAATTTTTCATCATTTTTCGGGCTTTTAATAATCTTCGTGTAATTTAATAATTTTGTCATTTTTTAAGTCCTAATCATTTTTTTTAATGAAAATTAAATTTCGATAATGATCAAATTTAGTATCTTCAATATACAATTGTTTAATCGAAATTTCGAATATTTGCTTATTTAAAATTTTAAATCAAGTTTAGCCTTAACATTCTGCATCGATCGTTTTATTTCAACGTATATTACATCGATAAATAAATAATTTATGTCTCTATCTAATATAAAATCGAAGTACAATAATTGTTTTAATAATTTATTTCGACAATTGACGCACAATCTTATGTATAATAAACTAACAACAATGACTTGCATTCTTACACGATAAATTATTATTCCAGTAATTCAAAGTGAAAGAAAAAAAAAATCAAAATATTAAAATCCAACAATGAAACTCGAGAAAACTCTCTAAAAAAAAAGGTAGTCAATTGTGCTGAGAATATATCTATTCAATCGAGTCTCCTATACACAACGTTTTCTTCATTTTCTTCCTCTTCTGTATGAAGCGAAAAATTCCAAAGGGCGAGTGTGTGAAAGAAGAAAAATACGAGACAGAGATGTGAGGGAAAAAAGAGGCATAGAGGAGAATCGTATAGAGGCTAGCATTTCCACAACGCTCCTCATAGTCCAAGAATTTCCTTATTTCAGTTTTTTCTTTTTTTTTTTTTTTTTTTCTTCCCCTCGCCCTTTTTCACCCTCGTCACTCTGCACACGAAGCTGCGACGACGTGATGCAACCGCTTTCTCTATCTCACTCTCTCTCTCTCTCTCTCTCCCTCTCTCTCTCTGCCTGTACATTTTTCGCAGTCTGTGTGTTATGTATAGGCGTGGCGAATGGTGCATGTGCAAGAAGGCTCGTTCGTGTGCGAAATACATGTCTCTCTCATAGCTCAGTGAGCGCCGAGCTGTGCAGCACTGTAAAGATCGATGCGAGCTCTCTAGCCGTACACCACTATGCATATATATATATATATATATATATATATGTGTGTGTGTGTTTAAATATATGCATGTGTGTGTGTGTAGCGTCCCTCTGGCTAGTAGAACTTGGGAGCTGATAGGCTCGTTTCTGAAATTACGAAGATATATAGATATATGTATATATATATATATGTGTGTGTGTGTGTGTGTGTGGAAGATCGCATGGCCCTTCCTGCCTTCCTGAAGTCTGCGTTCCTTCACGTAGCTCCTAAAGGGGACCTTAAAGAGAGATGTTTCGATATACTATGAGGAAAGCTCGTGGTTTCCGGACGACCCACTAACCGCGACTTTACTAAATCGAAGGCTTTAAACCTCTTTCCCTTAAGATTCACTTTATAATTATTATTTTATTCTTATATTGTAATTTATAGTAATTTTTATTTAATATTACAAGAATTTTGTAGATTTTTAATTTGATAATCAAAAAAAAAAAAGATTAGATTGAAAGTGATTTTAATTGTGATTTCATTGTGATTATATATAATTTTTAATACAGTTGTGTTAAATTGAATTTATTGATTTAGTGAAGCAGCAATCTTTCAGCATTAGAAGACTAATTTCACTCAAAATCGAAATTAATTTTTTCCTCTGTTTGAGATTTTTTTTATAATCAAAGCCGAGCGTTTTAATCTTCAACCTCTTAATATTTACTTTGCATTTAATTTTCTTTTCCGAAAGCTTCCATCTTTGTACATTTTAATTTTTTAATTATGTTAATTGAATTAAATGGTAGTTTATATATATATTTTTTTTGGACTTAAGTATTGATACAAATTTATTGATTTCCCAGAATCGAGAGACGACTTTTTATAAATATAAAATTAATTATTTGCCTCAGTGTAGTAATTTTTATTGCAGTTTTTCAAATCGTGTTTAATCGTTACTATAAAATTGCTAAAAAAAAAAATTAATGTTGAATCAAATTTCGATGATAGAAAGGTAATTGCAAAATCTTCGCACGGTAAAATTGTGAAATCTCTTTAACGATCGATTCTGCACGAGAAGATAAGAATCTTCGTTTCTTCTAATATCGACTTTCGATCGTTGTCTGTTGCGCATGCCGGCGATTATCGAGACTCCGTTGTCGGATTATTTTCGATAGTGGCCAATATAATGGCTTGTCATTCGCATATAGCCTGCAGCGAATTGTGGTATGAGCCGAAGACAGTCGAGGAAATAAAAAGCGAGAGATCTATGCCAATCACTGTGCTATGTTTAAAACCAACATCCAATATATAGAGAGAGAGTTGAAGAGAAAAGAGAGTGGCTGATGAGAATTCGAACGACGCGACCATTGTTCAGAATGAAAATGATCGAAAGTCATCATTGTCGTTGGATTTTGATGTCCAAACGCATAGCTCCGCTCTTTCGCTCGAAAACACACACACACATGGGCCATTCCATCTGGTTTTGACCTGAGTCTGACCCTTGACACTTTCGATTGGGTCTGCAATTTTTTAATATTGACATATAACTCTAAGAAGCCCTAATTAAAAATAACAAAATGCTTTTTAGAGTTATGTCATTCCTATAAAAAATAGCAGACCCAATCAGAAGCGCCAAGGGTAAGATCCAGATGGAATGCCCCATATAAAGTCAATATATCTATCCTCCGGGTGAACGCATCGATCTATCGATCGAATATGTAGGCCAGCTTGAGAGCTTAGCTCAGTGAACACATAACACGAAACCCCCACGAGAAGACAATCACGACCAACACTGCCAAGTGAAGCCTCTCGTGTATTAAACCACACGTACGGACTTGGACAACCGTATCTTGGCTCATTACCACTGTCGCTAATTTAGACGTGTCCATTTAGATGTATTTGCGTCGTTAGATTCGTTAAGCCTGGCTCGATAAATGGGAGCATGGAACTCATTTGAAAAATCCTCATCGACAATCTAATCGACGGTTAATCAGCTAAAAGAGACGCTATTTATTTGGTAGAATTTTTTACCAAGAGACGAAGTATTATTAAAAATCATTCTTATAATAACTTTTTTTTTGTATAGTTCGAATTTTACGTGAGTTTGATTTATATTTTTTAATTTATCGTTTTTCTATAACTGAGGTCAACTGACAATGAATAAATCGAAAATTTTTATGACCGAAAAAGATTCACCATTTTTATGTCACCAAATCTGGTGACAATCGGTAAATGGGTTTTGGAGCAGTTCGAATTTTTGATTTCAACAGATCTGTAAGTTTAGAAAAATATCATAAAGCGTTTATAACATTTTTTAAAAAATTGGCTCATTAATTAATCAATCAATTTTTAATCATTAAGAGCAATCCAAAATTGATAAATAACCTTCTTCATAGAAGCTTTGTGAAAAATTAAAATTAATAACGAAGGAATGTGCAAAGTTCTGCTTTGCAGCGTTTTTTCATTACCATTAGTTGTAGGGTGAAGAAGAAGAAGAATTTCTGAAACTATTAGTCACCGAGAGACTTCCCAAGGTGCAAATCATTTAACTATTTACGTCTCGTTTATGGTTGCCGGTAATGGCAAATACACGAGAGAGACGTGAGACACACGTCTCACAGCGAGAACGCGATACGGCGAAGGCCGTAACTGGGACATCGACGTGTCTGTGCACAGACGGAGTGTTCCCCTGGCGCGTGGATTCACGGTTCTTCCCCTTCCCCCGAAACTGTTATACCAACACGGTGAATCTGCCCGGAGCACTTCTTTTTATTCAGAGTGAATAATAGTCTCTGGTGGTCCGGTGTCTTGTGGTCCACTCATGAGCGAGTCTGACCGACAAGTAGTAATGGACCGTGTGTAGTCAGACGAGACTTTTGTGCAACACGACAAAAAGCATTACTTCCCTTTTGTTTCAACGATCTTGATTGAATTTAGGCCTCCTCGAATTTTACGCTCTAGTATTTATTTGTCGTATTTACTTGACACACAATAATAATCAATCGAAAAATTCAACGTATGATAATTTCGCAGCGCTCGTTTGGTCATTAATTCTATTAATGGATTTAAAAAGAAAAGAATTGAATTATGAACTGTAGTCATCAAGAAAATTCAATGTCGTCGTTAACCTCGTTTTTTAATGACACAACATTAAATTCTTCATTAACTTGTAATCTTTCTTTTGATAATACAATAATTAATTAACGAAAACAAATTGGAAATTATAATTATTACAATTTTTTTCAGACAATTTTGATCTACTCTTTAAGGTCGGAGATTCTTATGTTAAAAAAAATATAGTCTGATCTCACAATGGAACAACTACTGAACTGTCAGTAGTGATGGTACGTGTGTAGTCAGACATGCAATATTTCTAAGAAAAACGTTTTTTTTTTTTTTTTTTTTTTTTCAAACTCATTTCGATCGGAAAGTTAACGAGCAGAAGTTGTGCACGTCTTCGGTGTATCATTTAAATCGCCGCACGTGTGACAGCTTCGAAGAGACACTTCCCTTCCGTTTTAAACTCCATTGCGTGTCCTCGTCAATTGAAAGAACGAGTGAGACCTCGACACGTAGACCTCTCAGTGGGTCCGACTAGAAGCCCGTTCGCAAACATACAGACAAGACCTTGTTGTCCTGCTCAGACTGAATCGAGACGATTGAAACACTTTTCGTGTTGTTTATTTGGCCTTGTTTCGGTATATCTTTGGCCTCTCTTACGATGCGTTGTATTATGATATATCCCTCCTCAACCGCTGTTTTGCGTTTTCGGATATTGCGTCCTCGCGATTCTACGAGTGATACACAATGTGTAAAAAAAAAACAAAAAAAGAAATTTTATCTACCGTGAGGTCAACACGTGACGTTATTCTCATGGGTTTTACCATGACAAACAAATAGATTGCAAAATCTACAAAATAATTTAAAATTAGAATAATTTTAGATTAGATTAATTTGATTAGAATAATTAAATTATTGAAATACCAATACAAATAAAATAATAACAATTGTAATTTCAATTATTGGAATTATAAATTAATGACAGTGATTGATTGAAAAAAACATTGATTTATCAAAAAATTAGAAAACTGATTAAATAATTTTCCTCTATTGAAAATTGGTCTTACGATTTTTGGCATTTTGTTTTCATTATTGAATGTCGTTGAATCTACGAACCCGCCTTAAATAATAATTATTTGTATATAGCGGAGAACGTGGGTCGTCCGTCATAGCCGCACGCCAGATACGAATTACAAATTAGTTTTGTTAGAGAGTAGTGCGACACTCTCTACGAAATCATTTTCATGGATGGGAGGATAATGTTGCGTCATGTCAGCCAGTATACTATGTACACTTAATAGGTGATTGAACGCACCGACTAGCTTTTATTTTTTTTTTTTTACTGTCACTCCGAGTGACACCTATCTCTTATTAGAGGCATTTGTAACCGTACAAGGCACGGGTCTTTTTAACAACTCAACAACGAACCACCGTACACACACACACACACACACACACACACACACACACACACACACACACACATGCAAACGCACACGCACAAAATTCGCATTTATTTTTTATTTTCAATAAGAATTTTCCTTCTTATGCTCTGTAAAAATAAATTAAGAAAAAGTTTTATTACAATTTGAGCTGAAAATTGACTTTTAATAATAATAATAATAATAACAATAATAATAATAACAATAATAATAATAATAATAATGAGACCAAAAAATTATGAGTAAATTAGTTTTGAAAAATGTATTTTTTTTGTTAATTCGATAAAAAATAAAATTAAAGAATGAAATATATTCTATGAATATCTTTGAATGAGACGATTAACTATATCATTATTATTATTGTTATTATATAAATAAAAAAATGCCGACGTGAAAATTTGTTGGATTTGTATAAAACTTATTCCCGATTGTTTTTCGAGTTGTTTATTTAATTTGATTTTACTCGAAATCACCTTTTTTCTTAACAATAAATATTTGAACAAATTAATTTGAATTAAAAAAGATGAATATTTGGGAAGCAAAAATATTCATGGAAATCCGAAGTCTCGAAAAATTTAAATTTTCTGAGATGAAAATTCATCGCGTTACTTTCAATTTTCTCAAACGCAAAGCGCTCCATGAGTCTCCAATGATATTCCGAGCGCCGAGAGCGAGTCTCGAGGGACATATTCGACAGCGAGTATTTTTTTTTTTTTTCTTTTTTTTTGTTTGTGGCCCGCACTACGGGCACGGTCCGGGCGAAAGTCTCGGATCTGCGCAGTGGAAAAAAAAAAAGAAAGTTGAGTACCAGCGAGCGATTGTATATAGAGAGGCACCAGAACGGGCCAACCAACGAAAATCGTAAGGGAAAGCTGTCTTGGCATGAAACTCTTCCTGTTACTAAAAAAACAAAAATTAAAAGACGCAAATTCATCGGGCAAAAAACTATTATCAATGCTTGAGGAAATAAGAGCAAAATAAAAATATTTAAACATATTAACAAAAATATACATTGCCATTTATTTATGAGAAAAAACATTTTTCGGAATCGTTAATTAAAATAAAAACGAAAAATCGTCTAAATATTAATTTTGCGAAGTTTCTGCAGTGAGCACAAAATAATTCATATATTCGATTTGCGACAAAAATTAGAAGAAATAAAAGCGAGAAGCAAAGAAAAAAAAATTTGTTATTCAAATGATTTTTTTTTTAAATTACTAGTTTTTTTTTTTAATAACTTCATTTCTTCTATCGAAAAAAAATTTAAATTATTATTATTATAATTATTATTTTATTATTATTACTATTATTATTTCAAAATACCAAACGAACGAAATAATAAAAAATTATTATTCGATTTAATTTAAAAAAAAAACATAAATGGTATTAATCGATTAAAAAATAATTTCTATCAGAAAGTGAATAACAACAATTGACATCTAATTAAACTCAATTTCCTTGAAACAAATAAAATTTCTTTATTTCATTAATACAAGTATTTTTTTTTTCCAATTATAATTTTTTCCAATGAAAAAAAACCTTGTTTAAATAATAATATTGCGACAAATGCGCAAAAAAGAAAAAATACGAAAGATTCAGGATGGCAAAAGTGAGCTGACTGACGATACGCGATGCGATCACTCAAGCCGGTTGGTTCGCTCGGCGGGACGAGAGCCGTTACGTAATAATCAGCAGCAGCAGCAGCAGCAGCAGTAAGCGCGGTGGCCGGGTCGGGCGGTGCATGCACGGCATTTTCAAGCGCGCTCACGAGAGCTCTTGGTGTGTTACTTGTATATATATATATATGTAACCAACGACAAGTTTTTCCAGGATTTTTTAACGCACGACCAAAATATCAATGAGCCACCGTGCGTACAGTAGTTACATTGCGTAGGCCACGGCTTCTTTACTACGCAAGTTTATATATATATATATATATATAAATAAATAAATATGTGTGTGTCTAATAGTCGAAGGCGAGAGCCTGAGCCAAGCCCTTGAGAAGAGAAAATCGCGTGTTACTAACCGTAACTTTTTTTTTTTTCACCCGGTCACGTACCATCGTGGCATTAGTTACATTACAATATAACAACAAACGTGAACGAACAGTTTTGTAAATCTGAAAATTGAACGTCTGTGCGTCAACGTGAAGACTCGTATATTTTATTTGCTAATTTTTCTTCAAATTAATCGTTTCTTTAATGTCATGAAAAAAAAAGAGTTTTGCAACAATAATTTATAGATTATTAATTGATGAATAATTTAATATTTAATTAGAATTAGATGCTTAAATTTCGAATATTTCAATCTTATTTATTTTTATCCATATATTATTGTAATTAAAAAAAAAAATATTGACAATTCATTAATTAGCGATTTTAGAAATAAACAGAAAATTGTAAATCGAATATTACATTAATCATCTAATTTTTTTTCTATTTTTGTCAACAGTCTTGTTACGTAATTTATTTAATTAGACAATTTATTGGCATAACATTTTTACTTGGACACCTCGATATTTATTTATTATTCATAATTATTAAAATCAATCACTGATTATTTATAATAAAGGATTAATACATTATTTTAATAACAATTAATAAATTGCATTATTATTATTTTTTACATTGAGAGCTGTATGTATATTTAAAAAAAATAATTCAGTGCCTGCTTCATCTACCAATTAAAATGCCAAGTATTGCATAATTATTCGAGAACAAATTAAAAAAAAAAAACAGAGCCTTTACCAAACGATGAAACTTGAGTGTAGTGGCGAAGCCTCTCTCTCTCTCTCTCTCTCTCTCTCTCTCCCTCGTTGTCTACACCAAATGATTTCAATACCAAGAGAATGGTAACAATTTTCTTTGATACTCTCGAGTTGGCTCGACGTAAGGGGAAAGAGAATGAGAGAGACAGACGAAGAGAGCCAGTCTCGTTGAGAATAATATGAAAATCTCGTGAAACATAATAGCCCGCGAGGGAATCATTAGTTTTACTGCCGGCGCTGCCTTAGCCCCGTTCTTTTTTTTTTCTTTTTTCCTTTTTTTTTTACTCTTTGCCCGCACTCTTCTCGAAGAGCCTGCTTCTGCTTCTGCTTCTGCTGCTACTGTTACTACAGGCTAACTGCCTACTGCGAAGACAAGAATGTTTCAAGCATTTCTTGTACCGGACTTAAAGCCCGAGGCTTCAAACAAATTTTAATCATTTATTAATCCCATGCCTCTCGTTTTTGCATTCTGCAATCACAGCTCCGTATTTAAACGAACACTTCAAGAATAGACGGTTAAATTACCACATATTTACATTATTTTTTTATTAATCTCAATTTTCGTTTTTTTAAATTTTCGACACTTTTATTTCAATTCAAGAAAATATCAATTTTATCTACTCTAATAGCTGGAAAATCACCGGTAATAATTTGTCTTCTTGGTAATTTGACTGAAAATATTTAGGTAAATTTACTGAAAATTAAAATGTAAATCCATTTTTTTCTTAAATGGAAAATTACTGTTTCAATTTTTTTACAATTTCGTTATTGACCACTTCACTGTATGTAAAAAAAGACATTTTAAATTACAGTAATAAATGTTAATAAATCTACCGCAAAATTGACTTGTTAAAATAAAATGATTTTCCATCGAAAATGTATGTAAATTTATTGTACAAAATTTAGGTCAATTAACTGTATAAATTTCGATAAATTTACTATAAGAACAAAGTATATAAATGACTGTCCATAAGATTGTCAAAAAAAATTTTAAAAAAACAATAATTCTTCCGATCATTAAAAGGTCTGTAAAAAGTGTATAATAAAAATACCTATGATATTTATCGCTACATCTCTTGGCTTCATTAATGCACGAAGACTCGGAGAAATTTTGTGATTCAATTTTTTTTTTTTTTTTTTTTTTTCCGAGAGTGCGTGTCTGTGTGTTTGTGTGTGCATAGAGAGTACTCAGAAGCAACGCGGCGTACGACACACACACAAGGGGGTTGCGTAAGAGATCCTGAGTATGAGTCGGCCGACGGTTCTCTTTCGTTTTGTACACGCTCGTTAGTATATCTCGCACTTCTCTATACATTGTTCGGTTGTGCTTCGGCTGTCGACGTCGTTTCTTCGTCAACTCGAGCGCGGAATCGATACTCTCATTTCCCCTTTGCATCGATTGCAGTAACACGCTCGCGTAAACTCGTATCATGAATGAAAACCATTCTCTCCGCGATACAATCGCTACAATTATAATTTTTTTTTTTTTTTTTTTAATAATCTTACAATAGATTTTTTTTTAAATGTATATGAAAAAAATACATAAATTGAAATAAATTGATTTTATTTATTTGACCAATTAAAAGTACGTATAAAAATGGATTAGAATTTTGTTTAAATAAAATAAAATTGTTTATCAAGATTTCTCAAGACTTTTTGTTGTCGTTAGACAAATTTTATTGTCAAATTATTTTTATTAAAAATAGTGGAGTTTCCATCCGGCTGTCTGTCCATTAATTTATATCCGTCTTCCTCGGCTTTCGAGAATACGGTACACAAGGAACCGTAGAATCCGTTGTTACGGGGGCGAGGAAAAGCCGCGACGCGTCTCGATGATCTCTACAGTTGTATGCCAGTGCGAGTAAGCAGCGTCTCAACGCCTCGCGCGCGCGCGACTCTCTGCGCCTACATAACACGGACTCTCTCGCAGAGTAGACATGCACGCGCGTTCACAAGCTCTTTGAAATATAGATAGATGCAGGCAGGCACGCTGATGTTATGATAAGCTTGAGTCTCAGTGGTTCTCCCGTTACTCGTCTAGGAATTTCCTATATCGTCGGCTCTCAATCTCAAATAAATTTATATTCAACTTTCCTACGCGCGTGTCTGATCAATTCCAGCCGATTCTACTTGTTTTTCAGAAAATTTATTTATCAATGAGTGGATGAAAATCGTGTCTATTGATATCACAAATGTCAATTTTGTTAATAATGTCTGAGCACGTTCGTGCTTTTTCTACTTGATGCTAAACAATCTTTTTTTTAAATGATTTTTAAATGACGCGTCGAAATTAACAGCCCAAATATTTTTTTTAGTCACGTCTGATCAGCTTCGTCCATTTCCACTTGCGCTTTGAAAATCATTTTTATTAATACTAATGTGAGTTCAAAAATTGCGTATCAATATTCACAAAATAATTCAATTGTTTTTCCGTCTTGTCTGTTTTGTATTTTTCTACTTGCATTTCGAAAATTGTTGATACTCCAAATGTAATAACATTTTCTTTCAGTTTAATTGATTTAAAAAAAATATATATTATATTGATAATTATGTGCGTCAAAGTTTCGTGTACTAATGAAGATTTTTTTTTGTTTTTCTTGCAGGTAAGACGAACTTCCGGTTACAATGATCTCGCCGGGATGAAAACTTAATTGAGGGTGGGAATTGTTTCGCAATAGTTGGTGAAGGTCTCCCAGGGCGGTGAGTGATGTATCGGACGTCGAACTAAATAAAAAAGTATATTCTTAATGGATCGTTTCAAAGAAGTTCTCGCATTCGCGAATCTCTCGGATGTCTGATATCTACTGGAGTTTCTACTTTGAAGTTCAGATACAAATTTTATAAAATGCACTAGTTGCAAAAAAAAAAAAAAAGAAAAAAAATTTAATATTGAAATATTGAAATGAGAAGTATCTACGACTCTAAACTTAGTAAATCTCGATAATCTACCTACGTTAGTTAAAATATTCAACCAGATTAAATATATTATTAAATCAGTTTAATTTACATACTAGATTAATAATCATAATGATATGACAGTTGTCAACATGAATACCATTACTTAAATATATATAACTAAAAATTAATATTGGCAAAGATACTCAATTTAAATAGATCTTAAACAACTCGCTCAAAAATAATAATAATAATAATAATAATGACCTATATGAATACAATTGCTGAAAAAAAAGACAGTGTCTTGCATTTTGGTGAATAAATAAATTCGATAAAAAGAAATGTACACCGAAGCCTCTAAAGATTCCTTTGACACAACATTTCAAGCTTGGAACTTGAAAAAAAAAAATTTCAAAAGCTCAACATGTGTTTTAATTATGACTTAAAATAAAAGAATTGATTTTTGGGCAAAAAGTTTCTTTTTTTTTCAAACATGTATCAATGTGTAATGTTGACAAATTATAGAAAACAAAAAAAATCTTGTTGTCAATTTTTTGGTACATTAATGAATATTAATAAAAATATAACTATTGGCGAGAAAAATAAATGTGTCGCAACGTGAATTCTCTCATCATTGGCTCAACATTATAAAATCCTCTTAACGCTACAAATAAAAGTACTCTTGTCATCATCGTCATATTAAATTTACAACAATGCATCCATAGCTCCCTCTCCCTCTCTCTCTCTCTCTCTCTGTCTCTACAACAAGAAGTAAAAGCAAAAAAAAAATGCAAGCGAGCGTCAAGATCGAGAACTCCAAGAGGATCATGACGATTGCTCAGCTTGGCAAGCGAATATATAATCACAACAAAAAAAAAAAAAAAGAAAAAAAGAAAAACCGGCAAACCGTGGATAGCCATGTAATAAACACAGAGGGCAACGGAAAAGTTAGTCGAACGAGTGAGAGCCACTGGCGTGGCAGCCTTGGCTGAAGTTGTCGAACCCGCGACCCAGTTACACGCTCGCGCCAACACAGAGAACCACGACGGAGCGCTAGTCACCCACACTATAGTGGTCGTTGCATGCACTATGCGCCCCGTTGCAATATATATATATATGTGTGTGTGTGTGTGTGTGTGTATATACATGACACTACCACCAGGTTCGCTGCTGCAGCGCAACACAACGTCATTCCGCCGGCCGGTCGGCAGCGCTGAGATCGCGCGCACTAAAGAGCGAAAGAGAAAGAGACAGAAGAAGAAGAGAGAGAGAGAAGGAGAGAAGTGACGAAGCGAAAGAGCGAATAAGAAACGTAGTACGAACAGCTACAGAATAGTCTTGATAAACGCATGAGACGCATACGGTTATTTTCAGGATTTTTTATTTTTTTTTTTTCGAATAAGGAAAAACGAGAATAGAACCTAAAAGAATATGAAAGAACCTAGAGAAGTTAAAAGAATGTTAAAGAACCTAAGGGTTTTTAAATAGAAATCAAGAACTGTTGATTGGGTCTTAAAAACCCTAAAAGTCTAAGGGTTCTTAAGAACCAATCAAGAACTTGATTGGATCTTATAAAACCTTGTCTAAAAATCCTAAAAACCTAAGGGTTTTCAAGAACCAATCAAGAACTATTGGTTGGATCTTAAAAACCCTATCAAAAAATCCTAAAAACCTAAGGGTTTTTAAGAACCAATCAAGAACTATTGATTGGATATAAAAAAACCCTAAAAACCTAAGGGTTCTTAAGAGCCAATCAAGAACTATTGATTGGATCTTAAAAACCCTAAAAATCTAAGGGTTCTTAAGAGCCAATCAAGAACTATTGATTGGATCTTAAAAACCCTAAAAATCTAAGGGTTTTCAAGAACCAATCAAGAATTATTGATTGGATATAAAAACTCCTATCAAAAAACCCTAAAAACCTAAGGGATTTTAATAACCAATTAATAGTTCTTGATTGGTTAAAAAAAATCCCTTAGGTTCTTTATATTAGATTCTGCCTATTTTTCTTTATGCATTTGAAAAAGAACGAAAACGGGAATATATTTATTTGAAGTTCCTTAAACTAGGCATTATTCATAAGAAAAATTCTGGAAGTATCAAAATGTCCTGGAAGAATCGGAAATATTATTTAAAAAGACAAACGTCCTGAAACTGTGCCACTAAAATAAAGTGTCTTAGATACTAATGAATGTAGCTACTAAATGTGTGTTGTGTGTTTGATTACGAAGAGAGTGAGCTATTCGAGTCAGAGAGAAAGAGGGCTGATTAAGGGAGACAGTTATTTAGATAGAAATGGAAGAGTCAGAGAGTTACGTGAACAACTGTTAGAGAGGAAGAGAGAGAGAGTGATGAGGGAGAGATGGTGTCGAGAGACAGATATAAAATTGCGCTGGCAAGTGCTTCTCGCTTAGAGAAGTGGCGTGTGGAACTGCGACCGATGCGATCGGATATGCGACGACGCAGATATAGACACGATGGTGTCGTTGACGATGAAAAGCGAAAACGTCTTCTTGTGTTCAAATGTTGTATCGGTGGTGGGCGAACGAAGGAGACTCACGCGCCGAATGAAAAACCGAGAAAGATCTCCACAAAAATGGTGCGAGCCGAGCGAGAAAAACCGTGACTTCACAATTTCCACTTTTTTTTTTTTTTGGATACGGGATTTTTTGGGATATTATGGGATGAAGGCAATTGAGAAGAGAGGCATTAAAAACCATATTTTTGGATCCTTATGGGTCTTCAGCTATATTTGTATTGTGTGGAAATTTTGAAAGTTGGATGTTGCAAATTTTGATTGATTGCAATGTGTTTTATTCACAGTCGCAGAATTACCATTTATGACAGGATATGATAGTGTCATATTTGGATTTTATGAGGAAATTAGTTTGGCCGATTTGAACTGGATTCCGTTGGATTAAACTAAAGCAAAGTTATTTATAAGGGAATTCAGTTGATTGCAAGAAAATTCAGTTGGTTCCGAGGGATTTTAGTTGATTCTAAGGAAACTCAGTTGGCTCAAAGGAAATTTAGCCGACTAAAAAAAAAAATTCAGATCGTTCTAAAGAAATTCTGTTGATTCCAAGGAAATTCAGATGATTCCAACGAAATTCATTCAGCTGCAACCAACTTTTCTACACCCAACCTAAATTTCATTGACACTAATTAACCTAACAGTCTCCCAACTGAATCCACTTTTCGCCCTAACAAGTATCACCTACCTCCAACTAAATTAAATCCCTTCTAACTGAATTCAAATAGTCCCAACCTAAAGTCAGCCCCAAATGAAATCCAACACCAACTAGTTTTTCTCGAATCCATTCATCAATAAAAAAAAAAAAAAAAACAATTACAACCTATGCAGTTGAAATTAGTCATACATTGTGATTTCACATCATGCCCTAAGTACACGAATGCAAAACAATGTAGCATTTTTGTTCCTTAAGTTATAATCTTCTTTGTGGGATTTTTTTTTTTTTTAATGACCGGTTATAAGGCGTGATTACAGGTGCTGGCCGGACGAATAAAAATACATGAGAGTGTCTATCCATCGGCGTCATCGCTATTACAACGTCGACGATAGTTACACTTGAGTGTTGTGGCCCTCCGCTCTCTCGCGTAATAGACTCGACACCATCGAATATTATAACCTAGTCCTATATGTGCTATCTATGTAAACGTCCTGTTAGACTCTAAATAAAACCCAGCGTATGTAGCTTCTGTGGTCGTGTAAAATGCCTGCGCTATTAGCGTTATACGCTTGCCTGTAACCGTGTGTACGCTATGCCACAGCTTGACACCATCGACACCGACACTTTCTACATAGGCATGTGTATGCAATAAGCGCATCGTAACCCCCTCGCCGCCCATCAGACGTAATTTGTCGTTATCGCACGCCGACTCGAGACCGCGATAGCGGACGCTCTTTTTTTTTGCCCTCCTCGTAACTAACTGTAATGTTTACAAAGCATTTTTTTTTTTTCTTCCTCCGGCAATTATTGAATTATTTTTGCAATTTTTTTTATCCGCGAGGGTGGATAAAAAGTTACTAAAAATAAATCGATGAACATTGGTTTTTTAAACACCGCATGAATTCACTACTATTTTAATGCGAATAGTATCAATTTTTTTTTAATTTTGTTTAATTTAGAGAGATTTTTTTGTTTTTTTTTTAATTTATGGTTGATGACAATGATCGATGTATACTGCAATTTTGGGAACAAAAATATATGGATTTACTAGTTTTAAAATGCAAATAGTTTCAACTTTTTGTATATTTATTTATTTTGTTTATGGAAAGAAAATTATTTTTACCAAATTTTTGTAAAATCTTTTGTACTAATTTTTGTTGGAATGTTTTTTTTTACTATTAACCATTAATTACTTTCAAATTTACTCTGTTGTTTTATTCAATAATTTTTTTTACCATATTCGTAAGAAAATCTATAATTTTTTCTTTTTTAACTTTGCTATGAGAATCGTTGAGCAAAGTAATAAAAAATAAATAATGGCCCATTACTTTGATTTTTCGTGTCATTTTTTAAATTAATTCTTGTTTTTTCTCCCACAAAATGTTCACACGTTTTTTCACTAACATGCTAGAACATTTAAAACAAAAACATAAGTAACTAATTATTTATAAAAGAATAAATAAATAAACAGACTAAATTTACAATCAAAGCCTCGTTACAATTCTGCGCAATACGTTTCTCTCTCTATTTTTCTGTAATTCGTGCAATAGCGATCGCATCTGTATGCAGCTTGCTCGACGATGACCGAGTGACGCTGAGTTTGCTACTACTTTTATTCGCAGCCACAACGTCGTTCCCTTGCAGTGACGAAGACTGCGAGAGGGAGAGGGGGGGGGGGGGGGGGTGCACAGGGGAGGGGGTGTAAAATCGCGGTTTGCCGCGTAAGTACGCGCGAAACATGTCGCGAATGCGTAATACCTCGAAGGCTACGCGAGGATTACGCGTTAAGGTGGACCGAGAGATCAAGGAAAAAAAAAAAACAAGAAAGACAAATTAAGAGAAAAAAAAAAAAAATCGCCTCTCTCCTGCTGTGGAACTTCGATAAAAGGACCGAAAAGTTTTGCAATGTCGTGATGTGGACGACTGTATAAACAACGAAATAAAATAACGAATATAAAAAAAAAAAAAAAAAAGACACTTCCCCTGAGGCGTGTTAGCGTAAGCGTAGCTAATATATATATATATATACATGTGATCACGATCACTGCTCTGCTCGTGCAGAATGTGAAAGTCGCGAACGTGCCCACGACGCCCGTTTATACCCTGCGTGAATCCCGCGTGCGTCAAGGGACACACGATCATCGGACACACGCCGGTTTTGTTAGCACTGTCGATGTCAGCCAATCCGTCGACAGGCTATAAACAAATTGATAAGTTAGTCGAGGACATGCCTGATCTGATTTTGGTGGGGACCAATTTTTTTTTTTTTTTTTTTTTTAACAATGTCAGTCTTGATTAAGATAAGAGTCTACACATTGGGCGGTGCCCTTGTGTGGGGTCTGAAATTTTTTTCATGTTGGAGACCGTCAAATCAGGGCGAAATGGTAACAAAAAAAAGATGTCCTAATTTTTTCAGATTTTTATTTTAATTCCCTTTGGCTCTCAGTTTGAACGGAAATTTTCGAATGATTAAAAAACATGCTTGTTAACTGTATTTTGTACTGAATTTTATTTCAATGCTAATCCTGGGCAAATAAAAATTATATTCTCGAATATTCAGTAATATTCATCTTTTTATTAGTGAAAAATATGAAAAATCATAAATGGGGTATCTGATGAAAATCCTGTGGTATAGTAAATATTGTTTTTTTTTTTTTTTTTTGCAATGACAAAAATGTGAAAAAAATTAGGCACATATGGATGCTGCTGCAAAGATTGATATTGCATAATAATAATATCAAAATGTTATTAACGAATTATTGAAAAAAAGTGAATTGTAAAACAAATTAGCCGGGGACTCAACTTTTTTTTTTTAATGAAAACGACTCATTAACTTTTCTGAATGTGTAGGAATTATTTTTCCGAATTTTGTCGAATTTTTTGAAATTGCGGATTTCACCGTTCATTTAGTATTGAAAAAAAAAAATGGAATTTAAAAAAATTCGATAAAATTCCTGAAAAAAAGTCATACGTATTCAGAAAAATTAATTTCATAAAAAAAAAGTTGAGTTGCCGGCTAATTTGTCGAACAATTTATTTATTTTTTTTTTATTAATAGTAGAAAAATCACCCCAGTTTTTGCATGTCATCGACTTTGATGTTACGTATCGCTGACATTTGTGCTATTCCATTAAAGTGCTGACTAGACGAATGCCAACTTTTACTTAATTTTTTTTTTAATAGAAAAACGATTTTTTTTCTGTCAAAGCTTAAGTATTTGAGACTTCTTGATTGTTTATTTAATCGATTAATGATTATTTATTTAATTTTCATATTTCCGGAATTATATTATTGTACTGTTAACATTGTTAACACTTGTACATATAAAAAATTAGAAAATATCGTAGTGAGCTTAAAATAATATTTTTTCATTAACGTGCATAGAAAGGATTAAAAGTTATCGAATTTCCCGAGTCTCGCGATCGCCGTAAAAAGTTTTCGTACACAGAATCGTGTGTCTCTCGGCTATTTCGGTATTTTCCGACGACGCAGCGTTTTTCTTTTTTTTCTTTTTTTTCGCGTGCATCGCAGAAAAAACTCTGGCGAGTCCCACAAGTTTATTATTAAGGTAACGCCCGATATTTTTATCCGCCAAGTTGCAGCAAGCGGATACGTCTTGTATATTTCGCGATCGTTTCTTCCACGAGGTCGTCGTTCCCTGAAGAGTCATCATCACCACCATCATCATCATCATCATCATCAACTTTGGACTTTCTATTTATTCACGAATAAACGTTTAACGAGAGGGATGATGAAGAAATCGCGATAAGAGTACCGTGATTTCTCACTGCTGTAAAACACAGATAGGTGTGGAGCTGATAATGGAGATAAAAAAAGGGACACTTTGATAACACACGCAGAAGTTGATTTAAACTGATACTAATTTGGAACGGAGTGAATCATCGCTGTGATTTCTCTTATTGACATTCGTACATTTTTTATTTTTCATTTGTTTAAAGATTTTTAAGTTTTAAATGAATTTATTGGAAAATCATTTTGAATTTATTTTTAAATACATTTTTTAAATTTGATATTGATTTTTATTTTTATTTTTCATTTGGAACTGAGTGGGATCATCGCTGTGATTTCTCTCATTGACATTCTTACATTCGATTCTTTTTACATTTATTATCAAATTTGTTGTTTTAGTAAAAATGTTAATGTTTTAATTTTAAAAAAATTAAAATGAATAAATTAAAAAAATTAAATTTGAGATAAATTTAAAAGAAAAATTCAATAAATTTATTTTAAATTTATTCATATTAATTTTTTTTTTTGTATTTTCATTAAAGATGTAAAATGGCCTTAAGAGAAAAAAAAAGTTGTTTTTTTTTTTTTTTAATTTAATCGTTACAAAAGCAGAGTGAATCATCGCTGTAATTTCAGTTATTGACTTCTCTTTTCTCCGAGTATTCTCGAGGCTAGGCGCGCGTGTCGTTGCAATTTGAAATTTGGCAATCGCCGCGCGCTAACGGTTCGACGACCCACGAAAAAGCAGGCTTTTGTCTTCGTCGAAGCACACGCCGAACACGATCGGGTCCGTCGGTTTTTTTTTTTACATTACGAAATCGACATGGAAGGAACGCCGATTTCGCAATTATCATTATTATCGCCGGCTGGTGCGTTCGCTCTCGGTATATAAATCGACTGACCAAACTAGTTTGACAACCCGACAATCGGTAATTGAACCGTAAATTGCTCTCATTGAAAAGAACCTTCAATTTTTTTTTTTTTTTTATTGCTGGCAAATTTTAATAACATTGAAATCTTCACAAAAATCAGAGCTAAAATTTGAATTTAAAAAAAAATGTATTTTTGATGCTTTTTAAGAATTTATAAATTATTTAGCTTATGATTTTTTTTTAAATCTCTAAACTATCATTTTTTTTGCAATTATTAAAAATTATTTTCAATTCAAATGATGAAAAATTTATTTTTACATATTAAAATTGAAATAACCTTATAAACAATTTTTTTTAAAAATATTCATCGGTGGAATTTTTTTTCTTTTTTTTTTTTTTCTAGAATTAACGATAATCAATATGCGATTCCCGTAGAATCGCTATGGCATAGACACAATTACGCCACATTGCGTAGACTCGTGATGGTTTTGTGGTCGTTTCGTGATTATCATTCAACAAGGCGTTTGTTCGTGTACGGCTTTGTTTACCGGTTTATTTATCTCGCTGCAACGATGCCAGGGTATCGTTGCAGCCCCCAAAGCATCAGAAGACCACCAAGCAGCTAGCGCAAACAGCAAAAGGCATCAGGGAGAGGACTAGCTCTCTCGAGCCTTTCGTAATCCATCGTATTCCCGTGCTCGGTCTCGCGCCAACATTATTTACCAACTCGCTCCGCATTATGAGAGAAACTTTTGCTCTCTCTCTCTCTCTTTCTCTCGCAAATTTTTCGTGAGAGTAATTAAGTAGGAGAAAAGTGTCCAAAATGAGACAATTTTTATTAAATGAAAAAAAAAAAAAAAAAAAAATTAGATAATTTCGATAGAATTGAATTTAATAGCAGAATCGTTGTTTATTGATAATAAAATATTGGTTGTGTTTTTGTATGAATTTTAAAAAATAAACAAAAATATTTGTAAAAAAAAATATAATTCGTATAATATAATTTTACAAACAGCATTTTGAGTTGTAAAAAAAATCCTGAAGACATGGGTAAAAAAAAGTGGAATTAATGATTCGAGACAAGAATGGCTAGTAGAAAGTGCCCGTGATGGTCAGCCATTTGACCATTTCTCAGTGGACACGACCTTTGCCATCTTTTTTTCTTTTTTTTTTTTAATTTTTTCATCGTAACAAGTAAGCAACTCTCTTCGTGTCCTGGCTTCTTTCGCGAGGACACTTTTACGGGGCACGAAAAGTTTCTGAAACTCTTTAAGTTCGATGGAAAGGACGCCGAGGCACAGGTTTTACTCCAGTATTAACGCACGTGGCCGGCGAGTCACATCGTGCGCGCGCTCTCCAAGTTGAGCGGGTGGCAACCAAGAGAGAGAGAGAAAGAGAGAAAGAGAGAGAGAAAAAAAAACTTCAACTATAGGAGCCATGGTGCTTTCTAAAATTTCACCACGCACGATTTGGCATTCGGATAACGAGCCATGATGAATGACTTCGTCATCAGTGAATTTGTTTTTTTTTTTTTTTTTTTCTTTTTTTTCCTAGTTCACTCTCTATGTAAATCTCGGGTTACGAATCGCGAAGAGAATATATATGTGGAAGAGATAGTAGATTGTTTATGCGTTACGTGTATTTAATTCAAATTTTTTACAAACTTTTTAAGCCTTAAAGAACAACGTTAATTAATTTTATATATATTTGTGTTTCAGTAATTTTGGAAAAAAAAAACAATAAAAGAATGTTTTCAGAAGAAAAACAAAAAATGACCCTCGAAGAAAATTGAAAATGATGTTGAAAAAAAAAAAATCTGCTACCTTTTTTTCTCAACTTTTTTTTGGAATTTTTCATTACGTTTTTTTTTTTGTGGATAAATAAAATTCGTTTACTATTCCTTTAATTAAAAAATAATTAATATTAATTCTAAATTATTTAATAGCCTATAATTTCTTTAATAGAATTCTCACATGTAAATCATTTATTTTTGGCTGTTATTTCAAGATTTCTTGAGAAACAAAATATTTTCTCAGCTGTTATATATTCGGTTGACTATGATGTACATTTTTTTTATTACACTTATTTCGTTTCGCTAAAGTGACCAAGGAAATACAGAAAATTGGAGAGGCATAAACAGTGGTACGACAATGTTCCCGGCACCCTCGACTTCTCCTCATCCACCGAACAATGTTTTCCTTGCAAGCACTTCCGCGAGGGTTGAAGCTTTTACTCAGAAATCGATGGATAGAAAGTACACAAAAGCAACTTGATATGTTTTCAGAAATAACATATTTACCTTCGTCAAATTTTACCCAAAAAAGAAAAGAATGCGAAATTCTCATCAATCTTTTACCATTTATTATTACTATCATTATCATTATTATTATTATTATTATCAGCTTGGTCACCAAAAAAATGTATTTTTCAAAAAAGGCGCCTTTCCAAATTTTTTTGTCGTTCGATAATATGTTTTAAAAAAATCGTAGATACTTAAAAATGTGTAAATTTTTTTTTAAGTGCTCTTTAGAGTAATGTCAATCATAAAAAAAAAATGTGGACCCAATTGGAGGGGTCAAGAATGCGAGCCAAGTCGAAACCAGGTGGAATGCCCCATACATACACATTATTAGCAGTTAACAAATCGAAGTATCGATAATTTAGAAAAACTCTCCTTAAATTTTTCAAAGCATCATTGATATCATTGAATCAATGACTATTTTCGATCATAACTTCCGCATTCGAGATTTTGTCTAGATTCCTGTTTTTTTTTTTTTAGGAATTATCCGCCATAATTCGAAATCTTGAAATTTGACGACTGTAATCTCATGAATTTCTGTTAGGCGAATGTGATGCGCGTGCGATATTCGATTGTAGTGGTTTAAGGAAGCATATCTCGGGAACGGTTATATAGTGGATAGAAGCGGAACGTACGGGTTCTCGGTGCGGCGCTGTCTATAGACAGGGCAGCATGCTAGCCGCAAGTGGTGAGAGCCGATGTGGGTCAGCCGCGAGGCGCCCGTGTAGTCGGCGAACTCGGTAGCGCGCGGATTCTGCACGACACACACACACACACACACACACACACACAAACACACACACGGACACACGCACGCACATATATAGACACAGAGAGTGCGCAAAAGCCGAGCCTCCACGGAAACGTCCGAGTTGCAATCACGTTGTGCATCTGGGTCAGCTGCGTCCCAACGCATGCGCCCAAGTCTCCCGGTCGTTCACCGTCGGAGTTACTAACCTTCCGGCGCGGACGCCGCGCGCGCCATGGCTTCTCTTCTCTCGTATTGACCGCCGGAAAAACGTTGGCTTTTCGCAATCCGAAACTCCCTCTCTCTCTCTCTCTCTCTCTCTCTTTCTATACACACTTGAACAGGCCTGGTCTCTCTCTTTCGCAGCTCGCAGACCGACCAATGCAACAAAAAGCTGCAAAGCGTTTTTTCACCGTTTTACGTTTACGACGGCAGATTACATTCGCTGTCTTTAGCATGTCAAGAAACGGCAGCCCCGGAGTTCCGGTTGCCGGAACTAACACGGTCCGTTACTACTTGCCCGAAATATCGAGACGAACGCATGCACTTTTACTGCGCGAGCGAATTATTGATAACGGAAGTTGGGCAATTGCTTTTTACTGTGCCAATAATTCATCCCCCGACCTTCCCCAACATTTTTAGTGCGCAAATTTTGGGAGCGTTGGGAGCTGAAGAATTCATTGAATTTTTTGAAAATATTTTTTAGTTTAACATTCTGAGCAGAATTTTTGTTAAATTCTGAGCTAAAAAAAATTCAAGCACAGAGAAGTTGTCCCAAGGGGGTTAAAAAAAGAGTTTTTGCATTGAAATTCTCAAATTCTAGTTTGCATTAATTTTGCATTATGAAAAAAAAGTCCTGTCAATTTTTTTTTTTAATTCTGATAAAAATATTAAATTTTCAGACCCACAAATTTTCTAAACATTCTGTAGGAAATTTTTTTTAATTCTAGGCAATATTTCTGTGACTACCAGCTAAAAAAAAACCCCCCGAAGACGAACAAAAATTTGCATGAAAAAAAAACAGATACAACGGAAGTTTTGCAACTTTTGTACTACGCCAGTACTTCATCCCCCCTCCCCCCCCCCCCACATTTCACTGTGCAACTTCCGTGATCGTTGAAGCTGAAAAATTGTCGCAAGGGGGTTGATGAAAAAAAAAGAAAAAAAAAAATACAAAGAACGAATGAGTAGAAAGGCGAGTCCTTGAAGAAGATTGAAAGACCCTCCTAAGCGGCGCAGTGGTTGCGGCAGTAAACAACGGACCCCGCTATACTCGCGTATATGGCTCTGTTGTTTCTCGGAAACACGTGCTGCAATCTCTTCCAAGTCCTTGGGGAATCCCCGTCGTCCTTGCTTACACCTTGTTAGGGAAGGAAAGCTTTTGGAGCTGCCGTGTATATTGTACTCCGCGAGTTACGAGGTGAATGAAACACCTTCTTGTTCACAAACGCGACGAAAATATAATATTTTTCGTGAAGTAAAAAAAAAAACAAAGTGACTTCAATATTTTCTCATTAAATACTAAAGTGCAATTAAATTTTTTATTTTTTTAAATTGATGTTTAAAGAAAAATTGATATTAAACAAATTATTAAAATATTTAAGTAATTTTATTGGTACGAGTAAAACAAAATTTTACAGTAGATAGTATTTATTTATACATTAATTTTTTACATCAACTGTAACACAAATTTTGTAAAAGAAAAAATTGTTATTAAATTACAAATTAATGAATGATAAATAAAATAATTAAAACAATTTATTTATTTTAATTATGAAACGTATTCCTAATTTACGAATTCATTTTATTTTATTAACGCTGCATTTCTGCAGCCTTCTGATTTTCATGCCGATTCAATTTTTGAAGATTCCGATTACCCGATTAATCGTTAATTAACGAGAAATGTCAAATTGCGCCGGAAGCGAAGGAAAAGCTCGTCACGACGATCCTCAGCGAGAAACACTCGCGCGTCTATTCGCGTTTCTACGCGACCCAAATTCAACGATCTTCTCGTTACAAATGCCTGACGATCTTGGCATCGACCGATCCGATTGAACTTATATACCCGATGGTAAAACGCGCTTCGAGAGCGCGAGCGCACTAACCGAGCGCAGCTACTCGCTGTTGCAAAACTATTACAACATCGATCGCTTAAGGAAACTGTAACGGTCATTCTTGTGCTTCTGATGCCGATCCGATTCGAAGATGTTGCATCTTCTGACCGCCACGTTTTTTGGTCCCAAAGCAATTTACCAATTTATTTTTACCAATTTCAAATTTGTTTGAATGATCATAATTGTTGTTTAATTATTATTATTTAAATTTATTCTATTTAAATAAATCCTTCCTTAGAATTTCTTTTCTAATAATAATAATAATAATAATAATAATAATAATAATAATGATAATAATTTAACAACAATTATTATTATTCAAACAAATTTTAAATTGGTAACATTAAATTGGTAAATTGCTTATTATTGTTATTTCCTTAAAACATTTGTTGCATGTATGAATAATTTATTGTTAAAATTGAATTATGACAAATTAATTGGATTACGTTTATCAGTTAAGTAGTGACGACAAAATATGTAACTATTGTACAAGAATAATTGTTGATTCTAAGGACACCAAAGTGGGCAATAATTCTTATTGACCGATTGGAGATTTTCCAAGCTTGTCGATCAAAAGAATACCGAGGAACGTTAACGAGCTCGCCGGTTAGTTTTCTCTCTCTTTCTTTCTCTCTCGCGGTTGGTTATCGATTGACTTACCTACTTGGATCGAAGACTCACCTCAGGCCTGACCCACATTCGCGTTTCGCGATTCACCGTCGTCGTTGTGTCGTTGTCGTAGTAAAACACACCGGCGATGCGTCGCGAAGTCCGACGTCTGTTTACATCGCGAGCTATATCCACTTATCCTCGCGGCGATTAACGTCGGATCTCAAATAGTCCGTCAATGTTTACGATTTCTCGAAAAAAAAAAAAAATAAAAAATACTCAGAGAATTCACTATAAATTTTTGTTAAACTATTTCGAGCGATATAACATTTTTCTTATAATCGAACAAGATCAGATTAATTGTTTAAATTAAACGACTATACTTTTTTTTCCCTGAGATTTTCTTTTAGTTTTATGTTTAATTTGTAGTTCTTAGTTTAGAGAATGAATGATTTTTTTAAAAATGCCCGATTTGTGGGTCTTGCAATATTCAGACTTTCCATTGTTATCGTGTAGGCTAGACGATTTACTGCATTTTTGGAGGGACTTAAATTATGGACTGTCTAGTGTCCCGGAGTGGCTGCAATTCTGTAGTGGCTAAAATCCGGTGTAGCCACAATTCTCGAGTGTCTAGAAGCTCGGAGTGACTACAATTCTGGAGTGTCTAGAGTCCCGGAGTAGCTGGAACTCTGTAATGCCTAAAATCAGGAGTAGCTAAAATACCGGAGTGGTTAAAGTGCTGGAGTAGCCCAAAACGTAGGAATATCTAAAATCCTGGAGTGTTTAAACTTCCGGACTGTCTATAATTCCGGAGTGGCTAAGTACCCGGAGTCGTAAAGAAAACTGATAAAATTCATATTATTCCAAATTACTCATTTGGTGAAACGCATCCTTAAAATAATCATCATCGATCTTAAAGCAGCTCGAATTACCTTATAAAATGGTAGGTCCGAAATTACAATAGTCGAAGAAAAAAAATGAAAGAACATTTAAATTCTGCGTTTTCATAAAATATCTTTTCATTAAATAATTTTATCTCATCCACTTCCGGAGTTGTGCTTTCATCATATCCAGTACTTATATATATATATATATATATGCCAGACATTTAACAATAGCGATGATAATCGACAATTCAGTTGGCACTCTCGTTGGCCAATTTGACCCTAGAAGCCACATGACTCATAACTTCACATTGTTATAAATCAAATCGTCGAATATATACTGCTTTCCCTCGTTATGTCACGCAATGATAAATATTATATCCAGAAGCAGCTTTCGCTGCTCGGAATATAAAATAATCGATCGATCGATCTGATTTCTCGATAAAGGGAATAAAACATGTGTAATCGACAGTATTGTATTATGAAAACCTCATGAACAGGCGAACGTAACATCGATAAAGATCATCTCAATCCTTCAAGAGACATACATTTGCTTTAAGCAATTCGCATGCTGGGGTTCCACGATCGATTCATCGAATCTATTACGTTCCAATGTCAAACGAAGCCGCGCGCAACTTTCCCCGCGCCGCTATGAGCGGTCTCGCACGCGCGGGAGACTTTCCCATTCGTCGATCGATCGCGATCTACCGCGCAGCCGCACCGACACCGCGCAACACCGAGTCCAACTTGTCCGCCGCGGCAGGCATAATTATTTATTTGTGCTCGTATTTATAGAGCATTACGCGCGGCGCGCAGGTTGGCAACCTCGCGCGCACTTGTGTGTGTTATGCAACTAATGAGAAGGAACGGGAGTAAGCATCGCTCAGAGGGAATCCGACAGAGATGGAGTGACAATTCTCCGCGACAACGGAATGAAAGGGAGAATTATATGGAAATACGGAAAAAGTGGAATTTAATTGGAACGATATGGTTGCGATGACGGAAGAATGTATGATTGTGTGTAATTTAATACCTTTTTTCTTTTGCTCGGTAAAATTTTCGATTATACGGATAATTTCAAGACGGTAGGTTAGACTTTTTGCTAAAAACTCGGAAAAGCTAATGTCCGGGTGTGGGCTGAAAACTCGGAGAGTTTAAATTGCCAGGGAAGCTAAAACTTTAGAGAATCTAAAATCACGGAGTGGCTACAGTCCCGGAGATACAAATATTTGCGAAGTTTTAGATTTCACGTTTGATATCCAAACGGGTTGCCAGACAATTTGCAAAAGACCCGAAGAAGCTAAAATGCCGGAGTAGCTGAAATCACGGAGAAGCTAGAATCTCAGAAATGCTAAAATCTAAAAGGTGCCAAAATCGTTTGTTTTGTTTTATTTTATTACAATTTGTTTAATTGATGAATAGACCCGAAAAATCTAAAACGTCGAAGTGTCTAAAATCCCGGAGAAGCTAAAATCCTGGAGACAACACTCGGCGAAATTTTAGATTTCCCATTTAATTTCAAAATGACACATTTTTTTTTTTAACTAAACGGGCTTTTCTTATTTTTATCTGTAAAAGTGATTTTTCCTTTTTCATTTAAACACGTTTTCGAATATATTATGAAAATGTTGAATTACATATTTAAATGAATAAAAAACATACAAAATTTATAATGCGAATATTTAATTTTTTAAATCTAAAAAAAAAAAAAAACTCAAAAAAGAATACAAAAAAAATGTTTAAATGTATAAATTAGTTGTAAAATATTTTGATCTCTCAAATTACTATAAAATTAATTATAATTATTATTATTGACGCTAGAAATAATTGAAGTAAGATATATTTTATTGAAACTGACGAAGACAATATAAATGACGTTTCAAGTTTTGCTATATTTTTGTCAATTTTTAAGTATTTGGTCCTCGGCTCGATTATCTCTGTCTGTTGTGACATTGGCGGTGGATTGGCGACGGAGCGCGAGCACGTGCGTTTGGACGCTGGGCGTCGACGGCACACGATCGTAGAGCCTCGAGCATCGCGATGCGTCTGAACAGCCGCGCCGTTTCTACTTGCCACTGGCGCGCAAACGAGCGCCCCTAGAGAGGATCCATAGCTGGGCGAAAGTCGCGCGGAGCGGTCTGGCCACGAGCGTACCGTACCTACTTGCCGACACTCCGCAGAGGCTGTACACGCACTTCTCGCTCCATCGATAAAACAAATCTCTTCGTTGCAGCGCTCACAGCGCGGGAAAACAACCGAGCCGGCTTACACGCGATAACGTCAACAAATAATTTTTATTATCAATACCTTTTTTGTTTCAACTGGCTTTATCAACTTATATTTATTTATGTTGAAACAGAATAATAATTCTATTCATTTTGTTTACTTTTTTCGAAAAAAAAAAAATGTTTTTATTTACATATTTCAAAAATTAAAAAAAAAATTATAATGAGGTTTCTAAAAAAAAAATAGATATATTTAAAAATGTCTGTTTATCTGGCTGCAATGTACATGAAAATTTCTTTAATTTTGCTGTGTATTGAAAAAATAAAAAAAAGGAGAAATGGGAATAAATCGATGATTTAAATTTTAAATAATTTTTTTTTTTGTCAAAATCAAAATTATTCTAAGATAAAAATAAATTATTTCGTTGTTGATTTCAGTTTTAAAAAAAATCTGTATTTATATATTGGGACATAATAATGGTATAAAAATGTAATGAAAATGTTTTTTCCGAAAGAAAAAGTATTTTTGTCACTTTTGTTTGACTAAATGCTTGAGAATTATTCGGCCTACGAAAATATTATCATAAATTGTAAGATGATAATAATCAATCGATGCTATTGATTATTTTTTTCATAGCTTAAATCCAAATATTATCAATCCCTGAATTTAATTGCAGCATTACAAAATAAAAACGTACATTATTATATTCTCTTTAAAATTATTATAAATTTTTAAAATTAATATAAATATTTATCAAAAAATTAATTTATAATACAAATATTAAAAATGTACTTTTTCATTACATTTTTGTATACTTTAAATGCAGTTAAAAAAAAAAATCAATAATTTCGCGCCGATTGCGCGAAACAAAAAATGAATAAATTCGGCGTTACAGCAAAAGGCCGGTCTTGTTTTTCTATCATTCGGCAAGTTTCGTAATAATTCGTGAGGACTCGCGGGCATTTTACGGGGGTGTTGGTCGTCGTCGTCGTCGTCGTCGTCGTCGTCGTCGCGTTCTCGAGTCTCTCGAGCCTGGAGCGGCGGGGGGTGTTGGCGGGGGGTGGGGGGGACGAATTGTTGGTAGTGAAGGAGGTGGGGGATCCGAGGCACTCGGCCATCATCGGCGGTGGCGCACAGTTCAGTGACCTGCCACAGCGTCGTGCTGTGTGGTGGGGGTTCTCTGACATATTGTGAGATGCCAGCAGGCACGCTCTCGCGCTTCTATAATCCCGGCACCCGAAAAAATCCCATACACATCTCTTCTCCATAAAAGAAAAAAAAAAAACCACGAAAAAAAAACTTTTTAATCTACTGATAAATTTTAAAAAATTTTAAAAATCCTTTGATATTTGTAAAACAGTGCTTCGCAAGTTTATTTCCGAGTGGTCAGTGTTTCCGGAAGTCGCGCCAGGTCTTTTAAAATATTAAAAAAAAAAAAAAAAAAATCACACTCTATTTTTAAAAATTCTTTCTCCGAGTATTGTTTCTCTCACTCTTTATCATTTCTGTCTCCCTTTCTCTCTTTCTCTCTCTCTCTTTCTCCCGCTCTCGCTCTCTGTCTTTCTCTACTTCTATTCTTCTATTACGTCTCACACAGTCGTGAGACTCGCCCGACGTCTCATAGAAAAGTGGCGTGTGCGTGATCGTTTCTAGTAATAATCCTCTGTCGTTATTGTTGCTGTTAACTTGGTGCTTTTTTTAAAAACAATTTAGTGAAGACTAGAAAAATTGTAAAAAAACCAGAAAGACAGAGATTTTTTTCGTGAAGCCATAAAAAGAATCTTGTGGATGACGACGCTGTGTACGTTTTCTGTGCGGGAGTTCGAAAGTGCCGCCCCCGGATCGTCAACGTCAAACTTTAGCCTCTCCACTAGTTCTTTTTTTTTGTTTTAAATATTTCTTTTATTAACAATAAAAAATAATGTTGAAAAGCTTTTCGACAAGAAATTTCGGTAAAGGATCGTCGAAAGTGCCGCTCACGGATTGTGAAAGTAGACTTGGTTTTTTTTCACCAGTCTTCTTCTCTTTTTTTTTTTTTTTGCTAATAGAAGAAAGGATTTACAAAGTTGAAAGTGCTGCTGTGATTTGAAGGGCTGATTGAGAAGCGTAAAAGCTGAAAAGCTATGAGATTAGTTTATGATTACTTTGGTGCCTTAAGAGAGCACATATATAGTGAATTTTATGCGTGTGCAGGGAAGAGAAAGAGAGAGACAGAACGAGGAGCGTGCGTATGAGAGTGTAAGCGTTAAAATACTCGATGGCTCGCTGGTTTCAACAAGAAGTGCCGAGTAAAATACGTGGAATGCCTGCGAAACTTATGTAGGAGTATAGTTACACACATATATACGCTTATATATGTTGTGCTTATATATGTTTGTGTGCTCGCTCTCCGGACTCGGGCAATGAAGCTTATCCCATCGGACATTTAAATTATTAAAAGACGAGTTGACTTTCTCTCCGCGGCTATATATAATTGTGTGTGTCTGTGTGTGTGTGTGTGTGTATAAAGTGCGAGAGTTGACCGGGCTGTGGATTACATCACGTAGGAAAAACAACAAGATTTTGTTATCAATTATGCTTCGAGAAGGTTTTGAAAGAAAGAAAAAAAAATACAGCAGCTTCGATGAGTATTTTTACTCGTAATAATCTCTCGCTTTCTTCCTCTGTTTGGTAACTGTTTGGCTTCCTCTTTGTTTTAAGGAAAAAGTGGTTAATTGCAAAACTGTTAAATAGACATTTCGAGAGATTTACGATATTATGGCTTTGATATATATTCTTTTGGTAGGTTTTATCGTAAGTGAGAAAGAGTGAGACAGAGAGAGAGAAAAAAAGATGAAATATAATGGTAGATGTGGTAGATTGGTTCAATTAGAGTTAATTTAATTCGATATTGCAGTTAGGTCAACGAAATACATATTTTTAACCACGAAATATTTATCTCCATACTTTATCGTCGTGATGGGAAAAGGATTTTTTAAATATGTTATTAAATCTCAGGTTATTATTATTTTACTGTAATTACAACATTAGACAGAATTTTTTTAGCTGACTATCTATAAAAGTGTCTTTTTTTAATTGTCAATTTCTGGCAAACGGTTTTATATGTTTCGTTTATTTTTATTTTTTTTTTTTATGTCTTAAGGTGGACTGCTAGGACTGAAAATAATTTATGATTCAAAAAGTTTTACAATACATATAATAAAATATATTTTAAGAATTGAAAAATATTTTTTGTTAGCTAATTATCCAGAACGTTTTCTTTTTTTATGAAGCTATTTCTCAATTGCGTAAGAATTGTCTTTTTTTTAAATCTTGACCTCTTTAAAGAGTTTCTGCTAAAAAGTGGAAAAAGGCTTCTTCTTCAGTCTGTTCCTCGTTAAGCTCAACATTTTCTTTTTCACTACAAAAAGGATAGAAAAATTAACAAGTATATTTTTTCAGACGATCAATTAGTTTCCCTCCACTTGAATGCAGCTTAACATTTTTTATTTTCTTTAATATTACTCCACAAAATGATGTAATCTTTCTACTTAAGAATATCTACCACAGAAATTTCGATTTTTCTCTGTAATGACCTTTTTAATTTGCCTCAGAAGTAGAAAAAAGGGCTTTTTCATTTTCTTCAGTCTCTTCCTCGTCGCCTATATCTCCGTCATCTAGCTTTGGATAGGGAGCTTTCGATCCGCACACGCTATATTCTTTCTCAAGACAGAGAAAGAGAGAGAGAGAGAGAGAGAGCAGCCTCCTCTTCGTCTCGAGAGTCACGGCTGCTGCCGGTGCGGCAATAGATTCTCGAGACCGGTGGCCTCACCGGCCTCCAAGCAAAGTGAGCTAAGCGCGCTCGCGCGTGTTGTACGTGGCCGACGTTGTGTTCCGGGTTTTATTCGAGGCTCCCCCCTGATTCCCTTCTTCCTCCCCGGGCCTTCAATGCACGGCGCACCTCTCACGAGGAAGCTGTATATATATAAATATATCTCACTATATTAAAAAAAATATCTCGACGCCTCTGTGTAGAACAATCGAGCTAGCCGGGGTCAAATGTCACACAAGGGCACCGATTTTTCTAAGTCCCCCGTGAAAACGCTCTTTTAGGGCCTGATTTTTCTAAATTCCCATGATGCCTTTTTTCACTGACTAATTTTTTTAAGTCCCTATGACGCCTTCTTCCAGGGCCTGATTTTTCTAAGTCCCCATGATGCCCTCTTCCAGGGCCTGATTTTTTGATGTCCCCCAACTTTGGACCCCTCTCTAAAAAATAGAACAAGTCTACAAAACTCGGAAAGGAAAATTGCAGACACCGCTGCATGTTCAAGCTTAGTCTCAAAAGCTTAACTATACCAAGACTAATGACCAGATCTAAAAAAAAAAAAAAAAAATCTCATAGATTCTCTACGATTGGCGCTCTAGTTGCCCAAGGGACTGAAACTTACTCCGAGTACATTGCCATTATCACCTTCGGACTTCCGCTATGCCACTAAAGACCTCGAAAATTCACTGACAAAAATATAAATAGTATAAAAGAGAGAGAAAAAAAATAGAAAAATACTTCTTACTTGCTGAACGAGCGCGGAGCGTTTAACGAACGACATTGAACGCGATCGCTGAGTGTGAATTAAACAAAAGAGAACAGTTTGATATTGTTAGAAAAACGAAAATGCACATTGTCCTTGAATCAGGGGGGATTGACACTTTATAGTTTTATGAGAACAATTGATTCATAAAATTGCCACTGCAGTTACGTAAATTATTAGTATATTATTTTTTTTTTTTTTTTTTGGGCTGCGATTGTTTAAAAAGTTAGAAAATGATTTAACGCACAGTTTAAGCGCTAAATGAATTTGATTAAAAACTAAATTTGACTGAAATAATTGAAAAGTAATATAAATTTGCATTAAAAAAGAAAAATGTTAATAACCCTGCATTTGATTCAGCATTACGAAATAAAAATGTACTTTTTTTATTTTCTTTTTGCAAACTTTAAATGCATTTTTCACAATTCCTTAAATAATATACAAAACGACCAAAATAGGCTTTAAAAAACTGTAAAACAAGAAATTTCTTAACAGTTTAATTTAATTATCTTTTTTTAAACAATTCTTAAAAATTGGTGGGAATGGAAAAAAAAATGCCACGTAACCAAGCAATTATAATTGAGTAACTTGTTCATTAATTCGGGTAAAAAAATTATTTCTCAAGATAAACCGTACAAATAGAAAGTATCGAGATGAAAAAGAATTTTACGAATATCAAGTAAATAGAAAGAGAGAATTTACAAATTAGTACAAATACTGGGCTGCGTCACATCTGGCGCGGTATTCATAAAATAATCTCCGCAATTGAATACAGAGGAAAAAAAAAAGTGAAAAAAATATATCGAGAGTACAGATTGGTGAGGTTCGAGGCTATTTGGAATTTCGGGAAGGTTTTTTTTTTTCTTTCTTTTTTTGTCGTAGTGTTAATCGTGCAGCTGCACTGCTGCTGGCTCGTAACGCGATCGGTCGCGATAACGCTGAGCGAGCGTGAAGATGCGCGCACTCGTGTGTTGGGTGACTGTACTCTGGGTTCATCGTTCGCGGTTATGTAATGTTTGACTATATGGTGCAAGCGCCTCTCGGCGATACCAGCCAGTAGCAGCACTTTAGAGAGAGAGAGAGAGAGAAAGAGAGAGTGAGAGAGAGAGAAAGAGAGGTGCGACCGATTACACGACGACACCACGCCGAATTCTCACTTTCCAGTAACTCGTTTACTCTTTTTTTTTTTTTAAATTGATAAGCCATCCAAGTGGAATCAACGATTAACGAAAAATTAGCGGCAGTTTCATTAAGGTGCTGTACAGTCAAGACAATGAATTGCTAAGATTAAAAATAAAAATTTCACGCTCATTACGAAAATATAAAAATGTTTATAATAAACTAAAGAAGAAATGCAAGAAATTATTTAAAATTTAGCATAAAACCCCGTTTCTTGTGATTTTCCCAAAATTACATTATCGAATTTTTTGACGGGTCTATTTTATTTCTAGACATTAAAATCTAGCAGCTTGTGAAAAAATTATCTTTTGATCCACGGGAGCGTTAAATGTAACAAGCATTTTAGGTCTATTGGGTCTAGAAATGATTTTTTTTCTTTCATATTTGTGAATACTATTATTTGATCTTGTCTGTTATAAATTTATTATTATTATTACCGAAAATAAAAAATTAATCTAAGAAATCGTCAAACGGTTAACCAAATGAAACATCACAAAATAATATAATCTTGAGTGAATATTTAAAAATAAAAAATATCCATAGACTTTGAAGAGGAAGACAGTGAGAGAGAAAGAGTGAGAGAGAAACGAACAATTCTGCTACCAAAATCAGTACAAACAATTTTTTTTTTAAATTCTCAAGAATACGACGATTTTATTTCACCGAATTTCCACATTATAATCATTCTACCATTCCTAGATCTTTAAATCAACGACATAATGTATTACGACGAAGTGTCGACGTACGATTTAAACAGAAAGTGCAATTCAAGTAGAAGTTTGACATCGATTAGCTTCGATTTCGAGGCAAAGGTCAATGACTCTGGGCTTTCCCCGGGAGACCTTGAAGCCCATTGGACGTCGTAACGAACAATCGAACGAAGGAGAAAGTTTCCGCGTGTTTGTGCGTGTGTGTGTCTGTGTGTGTGTGTGTGTGAGTGTGACAAATCTTCACCAAGGAATATATTTAAAAAAAAAAGATAATAATATTATTAATTAAAATAAAAATCGTCGCGACATTGTAATATGCTGCATGCTTCGAGTGACAAGGTGAGAAGGGAAAGCAATGACTTTCTGATAGTAAATCAGTGTAAATGGAGGGAAATCTTTCGGTATACGAAGGGCCTAATTGGGGCGCTGACAGTACAAGTCCGCAGCCGAATGAAGGGAGAGCAAGAAATTCTTTACAGGCTCCGACTACCAGAAACACGGTTCTGGATGATAGAAGGGTCCAGGCCAATTCTATACGAGGTAGTCACTCATTGTCCACTGAATTTCATTGATCTTTATTGATTTTCTATTTCTCGTTGATTTGGCAAAATTTATTAACTTGCGATTATTTGACAGGGAATTATTGAACCATTGATATAGCAAATTGCGTAATCGCCGCGAGGCCGATCTCCAGATTTTAATCAATTTTAGTATCGCCAAGTTTCATCTGACACGTGAACAGCCTAATTTTTTGGTGTACACACCGAGATAATCGACAAGGCTTATTTTATCCTCGTTTTGTATATTCCGATCGAGTTTCTATGACGTTGACTTGACAATATTATGTAGTGACTTAGAGAATGTGAATTAGCTGACGTTTTTATGGTATACGAAGCGCTCTCCAGCAATTAGGACACTTTTTTGTCGTTAACCCTCTCGAGATAATGTCACGTTTTTGATGTCGTAAAAATGTAAAATTTATTTTGAAATTTTTTTGCCCGACCTCAATATTCCATGATAATACGAATTTGAAATAAAAATCCTACCAATTTCGTAAGGAGTGAATTAAACAAGCAAAGCTATTTTTTTTTTCATCTAACAAAAGTAATAACTTTTGATAGAGAATATAGATTGCACGAAAATTTGTTGTGTATCTTTGATGAATAAAATGTAGTTTTGATGGCACCTGAAATGTGAAAATCAATTTTTCCTTTTCATGTTTCAGGTTAAGTGTCAGAAGAAGTGGAGATTTTGGATTGAACTTAAATACCAATACTTCATTTCATGCATTAAAGACACACATAACATTTTACTGCGATCCAATAATTTTTCGAAAAGTTATCGTGTTTTCGGACAGACACACACACAGACAAACAGACAGACTGATAGAACGAAATGAATGAATTAATGCCTTTTTTGGTATCCAGGATCGTCGAAACAAGTATTTAGATCAAAATCTGAGTCGATTCTGTTTTTTAATTGCAATACTTTGTCTTTTTTTTTTTTTAAATATCTTGTGTGTGATGAGAAATTAAAAATCTGAAAGAAATTACAGAGTAGCTTTGTGGCCAATTATGGAACAGATTCGAGAGAGTAAAAAAAGTGGCCGATTTGGTGAAACACACCTCTCATCGGAAATTAATTATCAGACAGTCAATATTGCTATAATTTTTTTTTTTTTAAATACTGATCATTTGTTTAATGATTTTGTGTGTGTGTTTTTTTTTAATTCCAGCCCAGATCGAGATAATCCCCTGTAAGGTTTGCGGCGACAAGAGCAGCGGCGTACATTATGGTGTGATAACGTGCGAAGGATGCAAGGGTTTCTTCAGGCGGTCACAGTCCGCTGTCGTAAACTATCAATGTCCGAAGCAATTGAAAAATTGCGTCGTCGATCGTGTCAACAGGAACCGGTGTCAATATTGCCGGCTCCAAAAGTGCCTACGGCTTGGCATGTCCAGAGATGGTAAGTGACATCAATATTGTTTTTTCTAAATATACTTAATATGGAGTAACAAAAAAGAAATAATAACGTTGTAGGCAAAAAATAAAAATATAAATTTTCAAAAAAAAAGATCATGAAATGAAGAGAAAAGTCGCCAATTTTTACCTAAAATACAAGCAGCTCTATTTTTTTTTTTCGTGTTTTTTTTTTTTTCTAAATATGTTTGATATTCGATTTTAAATTCTACAAAAATGTTTTGACTTTTTTCTTTTTAAAGTAGAAAAAAAGATTGTCCCATATTTTTCTATATAATTGATAAATATATAATAAATAAATAACTAAATAGGATTAATGATAAATAAATAGTACCAAATCACAAAAGTTGATCAGTGTGGCAATTATAATTTTCGCAACATAGATCGTTGCTTTAATTTGCGCCCCGGAAGCTGAACGCGAAATCAGGAAGTGGTTAAGTCTCGGTCGGCTCGTTTATCGAATGGCCAAACTTCCCGCGGCGAATCTAAGTCTCGCTTCGAGTAAGATTCGCGGTACCACGCGAAACATTTAAACGTGAATATCGCCTCGATGCAGACGGTTATAGCAGGCAACGAGCCAGAGAGTGTTCTCAACAAAGTCTTGCAAAAGAGAGAGAGAGAGAGAGAGAGAGAGAGAGAGGGCCCACGTACTTACACCATACATGTATATTTAAACAGAGACGTGTACTCTAGCCGTGCGGCACGCGTTCTACTCGGGGTGCACGACCCCTTATCACCGATATTCCCTTCCCTCCTCCTTCTCCTATACTCTCACGCTCCTCTTATCAAAAGTCAGCTTCGCGCTCTTTCCCCACCAGAGGCAAATATAAGTTACGAAAGTAAGGAAAGAAGGAGAAAAGAGAGAGAGAGAGAGAGAGAGAGAGAGAAACTGCAATAATAAACGCATACATGAGGCATTCCATATCATAAAAAAAATCCCATAATATGTCGGAAAATGAGATGATATAATTTCAACAGATACCAAATTTCAAATAATTTTTTTTTTTTTTGGTGATCTTTTGAATTATTTTTCACCTTGAAAATGATTTTTTTTTTTTTGTTAAAAATTATGTCCTTAAATTTGAACAAATGTCCATGAAAAACATATATTTTCATTGTTTTTTTCTAGAGAGCGTAAATCTTCTTTGAAATACAAATTTTTTTTTAGTGGAAATTAAGATATAATACAAAAAATGTCTAAGTGATTTAAACATTTATTGGGAATTTTTTTTTTTATTTGCTGAATTGACATGGAACGCCCCGTATATCGGCACTGATAGAGAGGTCCATGCTTCTCTATCTGAAAACGTAGTGGAGATTAACTTTCTTCACTAACGAAGCTTATCTGATAATTGCACCTGTCAACTGTAATCACTTTTATTTTAAACCCTATTTTGTATTTCAATTATATGCAATCAAAAGCTTAGTGACTGCTTCCGGCTTTTGATTATACTTATATTTTAATTGAAAAAAAAAAAAAAAAATTATTTCTGTTTATATATTTTTAATTTATAATGATAAGACAGGTATTTCTATATTTATAGATAAGACAATATATATTTCTACTTAATTTATTAGTCCTCAGTGTCGACATCGTGAGAACTAATTTTTCTTTTTTTTTATTTTTAGATTTTTTTAAATTTTGGTTTCATTGCTTTGGGCTTTTCATTTTTTTTTCTGTGACTGGACGAAATATTTAAGATAAGTCAGCTCGGATTTCCATTTACGACTGATATTGACAAAATAGTTAAATTCGAATTGAAACAAAAATTGTATTAAAAATTTGTGTGTTCCAAAAATGGTGCAATCGATGCTCGAGCATATCCGATTTTTTTTTTAAAGCTTTTTTTCCAAATGATAAAACAGGTCAAATAATGATAAGTCAGCTACTTATTATCATTATTGTCAGTCTACAAAAAAAAAAAAAAAAAAAAAAAAAAAAATCGAGAGACTATTTTATGACCACTTTATTTTTGTTTAACTATATTTCTTAATGATAAGACTAGATAATTTTAATTTTTTTCTTTTCTGTAAAATATTCTAAAATAAGGCAAAAAAAAACATAAATGAACTTATATGAAATTTTTTTCATTCCCACTTTCTTTTTCACTTTTATTTAATAATTCTAAAATGTCTGTAAACATTTCCTAATGCAATTCAAGATTTTACGCGAAATAAAAAAAAACCCCCCGAGTTTAATAAAAAAAATGTTCAGTCTTTATAATTTCGAGGGTAATAAAAAAAATGTTGGCTCGTAAGTAAAATCGATTCGTATGTACGTAATATTCCATAGACATACAGACTCTTCTATGTGAAAAATCACCAGACGAATTTAGGACGTACTGTCAGTTTTTCACCCCATTCAGTTGCCATTTAAGGGTGTTGCGAAATCATCCCCAAAGACGAGCACTTTATCGCCATAAAATGTCAACGGTTCACCTTTACAAATTGCGATTATTTATATTCAAAGGTTTGCCCTTCTGGTTGTAACTTATCTCGTGACTTTTTGGAAGTTTTATTTCAAGAGATTCATTGACTTGAGCGAATTGCTTGACGTTTTTTTTTTTTTTTATTGCTGAAGAAAACTATGTATCTCATCTTTTCCTTCAAATAATTATTATTAGTTTGTTAATTTTTTTTCAAAAATACGTTCAAATAACATTTTTATCTCTGTCTCAAGTATCTTTATCAATAATTAAATTAGATAATTAATTGGCTAATTAATTATTTATAATTATTCGAAAAATGATTTAATACTTTTTGAAAATAATTCGTTCGAACGAACGAAATACTTTTTTTTCTCTCTTAACTCGTATGGTCAATTTTATTTGGAGTACATTTTTTTTAAATGACAAAATGAAGAACACTGAAACTCAACAATGAAAATATATATATATATATATTTTTTCGGGCACGTCCGCATCAGCCTCGTAGACATCAGTTGAATTGACACGAGGAATCTTGATCGGGATTGGACACCGTTATTCGGTCGACGACCGTAGAAGCAAAGAGCTAACCGAGGCAGAGAGCAAGAGATAGAGAGAGAGAGAACGAGAGAGAGAGAGAGAGAGAGAGAGAGTGATGATGGTGGTGCGGGCGTGCCAGAGACGAGTTCGAGTACCGTTAACCACGAAAAACGTGGTGGGCTTTGTTGTTGTGTTGGGTCTTTTTGTTAAGTTCTCAGAGGGCCCTCTCTGTGTGTTGCAACCACGAAATATATTCACCGTTACACCGAATCTCTGCGGTTTCGATGATGCGTGATGACGTCTCGAGTTACTTTTTTTTCTATATCATTCACACGCAACTTTCGTACGAAGTATTCTCTGTCAAATCGGCTACTCTTTTTTCTTCTCAACTCCCTCGAATAATTTTTTTTCACAGTTGGCCTGAATTTACTCATACTTAAGATAAAAATTTCAGTGATAAGTTCGATCAGATGGAAATTAAAATAAAAATTCAAGAACAAAATTAAGACTAACGCACACGCATGAACGTCTCGTCTCTCGATGATATTCTCGTCCAGGCGACGTTCTATTTTCGGTCGCAAACTCGGCCCATTCTCAAATCCGAATAGATTCGAAGCGCAAGAGAGAGAGAGAGAGAGAGAGAGAGAGAGAGTAAGTATAGAGGAAGAGGATACGAGGATAGAGGGTGTCGAGCCGTCGTCGTCGTAGCTGTATATTCTCGTTGGTTGCGTTGACGGCGCTGCTGCAGCGCAACATAGAGAATAAACACGGAGAGAAGCGCTCGCGCGCTCTCGAACGCAACGCGTTTACTGATAAGGGGACACGTATTCCCCGGCGCTATATATAGCACGAGAAAATGCATCGAGCATAGGAGCTTGGCTGGCTGTTTGGCCGTAGAGCGCGCGTGTTCTCTTCCTGGTCGACTCTCTCTCTCTTCTCTTTCTCTCTTTCTCTCTTTCTCTCTTTCTCTCTTTCTCTCTTTCTCTCTTTCTCTCTTTCTCTCTTTCTCTCTTTCTCTCTTTCTCTCTTTCTCTCTTTCTCTCTTTCTCTCTTTCTCTCTTTCTCTCTTTCTCTCTTTCTCTTCTTTCTCTCTTTCTCTCTTTCTCTCTTTCTCTCTTTCTCTCTTTCTCTCTTTCTCTCTTTCTCTCGCCTTCTTCGTCTTCTCTCTCACATGCACATGTAATACGAAATACACACATGCAGAGGGCGTCTCTCCCCATTTCTCTTTCTCTCGACTCTCGGTCGATCACCCTTTGCCTCACTCGCCTGTTTCGTCTTCTCCACCTCTCTCTCTCTCTCTTTCTCTTTTGCTGTTTCTCTTTCTCTCACTCATATTGTCCCAATCCATTCTTCCAACGTCTTCCTTCTCTGCTTACTCATTGTTGGTGCGCTCGCTATTCTTCCCCCGCTCCTCTCGCTGAGAGAAAAAGAAAAAGGAGATACTAAAAAACGGCTCCCTCTTTTTTTTTAGTATCTACATTTTTTTTCTCCGGTCAATGCATCTTTATCATATCGCTGGCTTGTCCAATTTTCTGTACTACTGGGTTAAAACAAAAAAAAAAAGAACTTTAATGATGCTGCGCTTGGAGATTCTTCAAATATATTGTTGAAGTTTAATAATCTGACAAAATTACGTTTTCTAATATTTTTTCAATAATAATACAATTATTATTATAATGTCTAATAGTTCTTTTTATAAAAAAAGTAAATGAAAAAAAAAAAATTGAATACAAATTTGTACTTCTTTATTTCTTCATATCTTAATTATTATTTTTCAAACCCGAGACGTTTTTAATTGTGAATTAAAAATATTTTAATTCTTTGTACTTCGAGATTTTAATGACATCTGCAATTGATCAAAATTTTTTTTTTTTTTTGTAGTATAATTATATAATTACATAAAAAATTCAAATAGACCCAAAAAAAGATCTAGGAAATATAAATAATTTCTACCCATTAAAAATCCATCAATCTTTAAACATATTTTAAAAAATGATCATTATTATTATAACCATTCTCTTTAGAATTCTTGAATTGTAATTAATTAAAATAAATTTATGCGTTTTATTATTAGAATAAATGAATTGATAATTCAAAGCTATGCGTATCAAAAAAAAAATATATATATATATATATATATATTATTATACGTTGCGAGATTCACCCTTGTGTATAGATGTCTATTCCATCCCCACCCACGCGTTACAGTCTTCCGGGCGCCCCGCGACCGCCCGCAGCCATCGGTGCAGCAGGCGCATCGTTTCAGCTGGCCTGACGTCACGTGGTCGGGCTCCCCTCTTCTTTACTAACCGGGGGATATATACGAATCCTCTACTATATAGATATAGCAGTGCAAATATATACACACAAATATATATATATATATACACGTGTGTATGTAACACGCGAGACTGCTGCTGCTGCTGCTAGCGGTTCGCTCCGGAGTCCGTGACGTATGCAAGACGAGCTGACGTCACGCGCGCGTACCGACCCGACGCTTCCGCGTTCCCCGTCTCGGCGCATGCGCCCCGACCGCTAGAGTGCAGTCGAGGCGATCTAAGGCGTCGGGAGACTTGCCGGTGGCCCCCGCCGCGCCGTGTCCTCAGCCGCCCCCCTCTGCTGCGCTGAAAGGGTCTAAGAAACCGGACTGGCGAGAGAGCCCCAGACTCGTGGAACCCAGTTTGACGGCGGGGACGACGTAGGATTGTAAAATCATTCCCACGTGCGTCACGTCTGTTAGATTTGTTTTTAAAAATCTTATGAATTTGATTTTTTTTTTTTTTTTTTTTTTTAGAAATTTCCGAAGACATTTTGTTTCACTGTATGATTACATTTCCTAAATTCGAGGCGGTTTGGTTCGCGAAAATGATGATCTTGATGAAATGCAAGAAGGCGGGTTTACTGAAACTGAACAATCGTCCTAAATGGGACAATTCTTGAATCTGTTGCTTACGAATGTTCCAGAAACTTGCTGGTTTGCTGAAAGAATCTTAAAGTAAATTCTTGTAGAATTTAGTTAGTTTGTTAGATCAGATTTTGATCGCACTCGTATCGTAATATCCTATTATGCCACGCGGTGCGAGAAGTACCTACTTCTCGCACGCTTCGCTTCGATTAGCGTGCGAGAAGTAGGCGTAAAATTCAATCGGAAACTCGTGCGAGAAACTTTTTCTCAACTCGCGTGATTGCAACACTCAAGAAAAAGTTTGATCGCACTCGTATCGTAATATCCTATTATGCCACGCTGTGCGAGAAGTAGGCGTAAAATTCTATCGGAAACTCGTGCGAGAAACTTTTCCTCATCTCGTTTGCTTGCAGCCTCACACTCATCAGAAAAAGTTTTACCGCACTCGTATCGTAATGTTACTAATAATCTTCAACTTAAATTGCTAACAAAAAAAAATAATTTCGTAAGAACGATACTGACAATGAAATAAAAAGCGTAGAGCTGAGCTTTTATAGCCGGGCATGCGAAGAAGTTACATATCAACAAAGTGGTACACACATTGAGAGAGTAAGGAAAGACGAAGAGAGGGTCGATTGAAATGAAAGTGCACGTTGTAGGTTCGAGGGCACGCGAATCTCGCCAACCGCAAGAACACGCACGGTATGAATACTATGGAGTGGTAATTGAGTGGTTCGTTGCGAATAGGAACGGACCACGCTCGTGAATTAGGGTCCGACCAGAGAGAGAGAGAGAGAGCGAAAGAGAGACACAGAACGAGCGCGAGAGAGAGAGAGAGAGAGAGACAGAGAATGCGACCCTTGAGGAGGGGAAACACGAAGAGTCGACGACGGCGGCGTGTTGGTATTTCGGTGGGGGAGTTTCGATTCCTACATACGTGCGCTTCGAAGCAACGTTCGAGATCAGCGTGGGTCGTCGCACGTTCTCCCCTCTCACGACATCGCACCAATAATCACACGAGCTTTTTATTCATGCTCCTCGTCGTTGCGACGGAAACGAGTAGCAAAGAGTTGCCGCATGCTGATGATGATGATGATGATGATGCTTTTGCGAACGAAAATCACGTTTCATCGCTCTTCATTGATTTTTCATCTCGCGACAATCCTCACGAAAGTAGTGAAAATTCGTTCAATAGTCAGACGTGAAAAGCCACTTTTTTTTGTTCATCCCTTGATGACGATCTTTCGTTTGCTTTTTTTTTTCTTCCTGACGATTTTTCATGTTCCTTTTTTTTCGTCCCTCCTTTTTGATCTCACATAATAAATTTCTGTACTTGGAAAAATTAGATTCATTCTCTTCAGATCTTTTTTTTTTGGAGTAAAATTTCTCCTTGTGTAAATCTGATTGGCAAAGAATTCTACGTTTTAGAGGGTTTATGGAGTATCTCGAATTTTTTCGAAGCAAGATTTTAGGTTGCTATTTTGCTCATAGTATTTTTCGAAATTGAAAGGGAAAATTGAAAATAAAAGGGTTTGAAAAATGTACGCATAAGAAATTACAACAACATTAAACGATTTTGTGAAAAAAAAGGTATTAAAAAATTGTCGAAAACCAAAAATCTCCCAGTTGCAAGGAAATTTTAAAAAAATCATATTCATTAGGAAAAAATTTGAATTATCTTCACATTTAAAAAATACAAAGTTTTCTGTCAAATTTCTAAAACCAGTTTCTTTTACTAATTCAATATCAACTTTTTGGTACATTATTATTATTAATCAATGTTTTGGTATCTAATTTAAAAAATTCAACATGATTGATTTTTTCAAATTTTAATTAAATCAAGCTTTTGGTTAAAAATGTATGTATGTGTGAGAAATGCCCAATGATACTCGGAAAAAAATTATCTTGCTATTGACGAAAAGGGTAAAAAAATGAAAACTGTCTCTGGGGAGATAAACGACTTCGGTGAAGTTGACTAAATTAATTAAACGAAGGGTTTTCTCGTGCACCTCGATGACCTTAAAGATTATATGAGATGCCGTTGGAGCGATGAAATCTCGAGGTGTGCGGACGAGACTTTCATTCTGATGGAGAGAGAGAGAGAGAGAGAGAGAGAGGAAGGACGAAGGGATGGAATATGCGCAATTAGTCGAAACAAAGAGCCATGCAGTTCAATCACGAAGATGTCGCTTGGCCGGTTTGGCACCGAGATTCCTCTTTCTCTCTCTCTCTCTTATCGACAAAGAGCGAGAAAGAGAGAGAGAGAGAGCTCTCGTCTCATTGTGAACAAAAGCCCCTCTCTCACGAACCGAAAACAATAAAAAATCGTAATTACTTTTCGCGACGATATTTTAAAAAAGCTGAAAAATAGAAGTTTGCACATTGCTTCCTCATTAAATTTCATTTTTCACAAAGCCAAATTTATGAGGAATATGATTTATTATTTTTGGCTTCCTCATCCGGACAATTTTTCTGAACCACTTTTCTCGACGTTTCCGACCATTTTGAGTGTTTTGTCATGAAAATGTTAAAAAGAAAAAATAATTTCATGAAAACAAGGCTTTTTCTACGAGGAAGCAAAAATGACAGAAAATGTATTGAAGCGGAATGTCTTTATCATAATTATTATTGCTATAATATTACCTCATTTTTCTTTGCGCAATATTCACGACTCACGAGACATGAATATTTTACAGGGTTTTTGCATAAAAAATTAATAGTCGTGGGTTGTGTGTGCATTACGAAATGTCAATGCAATTTTGGTGCCTATTGCGATATTTATAAATACGTTTCTCAATAAAAAGTTTTAATCAGTGTAGAACTAATAGTTGATAATCCATTGTGATATGAAATTCTTTCTCGTTTTATAAAACTCGTGTTATTTTTTGTGAAATTTCAGCCGTTAAATTCGGACGTATGTCGAAGAAGCAGAGAGAGAAGGTCGAGGATGAAGTGAGATTTCACAAGGCGCAAATGAGAGCGGCTTCGGAAACAGCGCCGGACAGCAGTGTATTCGAACATCAGACACCAAGCAGTTCGGATCAGCATCACTCCTACAACGGCGGGTCAGTATTCACGAAGAAGATCAGCAAGATCATTGATTATCGCGATTCACGTCATTTATCAAAAATCCAATCGTTTATCATTTTTCAAATGGCTAATAAATCCAAAATCTATCGAATCATCTAATACGGATTTAAGGAGTTGCAACACAAGAAAATACAAATTATGGAATTGCAATTACCATAAATATCATTCACGGAATTGCAATTCGTAGAAATATTATTCACGGAATTGCAAATCGTAGAAATATTATTCACGGAATTGCAAATCGTAGAAATATTATTCACGGAATTGCATTTCGTAGAAATATTATTCACGGAATTGCAATTTCCCAAAAGTAAAATTCACAGAATTACAATTTCCAGAAACAAAATTCACGGAATTGCAATTTCCACAAACAAAATTCACGGAATTGCAACTCGCGGAAATGTAATTCACGGAATTGCAATTTTCCAAAAAAAAATAAAATTCACGAAATTGCAATTTACAAAAACAAAATTCACGGAATTGTAATTTCCAAGAAATAAAATTCACGGAATTGCAATTCATTGGAAAGTCTTGCAATTTTTTGTTTGTATGCCATTTTGTCACATAGGAATAAAATTTGCAGACTAAGAGACAGAGAGAAAAGAAGTTCTTTTACGTTTATAACGAATGACTATTCTTAGCGATGCGCGCAACCTCCGAATGGTCATCCGGAAAGCTCCCAGGTGGAGTTGCATCCACTGGAAAAGAGGATTGGAGCTCCAGTGAAAACAGTAGAGGCTGTAAGAGAGCAATAGAGAAAGACAGAAAGAGAGATGATGATGGACAATAGAAAAAATATATCAGAGGAGCCCTTTGTCGATATCATGCCGAGTTCGCGAAGGGCTCGGCGCGTATGATGCGCAATTCCCAAAGTTGTCTCTGTCGCACACGGCTCGAAGAAGCGGTAGAACCATCAACAGAACACAGAGAGAAGTGAATCCATATTCTAGAGCAAGTAATAGGTGCTAAAGCAAGAGAGCGTTTGCCTTTCGCGCGTCACACCCTCGCATCTCGAGCTCGCCTCTTTTCAGCACGAGAGACAGTGAGAGAGAGAGAGAAAGAGAGTGCGGAGTGCATAAACACGGCGACTCTTGCAGCGCGCGGCAGTGTCTCTCATCATCGACTAGAGATATCAGGCACACACGTCAGCACCCCCCTTCTCATCATCCGACGCATCCATCAAGAATATCGTGCGCAGAAACATCTAATTTCAGCAAGCTATAATCCTCATAATCATAAGCACATCATCATTTATTTTTATCAAAATTATTTTGAGAAAAATAAAAACAAAAAAAACATTTCATTGTATTTAAATTAAATTTTCTAGTTTAAGAAGATTTTATAGAATGTTTGAACGTATTCGGGAGTAAATTTAAATCTTTTAAGCAGTCTCAAGCTGTGAATAAAAATTCTATGTGATATCGTGGAGTTAATTTTTTTTTAAATTCAAGTTCTTATTTTTTAAATTTAATTTAACGTTAATTGTTTCCATAAAAACATCGCAATTTCTTATTTACCAATTAAACACAATTTAATTGAGATATTTTCATGGAATTTTTCAAATTCAAAATATTGCAATATTAAAATTTTTAAGAATCAAAAATACCAACTTTGTAAATTACGATAATTCTACTTTTTTATTGAATAAAAATTCGACATTATAAAAAAATCGGTCTTTTGTTGAAAAATTTGTTCAAATAAAAAATAATGAAGTTTCAAAAAAAAAAAAAAAAAGTGTATAGAATTTATTTGAATTAAAAAAACTATATATTAAAATTCGAACAATCTGTGCGGAATCTTTGGCAAGAAATTTAAATACAATGGGTGGTCATATTAATTGGTAATATATAGCCCTGTTAAAATCATCAGCTGGGATTCTTTTAATTTTTTATATTTTCTCTATATGAATCTTCAGCTATACGTACGGTGGAAGTGAGTACCCATCGCCGGGAACTGGTGCCGGTGGATCCGGTGGATACTACAATCATCAGGCAATGACCAACTACGAGCTGAGCGCTGACTACGTCGACAGTACGACGGCCTACGACCCGCGACCAACGCAGAACCAGGTCGACGCCGTAGCACCGGACACACCCTCCGTAAACGCGACCGGAGTATTACCCAGTGTCGCTACCACCGGTGAGTATCTCTTCAACCCCTCTGATTCTTTTTTTTTTTTTTTCTCTCTCCATCTTGTCCCATAGCGTTATTTATAGACGATGAGATCCACGTTTTCGATTCAACGATATAATAACAAATATTGGTATTGCATGACGATCAAGACAAAATATATATATATATATATATATATATATAATGTAGTTGAGCGTTCGCAAATATCATCACGATTTAGTTCGGCTCCCGTGCGAAAGTTCCGTGTGAAACGGCTCTAAGAGGCCTCTGCCATAAATCACAAAAAAAAAAAAGAGAAAAAAAGAAAAAACGATTTTGTAATACAACTCTAACGCCACGCGTGGGATAAATATTAAAGGATCGTGCGAATCGCGTCTACTGGTTCCTATAGCAGAATTTTGCTATGTTTATACTATAATCGAATCCCCATTGGTGTGTCTCGTATATCAAGTCACGCTTGCACGATTTACCGACTAAGTTATGGTTTAACGAAGGATTGTGATGTTCCAGTCATTGACTGTGCAGCAGGTGTAAAAAAAGATGGGAAAAATCTATTTAAAACTGGCGATCAAAATTCGTCAATATATATATATGTTTAACTTATTAATTTTCATTTTTGTTTATTATTAAAAAATCTACCTTTCTATTATGTACCAGAAAAACTCTACCATTATTGTCCCTGTAAAAAAACTCTACCATGTATGTACATACCAGAAAGACTCTACCATTGCTGTATCTATACAAAAAAATCTACCATTCATTTCTCTACCAGAAAAACTCTACCATTACTTTCTTTGAAAAAAAAAAAAAAAAAAACTACCATAATTTTCTCTACCTAAAAACTCTACTACGATTCTCTGCGTTCGGATATGTCTTGTGGTAGAGTTTTACTTTTAGATAAATTAAAGGTAGAGTCATAAATGTTCCATATCTTCCATCTTACATACATTTTCTTTACTCATTTACACATATTTAAAATTTAACACGTCAATGACTGACACATCCAACACTCTTTGGAATCGATTTTCTAAAAATTGAAAAAAAAAAAAAGAAGGCAGAAATGAAACTCGTGCAAGCTTATTTGTCAATGTCTCACAAAAACCCTTCGGTATAATATTATATATCGTCGTATAGCATTATATATCCCTAGGCACTGTGTGTTGAGGATTATTGAAATGATAATTCTTGTGTCCCTCGTTAAAACTAGGAAAATCACTGTCCGCCTCGACGACCGGAAGTGGAATGGGCGGAGGAAGTAGCGGTGGTGGTGGTGGTGGTGGTGGCGGCGGTGGTGGAGGTGTCGGTGGTAGTAGTGCAAATAGTGGTGGTGGAAATAGCGGGTCTAACAGTGGAGGAACCGGAAGTAGCGGAAGTACAGGCAATACAGGAGGTGGCGGTGGTGGTGGTGGTGGTGGTGGTGGTGGTGGTGGTTCGCTGAGCGGCGGTGGAATAGTCGCTGTAAAACAAGAGACCACGGTCGAGCTTGCGAGCCTCGGTCATGGTTCCTACACGATGGTCGACTCGACGACCTTCTTAAGCAGTCAGCAACAGAGGGTCACCAATCCACCCGAGGACGATGAAGTCCCTAGTCTGCCCAGTATGTCCCACTCGAGATGTGAGATTATGTTTGTGTCCCTTCGCACGTGCATGCCACTATCGTTTTATTTGTTTATTTTAGTTAGAACCTTTGTTGCCATCCTTTGTTCCTCGCTACTTTCTGCTGTTACTTCTGACTACTTCTTTATTTTTTTTTTTTTTTTTTTTTTTTGGGTCTCTTAAGAAATTTTGGGTGAAAAAAGCACATGGACAGTTTTATTATTCATGTAAAAAAAAATGACATTTTATCGGTCTTTATGTTAAAAAAAAAAGAATTGTTTTTTGGTAATATGAATTTTTGTTTTGTTTTTAGATCGTCGTTAATAATTTAGAATAAAAAATAATAATTATATGTGCTGTTGGAAATTTTTTTTGCAAATTTATTATATAAAAATTATACAACACTTAAAAAAAAATTATTTAGTTCAGACTATTTAAATTCAATTTGTATATTAAATTTAATATAACTGCGTTTAATATAAATTATTCAAAGAATTTAAATTGAAGAGACCAAAAAAAAGAAAAAAAAACAAATGTTGCTTAGTCACAACTGCTTCCCTCTTTTTTGGGGTTTTATATTTAATATGAATGTTGTGCGATCTTATTCCTGCCAAAAGTGAGCAACTCTTGCTATTTCTGTCATTAAATGAGATTATTCTTCTCACCATTTCAATATTAATTATATCGTCAAAGCTTTTGTGTACTGAAAATCATGAAAATCACAAAAAAAATGGAAATCTCGATTAATGTTCGTCTTTACATTTTTTTTTCTCATATTTTTAAATTGAAGAATTAAAAAAAAAAGATTCAACAAAAAATTAACAGTAAACGAAATTTTAACATTATCGAATAAATTATGTCATAAATAAGGCAAGAATAATTAATTTAAAATAGCAAGAGATGCTCAAATCTAACTCTTCTGTTTTTTTTTTTAATGCTAAATTACGCTTTCGAACGATCCGGCCCTCCTGGCGTTTTTGTTTTCTTTTTTTTAATCAAAAATATATTGCACGTTACTCGACATTATCGTTGTGTTAAATGCGTGAATTATTCCACACGATTATTAAATCCTTCATTAAACAAAAAAAAAAAAAAAAAAAAAAAAAAAAAAAATCTCATTCTATTCGATATTTCGATATATCGAATTTTCAACATTTAATGATTCTGATTGGCTGTCGTATTTTCTCCTTTTGCTCGCACAGAGGGAGCTACGAGCTCGCATTTTGATGTGTTTTTTTTTTCATTTTTTTTTTTTCTTTTTAATGTGAAACGAATGAAAATTTATATTTTCTCTTCCGGCTGTCGTGTCGCGGCTGTAGTGCTGTAGAATCGACGATTAAGTTACACTTTTTTTTTTATCTTCCACCATTTTTCGATGTTTCAGAATTTTTAATAACGTGTTTTTTATTATTTTTTTTTTCTCTCCTCTCTCTCTCTCTCTCTCCGTTAGATCCGGTAGAAATCAGCGTACTCCTTAGGAACACGATAGCGGATGCTCACGCGAGGACCTGCCTGTTATCGACCGAGGCGATTCAGCAATTCTTCCTCACGACTTCAGAATTCGATTCTTCCATTCGACCTCACGACATCACAAAATCGATGTACTACGAAAACATGGGACACGAGGAACTCTGGCTCGAGTGCGCTCAGAAACTCACGACCCTAATTCAACAGATCATCGAATTCGCGAAGATGGTACCAGGCTTCTTGAAGCTCACGCAGGACGATCAAATCGTTCTTCTCAAGGCCGGTAAGTTTGAGAATTTAAAAAGGAACAAAAAAAAGTAAAATTATGCGAGATGGAACTTTGCATAATTCCTCATTAAATTTCAAATTTTAAAAAGCGAGAAAATCAAGATTAGTCGCCATAAAAATTCATGTGTTTAATATCTTTTTTTTTTTTTTTTCGTCACAGGTTCCTTCGAGTTGGCTGTGCTACGTATGAGCAGGTACCTCGATCTCCAAAAGAACTGCGTTCTCTATGGCGACACGATGCTGCCGCAGCACGCGTTCAACACAAGCGACACAGCCGAGATGAAGCTCGTCTCTTGCGTATTCGAGATAGCGAGAAACGTCGCTGAGCTCAAGCTCACAGAGACTGAACTCGCGTTATACAGCGCAGCGGTACTCCTCAATCCCGGTGAGGAGATAAAGCTTTTTTTTTTTTTTTAAATCCCTTCGAGACCATTCCTATTTTCTTTCGATTATCGCCACCACACTGGGTCAAATTAACCTTGGATCATTTTGTATGTTTTTTTTTAACTGAACAATTTTTATTTACTATAATATCTATAATTTTATTTTATTAAAAAAAAAAAATCTACCATGAAAAGAAACTCTATAATTATGTTTTTATCAGAAAAAACTCTGCCATTAATTTCACTAGCAAAAAAAACTCTACCCTTCATTGTCCTACAAAAAAAAATTCTACGCAATCATTTGACTTTAAAAAATGTTTCGTTCTTCGATAAAATTCCTATAACTAATATGCTTTTTTTTTTTTGTCTTTGTAGGTCGGCCGGGACTGAAAGGTCTGGTAGAAATCACGAGGCTCTCGCAAGCGGTGATAAAAGTGCTGAGGTCGGAGCTTGATCGGAACCACGCGCGGATAAAGGGCGACGTTACGATGTGCGACGTGATGCTCGCAAAGATGCCCCAACTTCAGGAGGTCTCGCGACTTCACATGGACGCACTAACCAAGTTCAAGCGGTCGCAGCCGCAACTTGAATTTCCGGCCCTTCACAAAGAGCTATTCAGCGTCGACAGCTGAACGCCCGAAGCGGCGCAGGGCGACCCGACGCTGGCAGACGACGCGGAACGCGAGTGATACGGGGCCTTGCTCTGTCAAGGTAAATTTAAAAAAAAAAGCTCAGAAACTTGAAAAAAAAAACTTTAATTACACATCCTTGAAAAAAAAAAATCAACTATTCTAGTGATTCGTATCAAATTAAATTTTCAGTCGTGATTTCATTTAATCATGAAAATAAAATTAATCGAATTTAAATAATTTAGATAATGCGTTTGTTGTTTTAATGATGATTCATTAAATTCAAATGACAAACTTGGAGAATTTTAATTTTTTTCGCTAACTTGACTTTCAATTCGATAATTTTTCTATTTTAAAGAAACAACAACAAAAAATTAATTTTTCTCGTATTTCTTTTTCTGTTTCAGATTATTTCCTTCGTATTGAACATATTGGGCCTTAAATAAACATAACATTGTTATATATAAAGTATACATAAAAGCAACATAAAGTATATATGAAAGATATATAGAAGTATACATATATATACATATATATATATATATAAAAATATATATGTATATATATTTATATGATAAACTTAAGACAAAACAATTATATCTATATATATATAGACACACTTGTCGCGTGAACATATATATATAAATATAAATAGATGAGCTATCGGTTGTTATGATACATACACAAAGTATATTATTGACTAATTATGGTTGATAGAAATCGCGCGAAAACAGCGCCACGAACAAAAGTAAGCGAAAGCCCTTTAAGGGCACTTTTGACTCACCCTTGAAAAGGATGCAAAAACCGTATCTTCGCGTAAAAAAACAACAGGAAAATGAAATAAAAACTTGAAGGAAAAGGCTTCGCTTGTCGCGGCTGCTGTTTTTGCTGCGATTACGACACAAAAACCATCGAGAGACACACACACACAGTAGCTAGATCATAATTGAGATAAATTTTAAACGGAATTAACGTTTTGGTTAACGCACTTTAATGACGCGCTTCTCAAAATACGTAAAATATTTACTTCCCACCCGCGAGACGAAGAATCTCCCGCGTTTTTTTTTTTCGCGGCACGATAAATGCAGAAAAGTAAATAATAAAATTATGCCGCGGACCGGGATGCGAAAAAAAAAAAAAAAAAAAGAGGCCCAGCGAATTCGTTCGCGCCCTCGACTCAGCCGCAGAGAGCTTTTTAAATACGTAACTTAAAACAAAACAAAAATGTATATGGAGGACGAGGGTCGAAGACGCTGCGAACGAAATTAATGCCGGAACTATAACAATTTCCAAAGTTATAACGTTTCTACGACTTTTTGCGGTACCACCTTTTTTTTAAACGTAGAACAGAAAATACAAAATGTACGATGGTCTTTTAGGGCTAATTTTTTTAGCTTAAAGATTTCTGACTCTAAATAAATAATATTGACCCAACGAACTAAGTAGAATCTATAAGAAACTGTAGAAATAATGATTTTTTAAAGAAATGTTTTTGTTAATTAGTTTATCACCCGACAGCGAAATATTTGGAAAATATTGTCGAATTATTTAAATATAAGAATATTGCTCGAATATTTGAAATTTATTTTTAAAAATTTTAAATTGCATTTTAAACTTGAAAGAAAAAGAAAAGCTAGCCAAAAAACTATCTAATCTACAAAAATAATATTAAAGCGCTGTTAAGTTTTCTGATTTTTAAAAATATAATGCAAAAAAAATATCAATTCCAAAAGGATTTTTTTTTAAAGCGCTGTTATCTTGAATTTGCTCTGTTATTTTTTTTCTCTCTCTGTTATTTGCTCTGTGACGTTTCTGCAAAGAGCCTGAATAATTTTTTTTATCAGAATATTCGATAATTCAATCTGAAAGGAATAAGCAAAAAAAAACGATTTTATATCTTAGAAAAAAAATGTTTCCGTAGCTCAAATAAAAAAAAAATAGTTTGACAGTTGAAATTTGTGTCAAAGCACTAAAAGACTTGTATATATATTTTTTATTTTGGGTTCCACATAAAAAATTCTACAAAAAAGCAAAATGATGAGAAATTTGATTTGGAAATTGTCAAAAAAAACCGTCGAAAACGCAGCAATGACGCAGAAAAAAAAAAGAAAGTCTAACGCCGGGCCTCTTTATTACCGGAAGAAATGTTTGCACGTACGTACAAATACAAAAAAAAAACACGCAACGTAAGAATAAAAAAAAATACACACTCACACACACACACACACACAGACACATAAAATGCGGATTAAAAAAATTGCGGTGAAGGATAGCGAGTATGTAGATAAAAAAAAAGGTTTTACGTGAGAGAAAAATAAACGCGGGCGAACGCCAACGGTGCGCCAACTGATACGTTAATGGTTAAAGTATAATAGAGAAGTTAAATAAGGGGAGTAAAGTGAGGAGAGGCGAATAGAAAAGAAAAAAGAGAGAGAGAGAGAGAGGATAATGGAAGATTATTCTATTGATTAACGAATAAATAAATAGAATTCATTTAATTGTAGAGAGAAAATATAAGAAAAAAATAAATAAAATAAAATACACACATACACACACACACACACACACACACACACACGCTCCCACTCGCAGAGAACACGACGAATTACAAAAGAAATATGTAAAACTGTGCAAAGTCGCAACGCGATTTTCTACATGAAAAAAAAACGAGAGCTCTGAGATATTTCGAAAAAAAAAAGATGATGAGAAGATTACACGAGAAATAAAAAAAAAACACTACACACAGACACATGACACACGTTGCAACTAGGAGTTATTATCGCAATTTGGAGTTAAATTTTATAATAATATATAATAAACAAAAGTTGACGGATAATATAAAGTTATATTTAAAGTGATTCGGGGGCGCCGGCGGAGGCGCTCGAACGAGGGGTAAAGAACAGCGGCGACGCTTTTTTTACTCGCGTCTCTTCATATTTTTTATATCCGAGCTTCGTTGTCTCTTTTCGCCCACAAACCCCCCTGCCCCCTCCCCCTTCCCTCCACGAAAGAAAAAAAAATCATTGGAAACATGCGCTTCGCCTGTGAGGGCAAATTGCCCACTTTCTGACAAGAATTATTATTATTATTATTATTATTATTATTATTATTACTATTATTATTATTATTATTATTATTATTATTATTATTATTATTATTATTATTAATGATATTTTTATTTAATGTGATTTAATATTTTTAAAAATTTTATCAATAAAACAATTTTTAAAAAAACTTTAGTTACGAAAAATTAATTTTAATGCGGTGCGATGGGGACGGTTTTTTTTTTTTTTTCTTTTTATTTAGGCATTTTTATGTGGAGCTTCTCAGAAAGTTGGCTTTTTGCTGTGTCCCGAAAATCCTCTCCTCGACTAATCACGAGATTAAAAATATAATAATAATAATAATAAATCGACGATCCTTGGCGCGATCGCCGCAAAAAAAAAAAGAAGGAAGAAAAAGAAACCCTCGATCGAGAGCCAAACCCCCCTTTCGCAGGATCTTACGCGCGTGCGCATCTGAGTTGACGCATCTAGCTTTAAGAATATGGTATTCGTAGATGATAACAAAAAAAAAATACAAACAAAAATGAGAAGGAAAAGCGAACGAGGAAGTGAAACCGACGAGAGAGAGAAAAAGAGAGCGATGATTGTCCATGCGGTCACCGCGATGGTCCCACGGACGAGTGTGCGAATTTTTTTTTTTTTTTTTTATACAAATTAAAGGAGAAATAAGAAAAAGTATATCTGTATTTTAGGACGATGAGAAGAGAAAAAAAAACGCTTTATTTTTGCTTTAAATTCGAAACTGCTGTTTTTCCTTGTCACAAGAGACGAGATTTTGAAAAAAAAAAGTTTACCGCGTGAATTTTGATTTTTTTTTTTTTTAATACTGTTTCGCTGAAGATTTCATTCAAATTTGCTTTTAGCTTTTGCCAAAAATTCTTTTATGATTAATTGTCAGGAGACTAATGTTTCTTCGAAGCCACAAATGATTTTACAAAACATAAATTGTGGCAGAAATTATTTTATGATTAATTGTATGAAGAAATATATCTCTCCAATATATTTACTTTTTCTTCAACTGAATGGCGCTAATTTAATTTGTGAAAAATTTCAAAATGTAATAATATGTTAAACAAAAGAGACATTTGGAAAGTCAAATTTTCAAAATTAAAAATTCTCACCCAACAGTAAGCCTTTTCTTTTTTTCAAGCAAATATAAAGCGTTTTTTTTTTTTTCAAGAATTCTACACATTTTCCGTTGCTTGTAAGTCATCGGAATTCTGTAAAAAAAAAAAAAAAAAATTCCCGAGATTTAATGGACAAAAAAGAAAAGACACAAAAGAAGCAAAAAAAAAGTGCGGAGAATATCGAGAAAAAAAAACAAAATAAAACACCAATAATGTGTTCTCTTTGCGGGGTTTTTCAGCCTCGCCATATTGTGATCGGGATCTCAGCGGTTGCCGAGGGACAACACGACGATAAAATTAAAAAAAAAAAACACACACACACATACATATAAACACTTACACGCTTAAACAAAAAAAAACACCTTATACACAGCAACAACAAAATGAAACACGAATTACAAATGGTACCTGTCGCGGTTGTTAAATATAAAACGTGAGAGGAAGAAAAAGGAGAAAGAAGTGAGTGAGAATGAATGGATGAAAGGAAAGCGAGCGAGTGAAAAAAAGAATTATTATAAAATAAAAAGAAATAATGATAGGAAAAAAGAAAAAAAAAAAAAAAACGTGCGTGCAATTGAGAGAGGAAAAAAAACGCACGTGGACTGGGACCATCGTGCGTGCACCTGTTTTGACGACAAAAATAAAGGAAAAAAAAGCAGTGAGACACACACAGACACACATACAAATGAAAAAAAAAAAAAGATCGCCCTAGACTTAACCAAAACCCTCCCCGACCCCCCCACCGCCCCCCTCTACACCCCCTCTTTGCATAATTATTATTACGCGTATATTTAAAGAGAGATGCGACGAGTTTATGAGCGCAAGTGACGAACGAGTGAATAAAGTCTAAGATTGTTAATTTAATAGAGAAAAAAAAAAAATGCAAAAACCGATGAGAATCATTATTTCGAAACTTACGTAAGGAGATATTATATATATTGCGTATTGATATAGTTATATATCCTTAGGGAAATTAACACGAGAGTGAGACACGAGCGAATGCCAATGATGGAATATTGTATAGCGAACGAGTGAACGACTTTTTGAAGATATTTTTGTCACAATGCAGCCTGATTTTTATTTTTAATGTCTGTTTTAATGTAATTGAGTTTTTGGAAAAAAAATGTAATTTTTTGGCTTTTTTTGGCCGTTGTTTTTAATGGAGATGATTTTTTTATCATTTTCAAGACGAGTTATTTTTTGTTCGTAACATTGACGGGCAATAATTTGTTTTTTTAAATATTTGATAAATACAAAATCGAATTATTTTCTTTATTATTTTGTTTACGACAAGAATAATTTACCCAATTTTAAGATATTTAAAAAAAATGCAAACAAATTGATTTTTTAATATCTTTCAAGAGTCAAAAATTTACTTTCAATCAAATCACTCAAAATAGCTTAATTTACAAAAAAATTTAATGACTTTCAATCATTTTTAAAGTACTTTTTTTTTCAAATTACAAGGCAATAATTTTTCTATTTAAAATATTTGAAAAATCAAATTGTTTTTCAATTTCCTTTTTTTACACGGTATTAATTTCTTGACTTTTAAACCGAATTTCAATCACCGAAATATTGCAATTAATTCTATAAAATTTGAATACAGAGGCGAATGAAAAAAAAAAATCCATATTTTCGAGGTGCATTGTTAAAAAAAAATCTACTTAAGAGTACGAAAGAACGCATGTAAACGAATGACTGAAGAAGCTTTCATAATCGCAGAGTCGTCTCCGCTGTATTTATTCGTCACATACGTGCGAGACGCGTCTGGGGGTTGTAAATTAAAAAAAAAAAAAAAGAAGAAAAAAAAGCTATTCTACACGAAATCGCCTGCTGAAAAGAATCTTCCTTGTGGTCGAAGTCTCGAGAACGAAGGATCGCATATTAGAAGAAAAAAAAAAGAAAAGAAAAAAAAAGTGGAACGCGTTCGATGGCCTTTTGTACTAAATTCTAAATTTCGATTTATATTTTTTGAATATTGAGAGTGCGAGAAAGAAAAAAAAAAAGTGAATCAATCAAGCAAGTCAAGAGACGTAAATTGTTTAGCGAAGTAAGAACTTTGAGGGTGCTCGAGAAAAAAAAAGGTTTTCGATCTGTACGTAAAAAAAAAAGGAAAAGAAAAAGAAAAAAATTGAAACGCCTCCGACTCGGCGTTCCGAACTGAACTGGACTATTGTCCAGCACCTTAAGGCTGCCCTCTGCTAAGTTTATGCTCTACAACAGCAACCCCCGCTGCTCGAGCGTTCAAAACGACAAAGACAAATTATCGAATATTTCTTGCTTCTGAAAAAAAAAAAAAAAAAAAAAAACAAAATACAATGTCTATAAGGTATAATAATTAAGGCCCAGGAAAACGAAGAATTCTTGGAGTACGTCCTCTCGAGATCCACTTTTGGGATAAAATAAAAATTCGTTTTTTCATATTTTTTTTTTTTAACTCTTTGCTATAATTAACCTGATCTCATTTTTTTGAGGGGTCGTACAACTCGAGACAATCGTGTCTGTGGCGTTAAGGGAGTTACAACAATTTCAGGTAAAAACAGAAGCAAATTTATATATTTTTTTGTCAAAAAAAAATCTGTCACCAAATTTTGATTTTTTCTTCTTATATTTGGATCTGAACATTTTGTTTACGTGAATTAAAACATCATTTGGAAGAATCAAGAAAATTAGATTTTTCAATACGATTTCTTTTTCATCGATATTAAAAAAAAAAGAAACTTTTTTTTTTATTGTTGCAAATAAAAGCGTTTTTATTTATCATTATCAAGAAAAAAAGATCTTGAAAAATGTTTTCTTGAAAAATTGCAAAAAAATACATAAAACCATCATTTCTAGAATTCTTTATTTTTGGATATGGAAATTACGTAAAAAATTTTAAAAATCTGATCCGGATACAATGTTCATTTTTAAAAAATTGAAAAAAGAAAATCGAGCAAAATGATTACATATTCATTATATTTGGATCTGAAAATTTTTCTATACAATCAGAAATCTGTTATAAATTATTATTTGACTTATAATAATAAATTAAAAATACTGTTTTTGCCTTGAAATCGCTTCCCTAATTAAAAACAAATTATTAAAAAAAAAAAGAAGAATTTCTCGGCTTCGTCGCCAACTCTCGGACTGATTACGTAACGAAAAAAAAAAATTACATTTAGACTTAAACAGCAGCAAATCGTCTGTTCGATCGCAAAGGGTGTGTTTAAATTACGTATGCGAGAAAAAAAAAAAAAAAGAAAAATTCTTTGGCAAGGGGCGCGGCGGTAGAAGAGACTATTTACTTTCTTGCGATTCGTCTGTCGCCTTATAGAGAGCACTTCTCTCTGATGATATACACAACGTTAATAATAAATAGTGAGATCATTATATTTAGATTTTTCAGTGAGCCCCTTTCGTGCACGTGCGTATCTAGGCTATACGTAGTTTATTATCGACAAAACGAATAAAGAAATAAAGTGAATTAAATACTGTAATTAATGATACACGCTAAAAAAAAAGAAAAAAAAAAAACGGAGTTTTTTCTCTCTTCGAGGATATTAAGACCCAGAAAATGAGGGGAGTGAGGTTTGCTCGACGCGATTCGTTGATGGCGTGTTCGTATCCTCATCGCACACCACACCGTATATATACACACGCGCACCCTTAAGGCGAGGCGAAACCCATACTCAGTCGATAAAAAAAAAATTGCGCACAAAAAAAAATCATTAAAAATTTTTTTTTATTTTTCTTCAATAGTAATTATGTGTTAATATTTATATATTCGAATAGGGGAGATCGCGCTGAACAAAAAAGTATTTGGTCAAAATTTTCTACGACCAAAATTGACCAAGTTATTAACAATTAGAGTTGCGACCAATCACAGACCATCACTAACGGTCTGTGATTGGCTAACTCTAAATGCTAATAACTTGGTCAATTTTGGTCGTAGAAAATTTTGACCAAATACTTTTTTGTTCAGCGCGAACTCCTCTATTCGAATATATAAATTATAGTTGCGACCAATCACAGACCATCACTAACGGTCTGTGATTGGCTAACTCTAAATGCTAATAATTTGGTCAATTTTGGTCGTAGAAAATTTTGACCGCAGACTTTTTTGTTCAGGACGAACTCCTCTATTCGAATATATAAATATCATCACATAATTGCGAGTCACCCTGTATATTTGGATCTGAACATTTTTCTACATGAATTAAAAATTAAAAAGAAAATGAGATTCTTAATACGATTTTTTTTTCAACGATAAATAAAAGGATGAAACGGTTTTTATTGTTGCAAAAAAAAGCGTTATTATTTATCATTATCGAAAAAAAGTGATCTTAAAAAATACGGATTCTCGAAAAAAAAATCGCAAAAATACATAAAACCAATACACAAACACAATTTATAAAATGGGAAATTTGATACGCTGAAAAAAAAAAAAATTGCGCTTGTATGTCACGTGGTACATGTTTCACCTCCCCTTAAGCCCTCCACTCCTGCAAATTTCAGCAATAATTAATTCTCCATGGCTATATACGAGACGCGCGCGCGTGCGTGCGTGTGTATGTGTGTGTGTGTGTGTGTGTGTGAGAGTGAGAGTGAGAGTGATAATGAGAGAGAATCCGCGAACCCAATGCGAAACGATGTATCCTTAAGGTATCGGCACATATAATTATTATATATTTGCTTAAATAACATGAATGTGGTCACACGGCTCTCGACAACTAAATGCTCCATTTATTTTTTTCTATCGCTGAATTTTATTTTATTTTTTTCTTTAAATTGGAGATAGGAATTAATTTAATCCTAAATTATAGAACAAACTATAATGTAAGTAATATGGCATTAATTATTTCAATAATTAATTGCAATTTACCTTAATTAAATTTAATTTTTGTGGCCATAAATTTCAATATTTTACAAAAAATTCGAATGCACAATGAAATTCTCCTTTAATCAATATCGTTCAATAATAAATCGATAAATTAATTACAAAATTATTTATTTCTGCGGCTTAATTTCAATATTTCATCAATTAAATTCAGATTGTCAGGATATAGATTCTTTCTTTTTTCGTTAAAAAAAAAAAGTCGAATTAATAAAATCCGAATTATGCGACTTAATTGACAATCGATGAGCCTGTTAATTGATCAGTTAATTGGATAAAATAATGATTTATCGATTGATTTGAAATTTGAAATTTTGATAAATTCGAAGAGGCACTTAGTTGAAGCGACCCTTCGACCACATTCATTTCTCATTGTTGATACAAGAACTGATGCTACTTCGTGAGACTGCCGTGGGAGCCTTATATATTGATGAAGTAAAAAAAAAAAAAAAAGATAAAAATAAAAATAAATAAATACAAACACACACGTTCACACATACACAAACAATACGTCGTGGAGTGAATGTTAATGCGAAGCGCGAAACGTGCGTTGCGAGTGCAAGTGTGTGTATATGTGAATTGTGCATCGGTATATATGTATATATGTATATATGGGACATTTCGTGCCGATTTGACGTGGATCTGACCCTCGACCTCTCGAATTACATCTCCAATTTTTTTATCTCATTCACCCAGCTTTAAATAGTAACCGGAATTTTTATTAGATTTTTCAAAAAAAAATTTCTTGTACTTATGATTTTTTAAAACCAAGATATTATTACCCGAAATTTATAGAATCGAAAAAAAAAATTAATGTTTGAAAATTTGGACCCAAAGGAGGGGCCGAACGTCGCTCCTATTTTTTTAAATATTTTTTTCAAAAAGAATTTAAAAAATAAAAATTTGAATTTATCCCAAATTTTTAAATTACGACTAACAATATGTTGCTTTTAAATAATCAGAAGAACATGAAATGTTAAAAAAAAAATCTGAGAAAAATTCTGGGTGCCTCTTAGAGTTGGGTCAATAGGATAAAAATGTTGGGTATATAATCGGTCGAATCAGCATGGAATGCCCCATATATTTAAATATAATAAATATATATAAATATATACATTTGGATCGAGTGAATTTGCGAATTAACGAATGGGGGTGGCGGATACACGGCCCGCTAGTATTGTGAGACTCATTGTGATATTATTAAGGAAAAACAACAACAAAACAACAAGACAAATGATTTTGGTTGGGGACGAACGCGCGTGATTGATAGAGATTAGAGATCGGTGTGGGTCTGCGTGATTAAGGCGATGCGAAATGTCATTTGTAAAAAAAAAAAAAAAATTTTTTTAATTGTTTTCATGATTTTTTTAAGGATGGATAACAAATTATCAAAAACAAAAAAAAACTTCGTTTCATTAAAATTTGAGTATTTTGGAGAGCAGAAAAAATTCTGAAAAAAATAAGTGTCACTGAAAATACAAGAATCATCTTAAATTCAAAAAATTTTCAAACATTTCTTGAAAAAAAAAATTGACAATAAGTTTTTTTTTTTTTAATCAGGTATTAAAAAATTACAGAGAATTCATTTATATATAAAATAATATTTTCCATCGAATATTTGTTAAACTATTTTTCTTTTTCTCTGATTTCTAAATAACTTTAGGACATTATTATTATTATTCAAAATAATCATCAACGAAGATGATTTTTTTTTTTGTTTCTTTCAGATTTCTCTCCTGTCCCAAATATCTCAAAATTTCCAATAGAGCAAGCTTTCGATTTGAAGTGACAAAAAGATTATAATTAAATTCACTCGATCGGTAAAGCAAGTACCTTTTTGTTTTCTAACGCATCGCCTTAAGGAATGAGAGGAGCAACAATGGTCACAACTGCTGCGACTGAATCATAAAAATCTATAGAGAAATTACAACCACCCTTGGACACATTTCACCCTTCTCCCGCCACAATTCTATTCCTCAAACGAAATAAATAAAGGAAGAAAAAAAAAAAAGGACAAAAAGCAAAAAAAAAGAAAAAAAACAAGAAAAAATAAAATAAACAGAATAATAATAATGTCGATCAGCGTAGCAACTTATAAATACCATTCTCAGCGGAAAGAGTCAGTTTTGTCATCGAGGCTTCTGCCGCGTGTTCTCCTCGGTAGTGAAAAATTAAAAAAAAAAAAAAAAAAAAAGCTTTTTACTGAGAGATTTAATTATTAAAGAAAAAAAGAAAAAAAAAAACGAACACCTTTTCTCGAGTCTCGAGTGCGTTTCTAAAAAAAAAATGAAAAAAAAAAAAAAAAAAAAAAAGCAGTTCGAGTTTGTATGTTCTCATTTAGCTTGTTCAGCGTGGACTCGTCGATCGACTAAAATTAATATTATCATTATTAATTAATATTATTACTATTATCATCATTAATTATTGATTAATTTTGTTCGTTGTAAATAGGCCAAGGTGCAGCTACACACACGTAGTGAACAAAAAAAAAAAAAGAAAAGAAAAGAAAAGAAAGAAAATAAAAATAAATAATGAAAATTTACACTGTAAGTACCTTTAGATGAAAATAATTAAAAAAAAAAGCTCTCGTGTCGTGCTGCTGCGTGAGGATATCACGGCGAGTTCGATGGTATATATTATTAATTAATAATCTGAAGTTAAATTAGATAACCACATGTAACGTCGACACTTGAAAGAAAAAAAAAAAAAAAAAAAAAGAAAAAAAAAACGATTAAATACAGTTTTTTAAATGCAGTCATATTTTTTTTAATCTCCGATAATGTATCGTGTTGTAATTATTGATGTAGTGACAGCTTTTTTTATGATAAAAAAAAGAAAAGAAGAGAAAATTTAAACCCTGGTCTTCCTTTTGAAAAATAGAAACACGCGTCAGAATCACAGAAAATATTTATTCAAATTAAATATAAGTTTTGTCATCGGATTTTTTTTTTTTTTTTTTTATTAAATACGGATTTATTTTAATGAAATATGATTTTATTTCATTTAAACAGGATTTCTTTTATTTAATTAAAAATTCTATTAGGCTGGCCTTGAATATATTTTTTTTTTTTTAATTCCTGCCGAATAGAATTTTATTGATAAAATAAATTCTATTTGATAAAAATAAAAATTTTAATTTTATTCAAATTTTCAAAATAATATTGTGTGTAATAAAATCGTATTTAATTTGATTAAATATTTTCTGTGGTTGCACTGGATTTCAAGACGGTAAGTTGGCAAGCTGGGAAACAACAAATGAAGATACATCGTCGTCTCTGTTGGAGAGCTTCCATTGGCTGATCTACGGAATTCGTCACAACGCGGAAGATATAACGAAGATATTTTGAATGTGTGAAAAAAAAAAAAAAAAAAATACGAAGAATACGAAGAAATTTGGATTGTAGGGAAAAAAAATATTGATATATATAGCGTTAGCATTGATATAAGTATTATGATTATCGTCGAAGATCGTTTTGCGCGAAGAAAAATGCCACGCCTTCATAATTATTAAGCTGTATCATTTTTTTTTTTTCAATTGCACACGCGCAAATCAATTTTGGGCATCTGACTTTATAATATACGAATTTTTCTTGTGTACACAATTATTATTATTATTTAAAAAAAATAAAACTGTATAATCAATTAAATGCATGAAAGACGTTTAAAAAAAAAGTATCGAGATGAAGATAATCGATTATCCGAAGAATCTATTCTGCACAATCGATATTTCGTCGAAATAATCGAAAAGGTAACTAGTGTTTTCTTTTCGATTGATGGTAATAATTCTTTTTACCGACCGATGGTAGTAATTATTTACCGACTGATGGTACTAATTTTTTTACCGACTGATGGTAATATTTCTGTTACGAAACAGATTCAGTGTCGATGTATTGAATTGAAAATGAAAAAACATCGATTATCGTACAATAGAATCAAACTAATTTCTTTTTAAACTTCAAAGACGTCGAATCGCTACCACGACACTTGATAAACATCGCCCATCTCTAAAATGTGCAACCATATCCTCCCTCTCGTCATTCAGCGCTCAGCCGGTATCAAAAACTGTAATCCAATCTAATCACAGCCAGTTTATTTCTTAGGCAAAAGCGAATTAGAATTGACTGCAGCGTGGATAATCGAATTTGCTTGCTTTGCTCCCGGTAGTTTTCATTACAATTTTGAGACACTGATTGCAGTTACTAAATTCGTGTCTGCTGGTACATTGTGTTTTTTACATTTTTTAAATAAAAGGCTAAAAGTATTGACTGCAGGTTTCCCAAACGCACTGTCAAGTACTTCTCGCCTGTTTGCCCGAAAAATCAATCGTTGCCAAGAAACCCAACGCTTTACAGTTTCGTGTTACCGACCGAGCAGAAGCAAATCACCTTAAACTGCGCGCGCATCGCGACGCTCTTAAACAGGTGCTGCCGTCTAACCGGAAGTTCAGGCAACGAAAACGCACTAACTGCTGCCGCAAATGCCGCATTGGTGTCTCTTTTTTAACCCTAAGAGGCCGAAGTGAGTACAGCATACACTTTCTTCAAAATCAACGGTTCGTTCGTACGCACGTGGCTGCATCGTTTCAGGTAATTAAATTTCCTATATTCAGCGTAATTACTGTTATTTTCGAGATTTATTAATTAAACAAAGTATCATTTAATATGCAGAGAAACATTGAAATTTTGTGTATAAAATTTCACGCGTTATTACATCGGTAAATGTGGTTTGTTATATATTTGCTTTCAACACGCGTTGCCATTTAGAATTTCACGCGACGCAATTTCCTTTTTTTCACGTTTTTTCAACTAATTTACAAATTGTTGGCCTCGAATTGTTTTAGCATTCTCTTTGGATTTGTGTTTACATCTTTGTAAGCGTCTCTTACATTGTTATTTAAACAAAATCTTCGATAACGCGGCTTTTTGAGCGAGAGGCCGCATTGAGTCGAATTTTGAGGTTAAAGCAGAATATTTTCAAACCACGAGTTTTACAGCAAACAAAATGCTACGGCAATTGTTTTAGATTGAGATATTTTTGTTTTTTTTTCTTTGCTTATTATCTAACAATAATCGAGCTCCTTTATTATCACCTATAATCAAATTAATACTTGAAAAAAAAAATATTGTTTTTGTGCATTGAATTCTGTTTAGACTTTTTTTGTATATGAAATAGCATTCTTAACATTTTGCAGTGAGATTATAAATGTGAAATTTTTATTCAAACTTTTTATATCACAAATCACAATTATTCGATATAATTATAATTTTCTATCCCCAAAAAAAAAAAAAAATTATTTAACTCAAAACTTATTTTTTTAGCGGTCAATAAGAAATACAGATTATTTGACTTTTTTGAATTTTTTTTTCAGAATTAAGATCGCTCTATGTAAAAGGGGCATTTCATACCGATTCAATCTGACCCTCAACGTTTTGCATTTTGCTCATGATTTTTTTTGTATTATTGTTCAGACTCTAAAAAGAACTCAAAATCTTTTTTCAATTTTTGACGATGAAAATATTGATAGATGGAATTTTAAATTTGAAAAAAATTTGAAAAGATCCTAAAGATATAAAAAATTTTAAACTTAAAGTGGACTGACATTTGTATCAATTTTTTTTTGTTTTAAGCTTTTTTTTAAATTGTCCCTGAAAAAAAATCAAAAAATTTTTTTTTAATACGGAAAAAGTTTTAAAAGTATAAAAATACTATTAAAGATCTAAAAGCTGAAAATAATTTCCTGTTGCTGAAACATTTTCATAGACACCGGAGGTTTTTTGAGAATTTATCTGATTTATTCTATCTAATATCTAAAATCGGAAAAGTTCCGATTTTTAAAATTATTTTCAGTTTTCATACCTTTAAATATCATAATATTTTTAAGTTTGTATTATACCGTATTTTTAAAAGTTTTTCATATTTATAAATAATTTTCCTGATCTTTTTTTTCTCGACTAAAATTCCGAAAAAAAAATAGAAGCAAATGTCGGCCCACTCCGTGTCGTAATCTCTAGTTGTAGATTGAAAATTCACTGAAAATTCATCTAACATTTTACAATTAATTTTTTAGACTACAAAAAATGGCAATAAAGAAACAACAGAAGCGTTCCCTCGAGGAATCACAGTCAGTTTCACAAAGTGAGCCTGCAGCAAAAAAATTGCAAAAACCTTCAAAAAAAATGAAGACAGCACAAGAGTCGCTCAAAAAGCCAGAGGCTAACGGATTGGAGGGAAAGAAAAAAAAAATCGAAAAGAAAAGTACCGTGGAGAAGCCGACGAAAGTGGCAAAGAAAGAAATTCCAGCGGCAACATTGGAAGCGAAGATTGCGGCGAAAAGGCTAAAAAATGCCGAGAGGCTAAAGAAAAAGAATGAAAATCGTGCGGAAGCACGAAAAACTCAGGGCCAATACAAAGCCGAAAAACAGACTCTATCGCCCGAAGAAATGGAGCTAAGAATCAAGGCAATCGAAAGCAGAACAGAACTCACGAAAACCGGCAAAAGGAAGCTTATTAGTTTGAAAAGAAGATTGCAATTTGCACGCGGTACGAACGTTCCAAAGCCAAAACCCAATGACGACGGTATCAAACAATCGAAAACTGCGAAAAGAGCGCAAAGGAAGTCGAAACAATCGGCGAAAAAATTAGCGGCAAAACAAGCTTTGGCTTCTGATATAAACGCTACAACCGAAGGTGTTGTTAAAGGAAAAAAAGGATCGGTTGTCGTAAAAGTTGAAACGATAAATCCGGAAAATATCGTGAAAGCCGGAAAGAAAGGACAACAATTGAAAGCTCAGAAAGCGAAGAAAATTGTCGTCGTAAAAAAGGAAGAACCGGAACATAGTGACGATGAGGATGATGAAGTCGAGGAAGATGATTCTGATGATGAAGCAGAAGAGTCTAATGGAAGCTTGTTGAACACAACCGAGGAACAGGACGACGACGATGATGATGATGATGATGATGATGATGATGATGCTGAAGAAGAAGAAGAAGAAGAAGATGATGATGATGATGAGGAAGAAGAGGAAGTCCCAGTAAAAAAGATTAAAAAAGAGCTGGAGAAAAAACAGCCTGTGAAGAAGGAAATTAAGAAGAAAGAGAATGTTCAAAATGGCGATGCTGGAAAGAAGAAGAGATTTGTTCTTTTCGTTGGAAATCTTCCCTACACGTAAGAAACTCATATATTTGAACTTCTTCTTAAATTCTCGTTTCGTAACAGATTAAACGTTTAATTACTTTCGCAAATTCATGCTTAGATTATAGAGAAAGATTTGCAATTGTATTTAAAAAAATGCAGTATTTCATCGGTTAAACTTTCGAAAATATTGAGTCGAGACGATTTTTTTTTACGTATCGTATAAAATTGGACGGAAATCGATAAAGCGAAATATAATGAAAATAATAATACTTTATTGGTTGTATAAATATTACGTTAAATTTAACTTATTATTATTATTATTATTATTATTATTATTATTATTATTATTATTATGAAAAAATAATTTATTAAGTTTGGCTTAGCAGGTTTTTTTTACAGTATTAAAAATATGTATACAAGAAAAATAAAGGTTTAAAAAAATTTTTAATTTTCTTAAATTAGAAAATAAAGCCATTGCGATTTCGTTTTTAATTAAATATATAAATGTAAAATATTTTACAAAAATAATTAACATCGAATTGTTTCTAAACAAACAAATCGAGTAAATTGGAAAGGAATGTGATTCTCACTGTAATGTTGATTTTATTACAGATATTTATGTATTTATATGTATTATTTTTTTTTAATACAGCGTGACCCCCGAAGAAATAAAGCAACATTTCCTCACGAAGGTCAGCTCGATATCGAGCGTTAGAGTACCCACGAAACCTGGTACCAACCAACCACGCGGTTTCGCTTACGTGGAACTTGAAAATCAAACTGATTATGAGGTAAATTATGAAGCCTAGAATTAAAGATAATGCGTGACTTTTGCTTTTCAGTAAAATTTTTTGATTTTATATTGAGTTCAGTTAAGCGTTCAGTTTTAATGTGTTAAAAATTACACATTTCTATCTACGATTTTTTAAAATAAATGATCAAAAGCCACATTTTTTGAATCTGGAAAAATTCTGAAAAACCTTTTTTTTTTTGGCCGGCGATTCAAATGGTAGAAAACTTTTTCTACAAAGTTATTTAAGAATCTTTCAATATTCGGGTGACTTTTTTCAACCATTTCTCATATCTAAAAAAAAGTAAAAAAGAAAATATTTAAGAAATCATATGAATTTTTAAAAAAATATCTTCGTTTTCATTTTTACAAAGACCATTTTTTTGTTCACAGTGTAAAATATTATTTTCAAACTGTACGATTTTTGTTTACAGAAAGGACTGTCGATGCAAGGCACAACCCTAAATGGCCGAAGGCTCAATGTCCAGTATTCACAAGGTGGCTCGAAAGCTGCGGGCAACAGGCCGGAAATTGTAGCCAAGAATAAGAAATTGCACGCAATGCGTAGGCAGGGTATGCTCGCGGGAAGTAAGAAGGACGGTAACAACCGCTACGATCGCAGACAAAAACAGAAACAGGGAGCGGCGTAAGTTATCTTTAAAAAAATAAAGAGAAAAGAAAGAAAGAAAACAAAAAAAAATACCAGCGAAAAAGGAACGAGTGCAATGCGATCGTCACCCAATTCACAATTCGTTCGTCGGACCGACGATAATTTTATTGTAAAAAAAAAAAAGAAGAAAAAAGAAACAAAAATTCGACGAGAAAAAGATAGAAGAAACCCACAATCTCATGACCATCAAGAAATATATAACTAATTATACATAAACATTCTCTACATCAGATTTCTATACGGTAGCTGTATAGTACCTTTATTTTCGAGTAGTAATTTTACTCGAAAATGAAAGAAGAAAAAAAAAAACAAACGGTATATTTGCGTACCGTTATAGCACTTTAATGTGAATGTCTGTCATTTTATTAATGAATATTATTTTTCATTTGTAACTATAATGTACGTTTATAGGGAATAAACACGAGTTCTATGACTGAACGATCTTTTATTTTATTTCAACCCAATCCAATTTTTAATCGACGTACTCGGATGCAATTACTTTGATTTTATCCCATTTTTGTATTTATATGAAAACGGTACACAACAAAAAATGTTGTGAACGAATAAAAAAAAAAGAAAATATCGTCTCTAAAGTATAATTATAAGCAACTAACCAGTAATTTCTACAAATAGAGGGCTCTGGCGACCAACTTTAAAGGCTGCCTAATTGAAATAAATAATTTTGCATTTGTATTTAATTGAGGCATCCCTTAATTTTTTTCGCCAGAGCCTTCTGTTGTTAAAAAAAATAGTGTTCAGTTATTTATAATTATATCTGGGGGTGAGAAATGATATTTTATTTTTTATTCCTTCTTAACGACATTTTTTGTTATTGAATTTTCAAAAATTTGAGAAAAACCCTAACACAAATTCTTAACAAAATGTACTTGACAAAACGTGTTTAACAATGTTTTAACTTTATTTCACAACTTGTTTTTGCACACGCAGCATTCCACTCTTGTAAATGTACTTGTCTCAATTTTTTACACATTGCGTTTTTTCGGGGGCTTCCACTAAACTCAGCCATTGGCATTCTTAAGATCGAGCCAATAAATGCCGGCAATGATTTCGTTTTTTTTTACCGAAAAAAAAATATGATAAGTTACCCCTGGTGGGACTCGAACCCACAATCCCCGGTTTAGGAGACCGATGCCTTATCCATTAGGCCACAGGGGCTGTTGACTCATGCGCGCTTCAACACAGTTAAGAATCTGCCCTCATATCAACGTGCTAAAAAAATGAAAAAAAAGATATTAACATCTATTGAAAATGTTGCAAATTATTATTGGAAGATTTTCAATACTTTTTATTAACATTTTTTTTACACATATTTCAGTGAAGAAAAAAAAAGTGAAACTCACATTTAAACATTATTCTAGAAATGTCCTTGAATTTAGGCAGTTCTTGAAAAGTTTTCGAGTCTCCTTGATTTTTATCTTTTATTCTGAATTTTTTTTTCTCCTGTACTTTTTTTTTTACAGAATTTTAAAAAAATTTTTTCCACTTTCAAAAACCCTCAAATCTTCACAAGAATACGAATATTTTCGCCAATTTTTTTCCCCAAAATAAGTAATCCTGGAAATAGTCTGGAAATACTCTGGAAATGTCCTGGAATGTCCTTGAATTTGTTACGAATTTTTTTACTGGACGCCATGAAACGTCTACGAAAAATTGTCCACAGTAACACTCCCTTTAATTCGGGTTGTTATTTCTTATGTGTACTAGCGAATAAATATCGATAAATGCCAATGCAAACACACTTCATTCTATATCCTTTTGACAGAATGTTTTTGACAGCTAGCCGCGGTATGTCCCAGGTTGAGGCTGATGAAAGTTCGAAACAAGAAGATAAAAGTTGTACTTCAGATCTCAACCAAAAGGTGAATTCTGAGAATTTTATTTGATATTTAAAAAATTTAATATGCTGCATGAACTAAAGTTCCTATAGTTCAATTATTTATTTACTGTCGTAAAATTCGAGAAATAGTATCTCGCGACAAAATATTGTGGAACAAAAATATCTTTTGGCAAATTAACTTATAATTTTTGTTCACGAGCAGTGAATAAAAATTGTTTAATAAATTCTTCAAATGAAAAATCAGAGAAATTTCATCAAGTTACTTTTTCGCAAGATACAATTTCCAGGATATTTTGACGATAATAATTTTTTTTTTTCACCATTTCATTATAAATTTTTTGTGAAGGGACTCCTGACAGATGATTTGATATTTTCGACGGAGCTCAACACATTCCTTCTTCATCGAATTCGAGTAAGTAAATACTTTTTCCTCGGTTTTGTTTTGATGAATTTTTTAACGAAAAGTTTTTCTTTTTTTTTTTTAGGATTTGAAATCGGAAAATGGACATCTGCGACAAGAAGTGGACGACGATAAAAGAGCTCTTCAAAGTCTACAAAAATCTTGTAATCCCGAAAATATCAGTATTTTGAAAAAATCCAGCGATGCTGCGGAAACGAAAATCGTGGAGTTGACGAAAAATTGTAGACAGCAAAAATTCGAGCTTGAGGCTCTCAAGAAAAAGTGCGAAAAATTGGAGGAAGAAATGGTCAACAAAGAAGCTCAACTGAAGAATAAAAGCGAACCAAAGAATGAGATATCAATTAATTTCAAAGATTCAGCAACTATGACTGAGGAAGAAACAGGTATTGAGGATCAACTGTTGATGAAAGAGGAGCAACTTAGGATATTGACTGAAAAACTTCAGGACACCAACTCGCAGCTTTATGAGACAAAAAATACTTGCACATCTCTTCAGCAAGAAATCAACAAAGCTGAAAATGTATGTGAATTTTTTTTTTTTCAGAAGCATTCACTCGTTTGAATAAAATTTCGTTAAATTGTCTAATTTCCAGGGTTTAAATTATGGTCTGGAAATTATGAATTTAAAATAGGATTATTTTTTGTAGGATCTGAAAATAGAAAATAATAATTTGCGACAAGAAGTAGACGAAGCAAAGGAAGCTCTGAAGAAGCTGAAAAAATCTTGTCCTCTGGAAGAGAACAGTGCTTTGAAAAAGTCGATTGTGACTGCTGAGATGAAAATTGTGGAATTGAACGAAAAATGTCAAGACCAAAAAAGCGAACTCGAGGTCCTGAAGAAAAAATGCACAGAATTGAGGGAAGAAATAGCAAGCAAGGAATTTGAATTGGAAAACGAGAGACTCATCTATAGCAATCTAAAAAATGGGCAGTCAATTAATTTCAAAGACTCGGCAACTATGACTGAGGAAGAAACGTTGAGTGTGCAGGATCAACTGCTGGAAAAAGAAGATCGCGTGAGAATCTTGACTGAAAAACTTCAGCAAACCAATGGAAAGCTTTATGAGACGAAAAATACTTGCACGTCTCTACGCCAGGAGATCAATAAGGCACAAAAAGTATCGTTATTTGCACAAGTTAATATTTTTTGGGGATAATCAAATTAAAATGTATGAAAACAAATATTATATTATTTATTTGTGTTTTATTGGCAAAGTTCATAGAATTCACTTTCGACAATCTTTACTACAGATTTAATTTTAGTCAAACTCTAAAGTCTATTGCCAAATATTAAAAAAAAATACTAATTGCAAAAATGTATGAATTTTGTCGATTTGTAATTGAAGAAAAAATTCACTTTCAACAAACTTTTCTACAGATTTAATTTGATTGAGACTCTAAAATATTTTGCCAAATATTTTTTTTTAAATACCAATTTCAAAAATCTATAAATTTTGTCGATTTGTAATTGAAAAAAAATTCACTTTCAAAAATCTTTACTACAGATTTAATTTTATTCAGACTCCAAAATCTTTTGCCAAATATTAAAAAAAAAAAATACCAAAAAAATACCAATATCGATCTGTAATTGAAAAAAAAAATACATCAAAATAGTAATTTAATTGTGAGATCAGCTACTGTGCAGGGAGATCGGCGAGAGCGTGACTATAGCGAGTTTGTCGAATCGTTCGAGTGGTTGGCGCGGTAGAGCCGAGCAGGTGTTGCATTTACAGCAAAAAGTTGCGGATCTACAGAGCAAGTTGAACGATCACGATAGATCGACGCTAAAGACATCTTCCTCGTGCACATCCGCGTTCGCAGGTACGAAAAGCAAATTTACTCCCAGTCGAATAAAATAAATTTGTTCAATCCCGTTGACGTGGAAATCAGCGCAAACTTGATATAGTTTTGTCTGAACAGAGAAACATCGATTATCTGAGAAATTTGGAAAAAGAGAGACGACAACAGATCGAGAATTCTGCGAGAAATCTTCGGCAGACCGAAGCCGCTCTCCAGGATTGCCAAAAGAAATTGCAAGCCGCCCGAGCGAGAATCAAAGTTTTGGAAAATGAGCTCAATAATTTGAAAACTAAGTTGGCGCTTTTGAACGAGAAGAGAATTCACGACGATCAACTTGTCGAGGCGTTAAACGTGAGCCTTGAATTTAAGCTATAAATTTAAAAATCTATATTACAAAAAAAAGCAAAAAATAAAAGTATATTTTTTTTTCTTCGGATAAAAAAAAGTATGTTGTTCGATGTTTTTTATGTGATAAGAAATCATGTAAGTAATTATAGAAATATAATTTTTTTTTTAATTTTCTTTTTCGCATTTAGTTTGATTTAAAAATAAAACTCCTAATTTTTTTTCATCGATTAGAATTTATTTATTAATTGCATGAAATATTTTTGATACAAATTTTCTTTTCGATATTAAGAATATATGTATTTATGCCTGAATATTAATAATGTTTAATATTTTTAATAAAAAAATGAAAAAAACGCTATTAAATATATTTAAAAAATGTCGCATATAAATAATAATTTTTTTTGAATCATGGAAATTTCGTATGTTTTGAAGAAAAAATAGGGATTTAAATTCTTCTGTTAATGCAGGGTCAACTGAGGGCAGTGGAGGAAAGGTACCGTGAGCGTGAACATGAAGCACGTTATCAGAAGGAAAAGGCCGAGGGGACGTGTCGTGAGCTGCGAGAAGAATTGAGCGTCGTGAGAATGCAAGTCGAGTTGCTACGTAAGAAGCTCGAGGAGAGAGAGACGGAAATCGATAACTTGAGGTTCAAACTCTAAACAATCTCCAACATTTACAGAATCTATAATAAAAGATAAACTTGCATTTAAGTCTCATAAAAATTCACGAATAAAGAGGATTTATTAATTTATTTATTTTATTAATTTTTCATTCTTAATACATTTAATAGAATTAATTTGAATAAATTAATTATCAGTCAATTTTATCCCAATTTATTAAAACATAATTTGAATATTAATTAATTTATTTATTTATTATATACGGAGCTGTATAACACGCCCTTATGGGTTTATTTTTAATTGGTAAAGTTTGTATTTATCAATTGTAAGTTTGTCATTTACCAATTGCAAATTAATGATTTTTTTTTTACGCAGGAATGGAACAGGAAGAAACAGAGTTGAAAAAATGAGTTCCTCACAGCCTCCGAAGATTCTTCAATCTTCCAGTCCAGCTGAATCTCGTTCAGATACACCGCGAAGCTTCAACGACCCCAACGAATACGTGACTTTAAGCGTCGCTGCGGAAGCTGAGAGGCAGAGACTCCTGGAATTAGTGACTTTTCTTAACAGACGTTTGGACAAGGAACGAACGGACACTGATCATATTTCCGTAGGATATTTTCTCATCAAAGCCCCGACAGAGAGTTCAAAATACTCGGATTGTCAAAAAATAATATCCTATTTTTAAAACTATTAACAAAAAGGACTAATGAAACTGAATTAAATTTAGGGACTGTTGCGCCAAGAGAGAAATAAAAATGCTAAACTGGAGACGAGGCTTCAAAGATTGGAAATGGAGCGAGTGGGAATGGCAAAAGTAAACACCGGTTACAGAGCAAAGTGCTCGAAATCATTCGCCAATTTGGCATCCAGAGAAAATTTGAATGCTGAGAAAATTCAGTTTAAGTAAGCAGCTGAAATTTTCTAGCTACTGTACATCGTAAAGTTACTTTTTTTTTCTTTTCAGTTACCAAAAATTGTTATTTTCCAAAAACATGGTTTTTTAGCTTTTTTTTTTGCAGGTTTTTCAAAATCTGTCGATCGATAATTTGTTTTAAAAAAATCGTAGATAATTAAAAACGGATAATTTTTAAAAAATTTAGTACGTTTTAGAATGATGTCAATCGTATAAAAAAATTGCGGGGCAAAAATATTTTCGCACACCCTTTTTTAAACTGAATTGTAGAAGTGTTTTAGTCGAAATATTTCATAGAAAATGTTTATGAGGTAACAATTTAAAAAATAAATAAATTGATAGATTAGAGTTGCTGGAGGAAGAGTGTCTGGCTCTAAAAACAAGATTGGCGACAGTTGAGAAGGACAAGGCGACGGATTTGACAATTTACAAGAAGATGCTCGAGCAAGCTCGTAAAACATTTCAGGATGCTTTCAGGTACGCTAAAAAAAAAATTTTACTCGATCCTAAGAACATTTTCATCGTGTCTCTGTTCAACAACCACCCAACCTTATTTATTTATTTATTTTTACACAACTGTCTTCATATTCTAATGAATAAAACAAAATTCTTCGTTTCTTTTCCAGAGGAAAAATGAATTATACTGCCGGATGTCATTCCAATGTTACAATATGAAAAATCTTTGATGGGCCACAAGTGTGAAGACCCACTTTTTATCTTTTAATTTCGAAGAATGCAATGACACAGAAAAGTACAAGAATATGAATATTTGTGATAAGATGCAACCTTTTCCGATAACAAAAAAACCTATGCACTGTAATTTTATATAACGTATGTTTGCTTAAGTTGGCTCACGTTTGCTTCGAGTGTGATATCATCTTTCTTCCAGAGCTATGCTCCTTCTACTCTCCTTGAGTGCTGTAAATTTATTTGGTGCACACCCTGAGATTTAAGAAGACCAACAGAGGGACACATAAAATGTGCGGTTGTGCTTTGTTAGCATCATAAATAAGCCCACTTAATAAATGAATAAAAGAAAATAGAGCTACCAGGACGAACGATAACTGCTGGATTTAATTATTTGAAATGCGAGAGGTTTCCGGACGAATTAATAAAACCCGCGACCCAATTACTCGACTAACCGAAGTGGTATTTATTATACAAGATTTTGCTTCTATAATTTATCGCCTCTTTTCCGTCATCGCGCCGAATATCTTCTGCATAATCATGCATTTGGATTGGAAGTGTTTGCAGAGCTAAAAATTCTTAGTTATCACGGATTGTTGAGATGTAAAAAAAAAAAAATTTTGTTGCGAAAAAAAAATTTACTCCGAAAGAAATTTGGCTTAAAAATAATTTTGATTTGTAAATAAAATTGGTAAAGAAAAATTTGGGAGTACTAATATTTCGATTAATTTAAAAAAAAAACGTAAATACAGGCGACTTTTCTTCTGAATAAAATTATTATTATCATATTAAATTCCCATTTATTTTGCAAAAGAAAACGTATGAACAAGCTCACAATTTTGTTTGAAAAATGAAAAATTAATTCCTGAATTTACATTAAAAAAAGCGAATTAAAAAAATAAGAATAAGAATAAAAATTACTTGGGTACCTGAAAAAAAAATGGAAAATACTGGATTTAACATTTTTTTCATCAAGTTACATGTTTGAAAATTTTTAATTTTTTTCTCTGGCCAGTTGTATTTGTATTAAATATATTACAAGAAAAATTCAAAAATTAGTTCTTCAGTCAGAATTTAATAATTCATAAATGTTCACCTCTGCACACACCATCTCTGGTCTGATAAAAGAGGCCCTTGATCCCAATTGAGAAAGCGGCATAGGTAATTTCGTGTCAACCAAATATGAAAGCATAATATTCTTTAGTTGATAATGAAGAGGCAGTTGGTGAACGTGTCAAGATACACAAGACGCGTATGTTATACATACAGCTGTACATAAAACTAGCACTTGCAGGAAACTTTATCAACAATGCGTTCCCCATGCTCACAGGTCGAATCGGTATCGAATGCCCAATATATATAAGGTATTCCAAGTCAATTCACATGGTCATCAGCCTGACCCTCTCGGATTCAATTTTTTTTCAGATTTGTATCACTTGTTTGATTCTATAAAATAAATTTTTAGTAAAAATGAACTTCGACTAGTTTGAATTTTTTCCATAAAATCTAGGACTAAAAACAAGTATTTCCATCGTAGTTCGAGAATGGGCCGAGAATAATTTGTATATTTTTTTTAATTTTAAGAAAAAGAAATTTGTTTAATTTTTGTTCTAATTGAAACAGCTTTTCATCAATTTTATTTTAATTATTGGGCGAATTTTCAGCGTTTTACTATCAAAATATGGGTAATTTTTTTTTTACCATGAGATGTTTTATTTATTTTTTTCCCCACAAGAAACCCTTATTCAAATTTTTTAATTTTCAAAATAAGAAAAATTCTTTTTTTCTTAAATTAAAAAAAAAAATACAAATTATTCTCGGCCCACTCTCGTACTACGATGGAAATACTTCTTTTCATTCCTACATTTTATGTAAAAAAAAATGCAGAATTTAAAACCTTGTTAGAAATAAATTCTTACTCAAAAGTTATGAAAAAAAAATTATTTTAAAGGGTAAAACAAGTGATAAAAATCACAAAAAAAATATCCTCTTTTTTAGAACCAAAATATGCCAAAAAAAAATAGTCAACTGAATCTGAGAGAGTCAGGCCGATGGTCAAGTGAATTGACTTGGAATACCCCATATATATATATACATGGTTTCCTCCTCCACGAACACCCGGGTGGTACCCACGATTCACCATATGTACGCCGTACATACTGTGAGCCAGAGAGCGCATAGTGTGTTCGCCTCTTTTCTCAGTGTTATACCTGATAAGAAACGTGCCCGTGACGTCGATCCCTCACGTATATATGAACCAACGTTCGTAAGACCTCCACGTCACTTGTTCTTGAGCTTCACGTTTGTTCGTTTCACACACGGCAAAAACCAGGTTCTTTTAATTTTTTTCTCTTTTTTTTTTTTTTCATTTGGTTCACCGGTAACAGAAATTTGGAAATTTTTGTGGTACCAGAAGGGGGACCCCATTTGGTGAAATAATTTTTAAATGAGTATACACTTTTGAGGGTGAGTATTGGAAAAGAAATTACATAAGTGAGTTTCGGAGCCGTTCTTCGGTGTGAGGGAATTTAATTTTGGGCGTTTTGTATACCACGCGACTGGAGGATGCTGACGAACGGGGGGCCCCCCTTTCTGTTCTGTTTCTGGTAAATTGGAATTATATGTATTTTATCATTTACGTTGGTTGTTTTTGAGATTCTCGTTTGTTCGTTTGGCCACAAGAAAAAAAAATCACGTCTGGTTTTTTTTTTGTCACCCGGAAATTTGGATACTTTTGTGGTACCAGAAGGGGCACCATTCGGTTAAATTATTTTTCAATTAGTGTTTTTAGGGTAATTAATGAAAATACAATTTTAAGTGAGAAATTAAGTTGACGAGGGTGTTTTGATACTTTTATTTAGTTTGCATATTTGAATGGTACCAGAGGGGTACCATTTAGTCAAATAATTTCCGGATGAGAATTTTAAAGGTAGCTAAAATTTTATGATGGTTCCAGACGATTTTTTTTGGGATGAGGGCATTTCATTCTGGGCTTATCAAGAGGATACCAACACCCCCCCCCCCCCTGCTCGCTATTATGGTAAATTTTAATTAATGAAATTTATTTCCACTATATATATATTTTATTTCATAATGAGCGTTAAATAACCATTAATAAAAGATTATTAATGCAAAAAATCTCAACATTTATTTCGAAAAATCTGAAAATAAAAAATAAATCATGTGTAATAAGTGTAAATTCATTAAAAAAAATAATTTTACTTAATGGGGAGCTTTCTTGAATTTAGGCAACAAAATCGTGTTTTCCTTTTCATCGATAAAAAAAAAAAAGAATTATATAAAAATTCCCAAATACAAATTATGGATTTTTACTTAATTTTTCTTTTTTAATAATCGGAAACATTTTAAGTCAATTTTTTTTTTTTTTACTTTTACGAAAATATTTTTATCAACTGTTATACAAGAGAAAAAAAATCTATTCTATCGCTTCAGGAGTTTTTCATCAGCAAACATTTTACGAATTTTCGGTTTCGTACCTGCAGCTCACGTGAGACCCGCCGCTCTCTCTCTCTCTCTCTCTCTCTGTCTTGTTATCTAAGCCCGTTATCATATCTCATACTCAGGCAACTGATAAGGGATTGTTCCCCACGCCTCGGGGTGCACGCGGTATCAAAGTTACGTGTGTTTTCCGGTAAATTGGAAATACCCAACTGAGGGCTGGCAAGTTAAGAACAATTTTTTTTATATTTCATTAAAATCCCAATGCATTTGTTAAAAAAAAAAAAAAAAAAAAAAATGTAATGCTTTTTTTCGATTACTTTAACATTTTTATTAGTCACTGAAAAATTAATACAAAAATTGAGCAACATACAAAATGTTGAAAATTTGTTCCCTAATTATTTTCAATTTCATTCAAAAATCCAACTCACAAGGAAATATTTAAGAATTCTGGAAATTAATGAAAAATCAATATGGAAATTTTGACTCTTTATCCTTATTTGAAAATAAATTATACAAATTATATAACTCAAATTAAAAAATTCATTTATTTCTAGCTCATTAAAAATTAAAAAAAAAATTAATTCCAAAATGTCAAAAAGTGGAAAACAGTTATTTTAAAAAAATAAATTATTATTTCAATAAAATGAGATATACGTTTGGAACGTTAAGGAAGTTTTGGTGATTCGTGAGTGACGCACTTTCCACCACCAGCAGTTTTTTCTTTTTTTTTTTTTTTTTTTTTCTCTTTTTTTTCCTTATCGATGTGTAACGACATAACGTCGACGACGGTGGAATTTTATCGCTCTTCTAGCTCACACCGTGCAACAGCGAGGTTGCTTCGATGCCTATACACACACCTGTTGTAAAGGCAGCACGAGGCGAGCCAACGAAAACCGGCGATCCGCGGTCGGTTACTAAACCTGAGGGATACCGGGTGAGAGAGCACTGTGCAAATAAAAATTCTATTTATTCAGGGGCGAAGGGTATCACTGAAAAAAAAAAAGAAAAAAATGCAGGTAAACGGCCCGGTTTCTGACCTTTTAAAAGCTTCTCAAGTGACTTTTTTTTTACAATTACATAACACAGTTTTTAAATAAAATTTAAATTGTACTATTAATGGTGTAATTTATATGAGATTTTATTGTGATTTATTTTTTTGTCACATCAAAGGGTGAAATGTTTTGAAAATATCAGATTAATTAAAAATTCAGAAAGTTCAAGTATTTTTTATTTATTTAAATATTGTAAGAAGTATTTTGATTTAAAAAACAAAATTGTGTTGAACTATGTCAAAAGCAGGCCAATTTAAAAAAAAAAAGAACATTTCATATAAAATTGGAGAAACTCTTTCTGAATTTTTTTAAAAGATTCTTAGTGTTTTTTTTACAATTACATAACGTTATTGAATATAAAATAAAAATTGTACTTTTAATCAGAGAGAGACATTTTTTTAAATTTTCACTTCAATTAAAAATTCATGTATTTGTGATTTATTTTAAAAATTCAAGAAATAAACTGGAAAAATCTTCTTAAATAAATTGTGACACTGATGTTATTAAAAGGTCTGAAAGAGGTTTTTTTTCTAGTCTTATATCGAAATTAAATTCTTGAAAAATATTAATTTGTTTTGTAAAAATTGCTGAAGCAAATAAACTTCAACAATTAAAAATTTTCTTTTATCGTCACACTCGAAAAAATATATAATTTAAATGATTGGAATGCTTTATCACTTTTTTTAAATTCAAATAATTAAACGTCAACAGTTCAATTTTTATTTAATAATTTGACATTTTTTTTACGTATCCAAATTTGTGAAACTCGAATCCACGATTTTTGTGTTTTTTTATAGTGAATAAAATTGGGAGTTATTGTTATTAATTGTGGAATGAAAAGCTTGTACTATACACCTGAATAAATATTGTATTTATACAATATTACTGATATGGATTCACTGATGACTGACGCAATTAAAATATTTTACGTATGAATCATCTTTCACTCGTGCTAATTACACGCTAATTACAAGATGAATCAATAGTTCACATTTTTATTTAATTTTCTAAAAAAAAAAAAAAAATCCTTTCCAGCCTTTTAATAAAAAAAAAGCTAACCACTTATAATCAAGCTGATGTGGAATTCAAATTCTCCAACCAATTCAACATTAATTTTTTATTCATGAAATCAATTATTAAAATAATACATTTGATACACAAAAAATCATTAAATAAAAAAATCAACTAATAAAAAATCACTAATAACAAAGAATTTTTCTCTTCGGTAGAAAAAAGAAAATTCTTTCAATCAGAAAACTGATCTTACGGATAACCAAATTCCCCAAAAATAAATTATTTCGAACAAATTTAATTCCAAATAAATTTTTTCTCCCTCTTCACGTTGTAGATTATTTGAGTACGATTTTCTTTAGTTACGAAATCGAATTTTACATTATCTGGAGCAAAATAAAAAAAAAAAATTGTCGTTAGTTGTCGTATATAAAAAATGACAGGAATTCGAGTGAACAAGGCATTCGGGGCTATTTAAGCAGTTGTTGGTAACAGGTGAAAATATCATCTGAACAAATAATAGGGCAGCTATAGTGTGACGAGACGGAAACGTCTCGCGGGTAGTCGTTGCCTCTCGCTGACGAATATATATCCATCCTACCAAAGGCACCTCTTCTTCGTTTGTTCAGGCATTAGGAGCACCTCGATAATCGGGAACCAACGTTGGAACGAATTTAACGAGTCGTTCTTGATCTTACGTAAAATGAACAGGGAGGGGGGAGACTGTGTATGTATGTATGTGTGTGTGTGTGTGTGTGCTGATGCTGATGGTTTTGCTAGTTCCTTCGAGGGGGCTCAGAAGCCTCGTGGTCCGGAGTCTTACTTCGAATCTCGAGGAAGTAACTTGGTGCTTCGACACACTTTTATCCTCACATTTCCCTAAAAAAAAAAAAAAAAAAAAAAAAAAAAGGTTATTTAAGTGACTGAACTTCATATAGAAAGCCAGTGGTAATTTGCATCAACAATAATTTTTTTTTTAATAATAATTAAAAGTCAAGATATTGACATTGAAAAAATTTGAAATTAATTTTTTTTTCGAGTTCCTGAAAAAGATGTTATTTTGTAGAAAAATATTACAGAAGCAAAGTATAATTTAATAACGGTGAATTATTTTTTGTCTCAACGAAATAAATTGGCACTTCAAAGACAGATGAAAAAAAAATGTTTGATTCGATTTTTTTATTTATTTAAAAAGAAATGATATATTTTGATATTTTATCATTTTACTGCTTTTTTATAAGTTCGCCAATTTTTTTTTAATTTATGAGCTCATCTTTGTTCAGTATTCAAAAAAATAATTCGAACGACAGACATGTATTGAAAATCAGTGGTAAATTATGGCAACGATAAAACACTTGTATGAAAAATAGTCGACTCTTTAAATTTCAAAATTTCAAATTTATGAATAAAAAAAATATCTTTCAAATTTTTACGTTTTTTTTTTCTCGTACAAAAATATCACAGATTCAATTTAATCTGACATTAATTAATTTCTGTCTTGACAAATTTTATTATTTTTTTTTTTTACTGGAGAAAAAAGATTAATCGAGATCAAGTCAGATCAAAATATTATCACAATTCTTTTGTTGTTTGCTAAATAAATAATCGGTAATTGAAATTTAATTTTGTTTTTTTTTTTTTTAGTAATTACATTTTTTTTTAAATCAAATTGTATATTAAAAAAAAATAGTATAGTGTTTGAAAAATTTAGCGAGAAATGGATGAATTTTTGCCACGAGTGTTATTGCGAAGAAGGGTGGCAAAAGTGAGACTGTATATACATGTGTTTGACGCGCAATCAGGTAAGCGCTAAACGAACAAGTCGGCTCGCACCGACACGATAACTAAGCAAAAGGAGATTTTCGTAGCTGATCCTCGAGAGAGAGAGAGAGAGAAAGAGATGCAATTCCGGAGGCCAGACGATCATACTTTTCATAAACGTTCAACCGAGACACGTATATAAATCATGCGTGGAGCGTCGTCTTCATCGATTGCAATATTGCATTCGAAGAACGAGAAGAAGGAATAAAAAAAATAGGCGGGCGCGATGAAGAGAGCTATCCATCGACAGTATGGTAAAATAGACACTGTCATGGAGTTGCTCTCTTTGTGGACGCCGCCTAGTTCAACGATTTTCTTACTCTCGATAATTAAATATGTTCTTTTTTTTTTGTTTACGTAAATTATTTCTCAGCTCAAGAAACAATCTTACAAAAATCGGCATAATTTGGTAAGTCCATTTTTTGGCTCATACATTTTGTGGCTTTGGTTGCGTGCAATTGTTATTATTGTTTTGTCCTATCCTATTTTTTCTGGCCCATCCAATTGTGTCTGCAATTTTGCTGCCTCCAAGGAAGCGAATTTTCTCATTTTTAATTTTAATAAAATTTCGGGCTCACTGTATAATTTTTTTTTCTTTCACAGACACTCTTACAGACACTCTCTCAGACACTCTCTCAGACACTCTCTCAGACACTCTCTCAGACACTTACAGACACTTACAGACACTTACAGACACTTACAGACACTTACAGACACTTACAGACACTTACAGACACCTACAGACACCTACAGACACCTACAGACACTTACAGACACTTACAGACACCTACAGACACTTACAGACACTTACAGACACTTACAGACACTTACAGACACTTACAGACACTCACAGACGCTCTCGCAGACACTCTCACAGACACTCTCACAGACACTCTCACAGACACTCTCACAGACACTCTCACAGACACTCTCACACACACTCTCACAGACACTCTTAAAGACACTCTCACAGACACTCTCACAGACACTCTCACATACACTCTCCCATCTTGATATTACACTATTTATTATTGAAAATCAATTAAAAAAAAGTAAGGTCGAAAAAAATGTGCAAACGAATGAAAAAATGTTTGAAAGAATGAAAAAATGTTTGAAAGAATGAAAAAAAAAATGAAAAAGAAACGTGACTGTTTGCAGAATAAATTATATCCAGGTTTTCGCCTCAGCCCTACGAACTCGAGTGCTGGTGTCGCGTGCAGTCAATGACACTTTCAGCGAATATACACGGAACAGCACCAGAGCACCCTGGAGTTCGACGACCTTCTCCGGTTGATTAGAGGAACTCTGTATGTAACCAGCAGAAACAGCCAGAGCGACACACCGCGTTTGCATGTACTATATCCTCGTGGCTAGCAGCAACCTTATTATGTGTACCCATGGGGCTCTCTAAACACCATAAACCACGATGCGCACTGGAAGCTCGGCTATGGAAGCTGGGTGCGTGTATACACGACACGGGAATGCAATTCGATCCAGTCGACTTGCATATGTGAATCAACGTTTCTTCGATTAACGACGTAGGATCAATTTTTTTTTTCTCTCTCTCTCTGTTATTTAACATTTTATTGAAAGCTTTGTTAATAATATTACAATTTATTATTTTCTGGTATATTTTTTCCTACACTCAGAAAAAGGGTTTAGTAGTCATCAACAGATATTTAGTTAAAACAATCTAAGTTTGATTGAAGCTAATTTTAGAATGTGAACCAAAAGAAAAAATTATGTAAAGTAGAACTTTGCTTTAAATTTATTTCGAAAGTTTATTTATTATGAGAAAGTTTATTTATTAATTTTTTGGCTTCCTCGTAGAGGAAACTGCAAAAGATGAATTTTAATGAGGAAGCAATGTGCAAAAAGTTCTACTTTTTACATCATTTTGCTTCCTATAAAATCCTCCAATTTTTCTGAACCACTTTTCTCCACTTTTCACACCAATTTCAGTGTTCTGACATGAAAATTAAATTTAAAAAAAGATGAGAACAAAGCTTCCTCTATGAGGAAATTCATTTATTAATTTTTTGGCTCCCTCGTAGAGGAAACTTTATGAAAAATGAATTTTAATGTGAAAGCAATGTGCAAAAAGTTTTACTTTGCATCATTTTGCTTCCTATAAAATCCTCCAATTTTTCTGAATAACTTTTCTCCACTTTTCACACCAATTTCAGTGTTCTCACATGAAAATTAAATTTAAAAAAAATGAGAACAAAGCTTCCTCTATGAGGAAGTTCATTTATTAATTTTTTGGCTCCCTCGTAGAGGAAACTTTATGAAAAATGAATTCTAATGTGAAAGCAATGTGCAAAAAATTTTACTTTACATCATTTTGCTTCCTATAAAATCCTCCAATTTTTCTGAATAACTTTTCTCCACTTTTCACACCAATTTCAGTGTTCTGACATGAAAATTAAATTTAAAAAAAATGAGAACAAAGCTTCCTCTATGAGGAAATTCATTTATTAATTTTTTGGCTCCCTCGTAGAGGAAACTTTATGAAAAATTAATTTTAATGTAAAACCAATGTGCAAAAAAGTTTTACTTTGCATCATTTTGCTTCCTATAAAATCCTCCAATTTTTCTGGACCACTTTTCTCCACTTTTCACACCAATTTCACGTGTTCTCACATGAAAATTAAAGCAGAAAAAATGAGAACAAAGCTGTCTCTATGAGGAAGAAAAATGTCTATTTGTAATTAGAAAATTCAATCAGAGACTCGTTAAAAATTCGTATATATATATACATGCTTTACTAACATTGTACAGACGTTGCGCAACAGAAATATGAGATTGGAAACGAACGATATTATCATCATAGAGGCGATAATAGAGATTGGAACTCGGTATGTTTGCCGTTGTGCAATTAGAGGCTAAAGCCTCTCTTGTTTTACGATGCCTCTTATTCGTCTCTTAGTTTTATTATATTATAACAAGAGAGTCTGGGGCTGCGGGCAGGTGAGAGAAAAAACGAGAGGATGTGCAGTGGCAGAGACCAGAGGCGCTCTTTGCCATGGCACCAGACAGCAAATATTACGTGATTATTAAGAGAGCGATAACGCAAGCCAATGCAATAAAAAAAAAAAAAAAAAAAAAGAATCTCCTAATGCTCGAGAGACGCGAAACATGACACACCAACTCTATTTAATTAAGCAGATAAGGATTGAAGCACTCCGCCACTTCCCTCTCTGATTACAAGTGCTACAAATTCCAATTTTTATTCTTCTCATTCGTCAATTTTCCTGGGAAAAAAAATACCTCGTGCAGATAAAAAGATAAAACATTTCTATTTTTTTTTAAATCCAACTTATATTAAAATTCTTTTTTTTTTTTATTGTTTTTCTGATTAGAAAAATGTTTGCTTAAAAAATTCAAGTAATAAGAATTTTTGTAATTCAAGAAATATTCTTGTTCTTTAAATTCGAATTTCGCGTTTAGTAAATTTGTGTAAAAAACGATGCAGCTTTTATTCTTGTTATTCATAGATTTCTTTGGGAAAATATGTTGCAGGTTGAAAATAAAATATTTTAATCTGAATTTCGAGTGATAAGTAATCGTGTATAGACAATATATATGTATAGAAGTGACAATTTGTTTCCCCGTTGGAAATCTACATGTGTCCTTGTTTTTTTTTTTTTTTTTTTTTTTTATTACTTTGCTAGGGTACCGCTAGGATTGAAGTTACTGTACTTATGTATGCGAGACACTAGGCCGTATAAACTTGCATCTCTTTATGAGCTGAGACGTACAGTCAGGTGTTTGTATGCTTGGAAATACAAATGAGAAATAAATAATTTGCAAATTATTGATGTGGTCCTCAGGCTTACATTGAAATTTAAATAAATTAATTGGGTGAATTTTTTAAATAATTAAACAAAAAGGAGCTCATAACAACAAAAATCTATTCTTTGGAGCAATACTTGATTTATTTTTTTTTAAATCTAATAATTACATAATAATATTACAATTGTATTCTTCCCTTAATTAATATTAGTGTATATTTAATATTTTTTTTCCTCATATATATAAAACTTTTTTTTTTCAAATTTTTTATCAGGTTTATTGCAAATTGTGACTATATATAAAAAATTAATTTCTGAGTTTTTATTATTGTTATTATTATTATTATTATTATTAATTCAAATATTATTTTTTTAATTTGTCGAAAATTAATTTTCGCCAAATTCTTTTTTATGAACAATCCCTTCTTAAAAAAATGTATAATGACGTCAATAAAGTCGTCCTGTGTTCTAAAAATAGAAATATTCAATATCAAAATTGATTCTATCGCGTTAAAAAAAAAATACATTAAATAATAATTATTGCTATTATCGATAAAAAAAACCTATTCCACAAAATTAATTTTCGTAATTTTATTCTTTTCATCAACTGAATAGTTGTTTAAAAAAAAAAAAAAAATTTCCTAAAAACACATGCTTTTGTTCATTCGGAGAACAAATTGGGTCCAACACCAAAATTGATTCTATTGCGTTAAAAAAAAATTACATTAAATAATTATTATTGCTATTATCAATAAAAAAATTCATTCCACAAAATTAATTTTCAATTTTTATTTTTTTCATCAACTGAATAGTTGTTTAAAAAAATAAATGAAAAAAAAAAATTCTCCTAAAAACACACGCTTTTGTTCATTCAGAGAGCAAAATGGGTCCAATATCAAAATTGATTCTATTGCATTAAAAAAAAATTACATTAAATAATAATTATTGCTATTATCAATAAAAAATTCATTCCACAAAATTAATTTTCAATTTTTATTTTTTTCATCAACGGAATAGTTGTTTAAAAAAATAAATGACAAAAAAAAAAACATTCTCCTAAAAACACATGTTTTTGTTCATTCAGAGAGCAAAACGGGTCCAATATCAAAATTCATTCTATTGCGTTAAAAAAAAATGCATTAAATAATAATTATTACTATTATCAATAAAAAATTCATTCCACAAAATTAATTTTCAATTTTTATTTTTTTCATCAACTGAATAGTTGTTTAAAAAAATAAATGGCAAAAAAAAAATTTTCTCCTAAAAACACATGTTTTTGTTCATTCAGAGAACAAAATGAGTCCAATATCAAAATTGATTCTATTGCGTTAAAAAAAAATTGCATTAAATAATAATTATTACTATTATAAATAAAAAACCAATTCCACAAAATTAATTTTCAATTTTAATTTTTTTCATCAACTAATTAGTTGTTTAAAAAAATAAATGGCAAGAAAAAAAAACTTTCTCCTAAAAACACACGCTTTTGTTCATTCAGAGAACAAAGTGGCGCCGAATACGCGAATAGTAGAAAAAAAAAAAAAAAAGAAAAAAAAGTGTTTGAAACGTAATAGAGAGGCGCGCGGCCGCAGCTGAATGGCGCAAAACGCTCGAAAATAGACCATTGTCTAATAGAGTTCCTTTTAGAGGCCGTAAAATGGGTGTCGAGCGCGGCTCCGTCTGTTGTATTAGCCACGGAAACACGAGAGACAAGAACCGCGAAGGAGCGAGCCGCCTCGTATACACCGCATTTGCCATACACGAGTTACGTGTATTTCGTAAGACGCGCGGCATAGAAAACCCAAGAGTGCGTCTCGAAGCCCGAAGTCGTTCTCTGTTTACAATACGCCAATGCCTCCCTACCCAGGCATTTATATTGTCACCAAGAAACACACATGCAACGCGCTGTGTCTTTCTCTTATTCTACGCAACATGTATATCCGCTATTATATGAGAATCTTGTACAGGTGCGTCGTCTTTCTTTCGCGATAGCTTTTCACGATAAAACTGTGTCAAAACACTGCAAGAAATGGGCTTCGTTCAACGTGTGAATGAAAACTTGTGTGGCCTCGTGTTGTTTCATGGAAAGTAAAAAACATATATTTTACTTTGGAATATTATGAAAAAATACTCGTTGGCACACCGACTTTAACTCAACTTAAAATGTTTCTTTGCGATAAATGGTATTAAAACGAAAGATACATTTTTGTAGATTTCAATTTTTTTTTTTTTAACGTGCAGATTAGTTTTTAAATTTTACTAAATAAAGTTTGTGAGTTTCAGATTTTACGAATTAAAGTAGAAAAAAATGTGTTAATTATTTTAAAAAAAAATAAAATATATTTTTCTTATTTTTTAATGATTATTTTAATTTTTAATTTTACGTTTTTAAACTTTTTTTTTTTTCACCTGATTTACATTTTTATTTTAGCAAAAAAAAAATTTATAATTATTTTTTAAAATGTTAATTAACATTTTTAAATAAATATTAATTAACATAAATGATTGAATTATGTGTCTGATGACTCTACGCCTGAGGAAATTAATGTACCTGCTGATTTCACTTTCTCATTCAAAAGATTCTTTTTTTCCCTGTCCTGCGTGTCTTGTCACAAAAGAGGATTCGAGTATAAGACGAAGCATTTTGTGACGAATGATAAAACGAGTTCGAGTGTCTTATCTCTTGTATACCTGCTCTGCTCGCGATACAGATCGTAAAACATTCCTGAGCTGCAATAAGCTTCTATTTGATCTGTAGATTTCGTGGACACTATTTTCCATGATGGAGTTATGTACGTCGAGACGTTTTCACGATAATATATGCTTATACAGACGTCATCTTACCACAGCAGTTTCATTGTCTTTTACTTTTTTTTTCTTTTTTTTTTTTTGCTATTGCATTTCAGAGTCTAAAAGGTAACTCGGACAAAATTACGTGTCAAAGCATCTTTGACAAAGCTTTTTTTTTTTTACAATGCTACGAGGAAGTATTTTGGTATATTTGGGTTCCTCATAGAGGAAGTTTTATAAAAAAAAAAAAATGAAATTTCTCTGAAAGAATTGAACTCTTTGTTGGAAGCTCACTAAATTAAGTATTAAACAATAAAGCATTCTATTAAAGTTTTATGAAAAATGTTGAATTATATATTCTCGAATTATAGAATTTTCGAAAAAAAAAATGGTGAAAACGCAAATTTCTATAAAATCTTAATTATTATATAATAATTAAGCTATTAATTGTAATTAAACATCTAAGATAATTAATTACTATGTCGATTTTTTTCAAGTTGAGTATCAAACATTGATAGACTCTATTTAAGTTTTATGCAAAAATTTAGATCAGCTGCTTTTGAACCGTTCTCAAGTTACAGAATTTTCGAAAAAAAAAAAAAAAAGATGAAAATGTAAATTTCTATAAAATCTTAACTGTACCCTATCGATTTCTCCTAAATTTAGTATTAAACATTAGGACACTCTATTTAAGTTTTATACCAAATTTTAGATCATTTCCTTGAAACGTTCTCGAGTTAAAAGATTTAAAAAAAAAATAAAATCAAAAAAGGTAAATATTCATAATTTTTGAAGAAAGTCAGATTCTGCAGATCCCCAAATTATCTATAGTAATTCAAGCAGAGAGATGAGAGTGAGATTCAAGTTTCAAAGTTCTCCGCGAGACTTCAGCACTGAGCATAAATTTTGCTTGAACCTCAAAAAATTCGCTGTCACTCGGAACGTCAAATTCCCATTTAATCGCTATGTCGGAAATAATGTCGCCCAGTGGATCCGTCAGTCGACGTTCCAAGTAAGATTTCAATATTTTTTTAAATTACAACATCTGTCGACGAGGAATTTAAAAAATCCATAAAATGCAATCAATTGTTGACGTCAATTTTGAAGTTAGGTTCTGTTGTTATTCGTCACGAAAACACGATAAAAATGAACGCATTGTTGACCTAATAAAATTCACGATTATCACGAATATTATCGAAACAAAATGTTTACAGCTTAAAGATTGCGGCTGGCGCTGTAATTTGCGACGAAAGTATCCTCAAAGGTGACATAACAATTGGCTCCAAAACATTGGTTCATCCGAGAGCGAGAATCATTGCCGAAGCTGGTCCAATTGTCATCGGCGAGGGAAACATTATTGAGGAAATGGCTACGATAATCAATAAAACACCGCCAGGTGGCAATGATATTACTGGCTTGCAAACACAAGTCATCGGAAATTACAATGTCTTTGAAATTGACTCTACCTGCGAAGCACTCAAAGTTGGTGACAACAACATACTGGAAACCAAAGGTTTTATTTTTTTTTTTTTTGCATACGGAACATAAATAATTTGAATTTTAACTCTAGTTCGGGTCAATTTGATATTATAGCTAATTTTTTTCTTGACAAATTAAATTTAGAACAACAGGCTTCAGAAAAACAAAGGTTGGGTTCATTGAATTTTTGATGAGACAAAATAAAATGAAAGAGGAAAGACACTTTACCTGAATGGTGAAAATTAGGATTTTTTTTTCATCTCTCATGTTTCAGGTAAAGTGTCAGAAGGAGTGGAGATTTTGAATTGGATTTCAATACCAAAACTACATTTTATACACAGAGGACTTTATTGAGAGTTTTTACAAAAGTTATTGTGCTTTCAAAGCAACCTGAACACAGACAGACGCACAGACAGAAATGAATAAATTCTTTTTTTGAATCTAGGAGCTATTATCGTAAAAAATTAAAAAAGAAAATAAAAATAAATTACATTGGTTTTAGCATTGGTGAGTCACGGCGTTGAATTGACCAACGGATGCGTTATTGGAGCTGCCTGTTCTCTCTTAGAAAGCGACACTGTGCCTGAAAATACTATAATTTACGGTAGCCAATGTCATCGTAGGGAAATGAACGACAAACCATATGTAAGAAAGATTCATTTTTTTTCTTAATTTAAAGGCAAATTTATTCATCAAAAAATAATTTGTTTTAGCCACAAGTAGGTCAACTGGATTTTCTGATAAGGGTATTGCCCAACTATCATCACCTGCGTAAACCTAACACAAAAGCCATCAAGAGCGATCCGGCCGCATAAGCACAATCTAAATAATTAGGTTTTAATTAAAAGCAACATATATTGTATTTATACAGCTTGAATATAATTTTTATATGATTAATAAATTATTAGCCAATCAGATTACGATTCTCGATCTCATAATTATTCCACACTTGGAAAATGTCTGCCTTTCTTATATAATTATATTATTTCATAATGTTAATTATTTTAGATATTAAAATATTGACGATTAAACTAATTCGTTATTTGTTTTTATTTCTCGAAAATTACGGATACATCTTCAGAAATCAAAGTCGGTAACAAAAACTGTAATCCAGTTTATTCTAGATTCGGTCAATGTTTTAGAAAAAAAAAAGGCATTTTTGTTTCATTCCGTTTGTATACTTTTGCAGTGAAACATTTTTTTTTTTTTTAATACAACTCATTTATCAGTACACTAGACAATAGATGTAGATTGAATTACAGTTTTTCTTAACACCGACCGAGTGTGTAAATTTACCTTAGGTGAGTAAAATAGAATTTGATACCCTCGACAGATAAATCAGTTTTCTGCACTAAAAGAACAGAAATTTGTAGGCAGGTGTCGCTAGAATACCACACAAAATGCTAAAATTCTGTGGGAATGCCTGAATACAGAGAAATTATACATTTAGAGGATCCTACACAAAATTTCAGCCCACAATATATGTGGATAATATTATGGGAATAATTTTTATTCTTCATATATATTGCGATTGCAATTTTTATTTTTAATAAAAAATAGAATAATCACAATTCGTATAAATAAAACCAAAATACTGCACTTTTTGTTGATAACAATTTGACATTATATATTTATAATAAAAAAATATTACTAATAAATTGCAGAATTATATTCTAGATTTTTTTTAGAGTATTTAAAATAGGATTCATGCCTCAAGTTTCTACAAAAACAATGATCAATTTTTTTTTCATTAATAAAACAAAAATAATACAAACGAAAAGAAAAAAAATTGTATTCCTAGATTTAATAAGTAAATAAAAATTTGGGAATTTAACGCTAAACATCACTGCTAAATTAGCAATAAAAAAAACCAAATAAAAAAAATTACCAAAAAATAACCAAATAAAAAAAATTACCAAAAAATAACCAAATAAAAAAAATTACCAAAAAATAATCAAATAAAAAAACGACGTGATTCAAATTGTATAAATTATCTTGATTAAAGGGTCGAATTAATTTGAATTCTTAACTCTCGACAGAACTAAAATATTTGTGTCTCGTCGCCACAAACATTAAAATTCATAAAAATGTATTTTCTCGAGTAATTTTGCGCGTGATTCTAGAAACTCTCGGTTATTTCAATGATTGTCGTCTCTCGCGTCTGGGAACCCCCTGGCGTTGTGTCTCTTGTAGTGGAAAGTATAGTGACCCGGGAGAGCTGTCATATTTTGACGTCCGGGGTGTGGGACCAGAGGCCGAGATTATTTTTTTTTTCCGCGGGGTTGAAAAGGGTGGGTTGCAGTGAAAATGAGACGAAGGGTGGCGGAGAATGAAAGCCAGCAGCAGCAAACCAAAGGGGGGCAAACCCCTAATGGCTCGACGATTTTACGTAACCATTTCTCGCTTTGTCGCTGTGTATATATATATATATATTTATATATATATATATATATGGGCGGGGAAGGGTAAAAGCTCAGCGATATGAGCAACCGGAGAGTGACAATGTATCAAACTCAAAATTCAATGGCAACACCCTAATAATAACAGAGAAATAAAACACATTCAATTAAATGTGCAACACCTTCATCGACCCATTTAATTAATTATTTTATAAAATTTACTCCATACGTATAATTAACAACATTATTATTATTTTTTTTTTTTTCGACATCTTTTCAATACAATTTTGCGCAAACTTGATTGTAAAATTGATTTTAAATTCGATTTAGTAGGTACAAGTTTTTGAAAAAAAGATAAATAAAAAAAATGGAAATTAAGGGTCCTTTTTTTATTACTTAAGGGTGCTTCTGAAAAAATCGGGGATAAAGTTACTTCTTTGTCAAAACCAAGAACTTAAATTTTGAATAATAATAATAACAATAATAATAATAATGATGCCAAAAAATTGTTAATAAATTAGATTGAATTTGTTTTTATTGAATTTAATGACCGAAAAATATTGTTAGTTAAAAATAATTTTATTATCCTAAATTTAGTTTTATTGAAATAAAAAAAATTGATTACGGTAATAAACAATTGCGATGAGTTAAAAAAAAATTAGATTTTCGTAATATTGGGAAAAATATAATTTATCGTAGAAATTTTCTAAAACACTTTTTCTATTGAAATAAAAATATTATGTGTGTATAAATCTTAGAAGATTTTTAGATTTTTATTTTATTACAAAGTAAAAAATTTGTTGGACTTTTTTAAAATTTTCCTTCAATTTTATGAAACTTTCATGTGCTTAGAATTCACAGAAAAATCAGAAGTTTTTCCATTGAATTCTTCGATCAGTCATCAAAACCAATTTGAGTAAAAAAAATACATTTTTTTTTCATTACTTTTTTTGATTAAGTTGAAATCAAGGTTCGTAATACAATTTTTAATATTTTCATTCATTCTACATATAATTAATAGTATATATATTAATTTTCATTAATTTATTTACAATATAAAAATAAAAGGAAAATAATAGACTAAAGTGAAACGAGATTTTAATTGTAAAACAATAAATTCAAGACACTAAAACACCTGATACAATTTTTAATATTTTCATTAACTTTACCCCAAATTTAATATCCATATACACATTATTTATTTGCAAATTTGTCGTTTTAATTATCACCATTATTGTTTTAATATTTATTAGAATAATAGAAAAACGAGACTTTCAGTCGAACTAATTAAATAGTGTGTATAAATATATTGAGACCTATGAATTAGTAAGTGACTGGCAGTAGAACAGTGAAGGGTTTGTGGGTGACAAAACCCCCCAAACCCACCCCCTTCAACCGGGATAAATCGTCATCTCGATCCGCAGACTCCCGTCCATTATCGCGCTTACGAATTCTCGGGTTATGGACCCAGGAGTCGATGAAATTTACATTGAATCAAAGTCATTCGGTGCCGATATTATCATAAGTAATTGGTGTGACGGGCGGTTGACGGACATCACACAGGGGCGCCTCAGGGGTATTTTCGCATCCCCCGTGATATATCCCCTCATATACCCCTCTTGCGATCTATTGCAACACGTCAAACGCTTGAGCATCAGCGTTCCCCAAACTAATGACAAGCGTTGCAAATTTCTCGTCTCGCTTAACGTTTCTATTGTAAGCAACCACCAACCCCCTCCCTCTCCTGTCCCTTCGAGGACGAACCAAAGGGTGTTTCAAACTGTATAAGTGCCATGTATATAGCCTACTTCACTCGTATTATCGACGCCTCTTTTATATATTTTTAAAACTGTAATTCCAGAATATTGATTTGAAATTTAATTTTGTGATTTTGTAGCTTGAAAGAAAAAATAAAAAAGACAGATAAGAAAGGGATGTTTCTTTTAAATTCTTTGAAGCATATATATTTTACATATATGGGGCATTTCACCCGGTTCTGAACTGGTTCGACCCTTGACCCTTCGGATTGAGCCCGCAATTTTTTGCTTTTTTTTTTTAGATGATGGATTTAACTCGAAAAAGAAGAAATTGGAGAAAAAAAATGGAGACATTTTTAGTTATCGAGGATTTTTTTAAATAAATTATCGAACGACATATTTTGAAAATCTGAAAAATTGTTCTTTCGAAAATAAAAGTTTCTGGTAACCGAGCGAGTTGGCGATTTTATTTATCTATTTTTTTGCCTTATTTCAACGAAAAAACTGAAAAGAAATTGTAACGATGGGCAGCAGCTAGAAAAATGTTGTATGTAACACATGATTTTTGAGAATTTTGACATAGAATTGGGATCAAATTTCAAATTCAGAAATTTTTTTCCCCATTACGAATCTGGGCTCAAAATTCAGAAACTCAAAATGGCGGATCCAATATGGCGGACCAAAATACAAAAAGTTACTTGATTGCGATAAAATTCAGTGCTCAGAAATTTTTGAATCCGCCCATTACGAATCTCGGCTCAAAATTCAAAAACTCAAAAATGGCGGATCCAACATGGCGGAGAGAAATGCAAAATGTCGCCACTCTCGGATGAATTTCAATACTAGGCCATTTCTGAGGTCGCTGATTACGAATTTGTAATCAAAAATTCAAAAATTCAAGATGGCGTTTCCAATATGGCGGACCAAAATACAAAAAGTTACTTGATTGCGATAAAATTCAGTGCTCAGAAATTTCTGAAGTCGCCCATTACGAGTCTCGGCTCAAAATTCAAAAACTCAAAAATGGCGGATCCAACATGGCGGAGAGAAATGCAAAATGTCGCCAGTCTCGGATGAATTTCAATACTAGACCATTTCTGAGGTCGCTGATTACGAATTTCTAATCAAAAATTCAAAATTTCAAGATGGCGTTTCCAATATGGCGGGTCAAAATATTGCAAAAACTTACCCGATTTCGACGAAACTCGGCAATTCAGGATTTTTTAAGTTGCTGATTACGAATCTGGTGCTAAAACCTAAAAATCATTAATAAATGAGTTTAAAAAAAATGTCGATTGCAAAAAAAATCAAGTATAATGATAAAAAAAAATATAAATAAATACTAAATCACTTCTTCTACTGTACAATCACAAATAATTTGGAATCATGTTATTATCATTGATGCAAAAGGGCTGTCTCGACTCATTTCATGTAAATCGATCTTTTTTTTCTTTTTTTTCATCACGCATTCTCGAGTTAATTGACACGAACTAGCGCTATAAGATTGACGTGTTGATTCAGCAATTGAGTTTACACGAGGTTTTTACTTTTTTCCTTCGAGTGAATCCTCTCTCGGTGTATATATGCACGAGAGAACGCGGGCGCCATTGTTCGGCTAGAGGCTCTTCTTAATTCGCATTAAGTCAACGTAGTTGTAAACAGCGTCACGATAGAATAAGTTCATTAGCATAATCGCGTGACGGAGTCGCTCGTCTACGGGAGGAGCTCAGAGTCGTTCTAGTCGTCCTCGTCGTCGTCCTCGTCGTTGTCGTCCCGAGCTTTCTGCGCTTCTCTACACCCCGTTTTCATTTTACGGGTGGTTTCACCCCTCGAGCGTTTCGCGAGAGACTCGCCTGGTTTGATAGGGGCGGTTCTCAGCGACTCCCGGAGCCGGTCCTCTCTCGGCCATTGCGAAAAATATTCATTGTTGGTCGTTAAATCATTTTGGAGAATTAGAATGCAGGAAAATTGATAAGCAACCTCTGATCTCGGGAATTATATATAATTAATTTAATTATAATTATATAAAAATTAAAAAAAGCTTCGAAACATGGAAAACAACTGACATCTCGTTTCAGTTTCTTCCCAATTTTTAATGGTGTTTTTTTTTTTTCAAAAGTCACTTTGACTCAAAACTCAAATATTTTGGTATCAGGAGTTTTAAGAACATTTTTTTATTTAGTTTAAAAAATTTATGAAAAAAAAAAATCTGCAAAAAAAATCTAAAAAAAGGTAAAAGTGTTTTTTTGAGCATATAGAATTTTTTTTAATTAAAAAAAAAAAAGTCGGCTAAAAAAATCGACGCAAACGTCTGCCCACTTTGGGTAAAAACTGAAAAATTTTGATATCTAATACAGGATTTTGAGAAAAATTTTGAGAAAAATTTCAAATTTAATTTGAAAGATTCTGCAACTAAAAAAATCTTAATAAAGTTAATAGTGTTTTTTCGAGCATGTAGAATTTCTTTTTTTTCTAAAAACTGGCTTAAAAATATCGCCGCAAACGTCTGCCCACTTTGGGTGAAAACTCAAAAATGTTGATATCTAATACAGGATTTTCGAGAAAAATTTCAAATTTAATTAAAAAAATTCACGAATAAAAAAATTCTGCAAAAAAAATCTAAACAAAGTTAAAGAGTTTTTTCGAGCATGTATATAATATAATATATATATATATTTTTTTCAAAAAAGTTGGTCAAAACTCAAACATTTTTATACCTTATACAACAATTTGAGAAAAATTTCAAACATTTAAAAAATTCAGCAAAAAAAAATCTGAAAAAATGTGAGTGTTTTTTCGAATAGAATGTAAAATTGTGGAGGAAATTGGAAGGGGTCAGAGTTGAAGGCTTACTGAATTGGCCGGAAATATATAAATACCTCATACTACATACATCACAATACATATAACTAACGATAAATAATAATTAATTGAGATAAAGAGGGTCGTGAAGTGAACTAGGCGTTTAGTGGTCTGTATATATTAGAATGGCAGATAAGATAGCTTTTGAACTTGAAAGGCCGAGGAAAAAGGTGAGGAAAGAGGAAGATGAGGAGGGGTTTTAGGGGGTGAGTTTGGACACGTCGTCAAGGGTGGGCGGCGTCGACGTCAAATTGACGAAGAACCTCGAGAGCCGCTCGCTAACTCCGAGAGAAGGACTGACAACGAAAGTCAAGCCGTCGCGTCTTGCCAGATTAATTTCCGTATTAATAGCTGACATTCTTCTCTCTCTCTTTTTTTTTTTTTTTTTTTTTTTTTTTTCTTTCTCTCTTGGTTGTACGTCGCGTCTCTCTTTTACGCTGCGCTTCGGCTCCTCGCCGCGCTAATGGCCCGGTTAGCTTTCTTGCTCGTTCTCTTCCTTTCCTCGAGCGCAAAACTCCTCGTCTCTTTTAACGCCGCGCATCGCAAAACGTTGTGTTTTGTGAATTATAACGTGGAAAAAAAAGTACATTACAGAGAAAGAGAGAGAGAGACGTGTCCTTGCGATGTATCACGTGCCACGTCATATTACAGGCTTTAAAAAGTGAAATAAACACCCGACGTCAAGAAAGTCAGGATATTTTTTTGTTTGCACTCTGTTTTTGAGAAGTGACGTTAATACTTGGCAATTTGGTGTTCTTCGAGGCTTCGAAGTTAAATAAAACTATAATCTCATTCAACAACGATAATAATAATTTTTTTTTTTATTTTAAATTATATTCTTCTGCTATTATTGAAAATAATTAATGCAATATATTTTTGTTTGTTAAGAAGTGTTGCATTCATTTGAATAATTTTATTTGGAAAAAATCTTGCCGAAATATTGTTCTAAAAGTAAATTGAAAATTAATTCTCTTTTTTTTTTTTCAAATATTTCTCAAACATGTAAGTTATGAAATATGTTAATAAACGTTTTCAATATATTTCGAAAGACTCAGGCGAGATAGATCGCCTGCGAGAAAGTCGCTGCGACCTCGCCATCTAGCGGAGAATTTTCAGAATTAATTTCATTTTATCGAAATATTTGGCAATATGTGTGAAACAATTAAAAAATATTTCGTTTAAGCACTTGTCGTGTAAAATTTTTCGAATTGGGTTTTTATACAAATATTTCAATGGATTCTTTTTGTCGAAAAATTGCAAAATATTTTTTTCCCGTATATTTCAGTATAATTATAAAAGATTTTAAATATTTTGCTGATATAATATTTAAATGTAATTATTTGGGAAACGATAAATACATTCATTGAAAATGAATACATTTTTCTGATTTAAAATTCAAACGAAAGATTAGATTTTTTTTTACAATGAAAATAGAGCTCTTTCTATGAGGAAGAAGAAGGAATAAATAAGTAAAAAGGTAAATTACACAATATAACAGTGGAGAGGAGCCAAAAGAGAAGCTTGAAAAAAAAAAAAAAAAATCTTCCCTTAACGCGTGGTTAGCTCCGACTCTACTCGTATTTAACTTTCAAATATATTTTATGCCTTTTACATTTTAATACCTCTTCTCCCTGTCTCGCCCCCTAACACGTCTATCCCCTCTCCCCTCCCCTTTCTGCCCCTCTTCGCTGAGTCTCAGACTCTCGACTGGCAGAGCCTTTCCACCCCGTCGTACTCGTACTCCGTGGCGCATAAATATTCCGCCGATGTATAAAGTCAGCATACTACGGGGCTGTTTAACTCTCCAGGCGAGAAATGTATACGACATGTCTGTAGTGCGTGCACTCGAGTTAAATTGTCTCGGTACCCCCCTCAGAGACTGTATAAACTGCTATATAAATTATTTAAACAGTCACGATAATTTATACGTAACGAATGCATTTATTATATCAAATTTATAATTAATTACAATTGAAAACATATTCATTTTATTTTCCGATGCAATAAATTTATTACAATAATATTATGAAAAGGTTATAAAATGTAATTACATTTTTTAACAATATTGAAATTAATCAAGTGTAAATTTCGTAAATTTTGTAAATTTTGTAAATTTCGTAAATTTCGTAAATTTCGTAAATTTTGTAAATTTTGTAAATTTCGTAAATTTCGTAAATTTTGTAAATTTTGTAAATTTCGTAAATTTCGTAAATTTCGTAAATTTCGTAAATTTCGTAAATTTTGTAAATTTCATAAATTTCGTAAATTTCATAAATTTCGTAAATTTTGTAAATTTCATAAATTTCATAAATTTTGTAAATTTTGTAAATTTTGTAAATTTTGTAAATTTTGTAATTTTTGTAAATTTTGTAAATTTTGTAAATTTTGTAAATTTTGTAAATTTTGTAAATTTCATAAATTTGTAAATTTCATAAATTTGTAAATTTCATAAATTTGTAAATTTCATAAATTTGTAAATTTTGTAAATTTCATAAATTTCATAAATTCCGTAAATTTTGTAAATTTCATAAATTTGTAAATTTTGTAAATTTTGACGTGGGAGGCCTCTTCCCCGGGAAACGTAAAAAAATTAGGCCCTGGGAGGGAGATCACATAGAGGACTTCGAAAAATAAGAAACCTGGGGGGGGGGTCTCGTGCCCCCTGTCGTGTAGAAAATATTTGTATAGTACAGAGAAATAAATTATTGTTAGTAATTTTAGAAACCGAAGTGTTTATAAAACAAATTTTTTTGTAAATTGTTGTTTGGACCGATTGTTGCTACTGAAGCTGATCGATATAGATAAATATTGAATCATTCTATCGTCGTATTTTCTTCTCCCTTTTACGGAAATAAAGATTTCGCGAGACACATAGCCCCCAAATATGGAAGCATAACTCATGCCTGAATGGTTTAATGCGCATTTATGTGCCCGACGAAGCGTGCCGACACTTCGACAGAATTATTTGTACGATCTCACTGTGAACCCGACGTTTCCGCCGAATCCTTTGTTCTGCCCCGCGCGCGCGTTACACACCCTGGACGTTTTTCCCAGTATTTAGGGAGCGAAAACGTCGGGATTTTAGCTGAAAGTTTTTCACAGAACGGGAGATCACCATGCATTTGTGAATTTATACGTGATGTGCGAATCGATACATCATATTTAAATATTAAAAAGGTCGAAAAAAAAAAAAAAAAAAAAAAAAAAAATGAATTCACTGAAAACAGTGAAATGAAAAAAAATATGTTTCATTAATTCTTGACGTAATCTCAGTTATTTTTCTGTAAATTTCATAATCTTTTTTTTTTTATCCTCTATCCACTAATAAGAAAGCCAAAAGTATACAACGCACTTAATCATAAAGTAGAGTTTGTGACGATCCACAAAAAAAAAAAAAAAATGAGTAAGCAATGTGCAAGGTTCTCGACTTTGCAGCCTTTTTTTAAATTCGGTATTCACTCAAGTTCTGCCTTGAATTTAAAAATCAAAAATCAACCCAATGAAAAGAAATCATCCCTAAGTTTAAAGAACAAAATAATTTCAAAGCATACCAGGAAAAAGTGTGAATGCCCCTGGTCATAATCAGCCGATAAATTGATATGCGTTGCCGAGGACTAAAATCGGCCCCCTCAGGCTACGAAGTATTTAGCCGGATAATTGCTTTTTTTCCCATTCACTCATACAGCCATATGCAGTGACACAAGTTTGTTCTGCCGTCGGTGTAGATGAAAGGAACTTCGATACAGCGCATTCGGATGCAGCCAGCAGTTCTCTCACGAGATTTTTTTTTTTTTTTTTCGTCGTGGCAGATAATCGGAAGAAGAAGAAGAAGAAGACGACGAACGAGAGTCAACGAGAAGAAGAAAAAGAAGAAGAAGAAGAAGAAGAGAAAAAAAAGAGCTATGGGCAAGAGAGTGAATAGGGTGACAGGAAAGTAGAATGAGCTGTGATAGCATTCCTCTAATTTGTCGGCTCGGCTCTTTGTCGGCTAATCAATTGTGTTCGTGATTAACATACGACATAAGGATCCAGAGGAGAAGCTATAAGGCTGTGTCCTATGGCAAAGCAGAAGCAACACAGAAGTGCCACACTGCATCAGTCCACGCGTGACTCCCGTTTGACGCATTGTCGCACGTACTTAAAGATGCTTCTGTGCGACGCAAGCTTCTTGGCTTATCAGGAAATCGACCAAGAGTCCTAGATCTCGGATCCGCTCAGCGAGACCTTTGCATACGAAAAATCTCTTTCGAACTTTTAAATCTCTTTCCAAGATTTTATGCACTTGATTTTTGTCAAGTCAATTTTTTTTTATTAATTTTAGGTAATGACTCGTGATTTTAATAAATGTGACAAAAGAGGTTGATAAGATTTTTTTTAATTGCTAGAAACTATGATTCCTGGCATTTTTATAGTAATCTTATGAATTATTAAATTTAAATTTGTCAAAAATAGTGAGATTTAACAGAATTTTATGCAAATTTTTTTAGAAAAAAATGTTCTTGTAATTATAATGAAAGAAGTGTATAATTGAAGGATTGAAAAATGATAAATTGCAGGAATTATAATATTGATAAATTGTTACAATAATTTACAACTGTGGCAAATTATTATTCCAGACGTTTGTTTTATATTTAATGAATTATCAATAAAATTTCATTATAAATCTAATGTAGAATTTATTCAAGCAACTTTAACACACAAATATAAAATAAAATTCTCTTTCATTATCATTATTATTAATTTCATAGTCAAATAATGCAGACTAATAAATTTGACAGATTATTTTAGTAGCGAATTATCATTACTATGTTAATAAAAATACAATTGTATACATTTTATAATAAAGGCGCAAAAAAATATTTTTATGCCACGCAGTGCGAGAAGTGCGATTTCTTACACGCTGAGCAAAGCGAAACGTGCGAGAAGTAGGTACTTCTCGCACTAGGGAGAAAAAAATGTATATACGAAACTCGTGCGAGAAACTTTTTCTCAACTCCTGTGATTGCAACACTCGTCGAGAAAAAATTTCATCGCACTCGTGTCGTAATATAATATTATTTCACTCCGTGCGACAATGGCTGCTTTTCCGCACGCCGTGCGTGCATAAAAACCCACATTTTCGCACCTTGTGGAATAAAATTTCGTAAAACACTTGTGCGAAAAACTTTTTCTAAAACATGAGATTACAACACTCGTTAGAAAAAGTTTTTTCGCCCTCGTATCGTAATATACTATTTTTTAATGCCTAAAAATATAAAGTTACGAGTTGTATGTACATTGATTTTTTTTTTTTTTTAATATCTACGTAATAATTATTGTACCACCCTGTATATTGCAGCGAAATACAGAGTACAATATAAATATAACGTCCACAATTCGCTCATGCGTGCGGGCTCGCGGCGCAAGTGCGTGTCCGTGTTGGGAACGCGCACCAGCTACCGAAAATTGATGGTTGGCAAATTGGTGGGCGGTAGGGAAAACAGGCACGCTGGTTTGTTGCCGTGTAATGGATTAACCGGTAGTTTCTCTCTCTCATATGTTATGAGCTCTATAGAGGCTATACAACGACCATAAGGATAAATAAATTACAGACTCGCAAAAATCGACGAGCTCACCGCAACCGGCCGAAAATTATTCACATCATATTTTTTTTTTTTTTTTGGCTTTCTCATATTTCTGAAATATTCAATGCACTCATTTTTTTTTGACAAAATAAAAAAATGCCAGGAAATGCAAACGAAAAATTAAGAAAAAATCCAAGCCAAGAGGAAATTGAGTCTTGAGGACAAAAAAAATTATAATATCTTATTATTACAAATTATAATTATATTTTTGTTCTCATTATAAAAAATTAGAGAATGAGAAGAAAAATGATAATTTAAAAGATTAATATTTTTTTTCTCTATGAAATTCTAATATTTTATTTTCTGATGACTACAAAACGATTTGACATGTAACGTTGAAAGGGGTTTTTAAATGTTCTTTCAATTAGTCTTATAATAAATTCTAATACACGTTATGAAGATTGTGATGGCTGATTTTTTCTTTTTCTCTAACGCCATGCTTCCTGTTTCGATGAATGTATGCTTGAGAGTCACGCCATTGACTTGCGGAAGCGTTACGGAGACGTGAGTATGTTAATCGAGAATGGTTTTGCCGACAAAGCCAATGAGACTAAAAGTCTGGAAGTATTTGTAGCCAAACATGTTAGTCATTTTCCTGCCTCCTTGATGTCTTTTTTCTCTCTCTCTCTCTCTCTCTCTCTCTCTCTCTCTCTCTCTCTCTCTCTCTCTCTCTCTCTCTCTCTCTCTCTCTATTTTTTTTAAAGAACCATTTAATTTTTAGCGACAGAATTAGAGCACGACATCTTGAAATACCTATGGTCAAAATATATCACGAGACGTATAGTCTTTTCACACGACCCCAAGTATAATAAAAGAATAAAATTTCTATTAATCCAGATGTCACTCATTGTGAGTGACAGCGTTAGAGTCTTTCAGAAATTAGAATCATATAAAATAGCTCAATTCAAGGCAGATATTTTACGAAGCATTCGGTACAGAGATAGAAGCATAAGAGTAAAAAGTTATGTGAGTGACAAGTAACTCGACCCCAAAGCATTCGATCAATTTGGAATCAGACGTATATTTATTCTAATTCTAGTCGACGCAGTTAGAAAGGGTTTCGCTAAATTTCATTTTTACGCAGCGAATTCGGAGCAGAAATAGTTTTGAAAAAAAAATCGTAAGAAATGTATACAAATATGGTAGAAAATACTTCTGTATTGTAAATTATTTTCTCTTTTTTTTCGTAAAATTACGGCAACAAGATTCTTTTTTTTAAATTTGAAACAGCAGAAACATGAGTGACTCTAATTTGATGTTAAATTCGTAAAAATATAAATGAAGCTATAATTAAAATGAAAATTAACGAAAACGTCGTGTAGGTTGAATACGAATAATTGAACAGTTATCATTGAACGACGGCTTTTTGATGGCTCAAAATGTTACCAGTACAATAATATAATTCCGTAAATAGGAAAATTAAATAAATAAGCTGTGTCAAGAAGACCGAAATACTTAAGTTTTGACGACAGAAAAAAATCATGCATGCAAACATTTTTCTCAACGTTTTAGACCATTTTTCGATGAAAAGTTGCAAAGTAGAACTTTGAACAAGCTGGTGAAAAAAAAATGGAAATTAATGAGGAAACAATGTCCCGCTTTGCAACTTTTTTATTTGAATAAGCAATTTTTTCAATATCTTATCTCGAAAAAAATTAATTATATTAAATTATAAATCTGTATAATCAAAAAATCTATAAAAAAAATTTTTCTCGAACACATAGCTTTCTCTGTGAGGAAGCAAAAATCTCGAAAACAAAAAATGTTCACAAAAAAAAGGCTTCTATTTTACGCTGAAGCAAAAGAAAACAACGAAAACAGAAGTAGAAGGAAAAAAAATGAATGAGTAAGCAAACATATTTTTTATGTGGACGAAAAAAAAAAAAAAAACTTATAGTCTCACCCTATATATAATACTGACTGGCTGCAAAAGGGCATATGCCCTGAGCCGTCACCGCCTCGTCAAACCCTACCACACACTGCACACAATGTACACCGAATAAAAATAACTTTCCATATTACGTCCTCACAATTCAGTACTACGAGCAGTCTCTCCACTCTCTCTCTCTCATATATATCCTAGTATCGCTCCTTTCAACATATTTCTTCCAGCTCACAACAAGTGCACACAAGGTGCAATATATCCTTGCATTAACTGCATTTACGACGGGAATTTCGCTTCGTGAACAAGCGCATCGGCCACCCGCAGCACTGACACGACAGTCGAAAACGTCTCAAATACTCTCATTTCGAGAATCCTGGTTGGAAGCCCATCGACCGAAAACCAAGTGTGGCGTCGAGCTAAAAAAGAAAAAAGAGAAAAATATTGAGAAAAGCATAAAGAGACCGGCAAGCATTATATAGTAAAGAAGTTAAACGTGTGGCTCGTGAACGCGGGCGTAAAATGTCGCTCTTCTCGGGTCATAAAACAGCGGGCAATTAAATAAAGGGTCCTCTGCTTGTAGAACGAGCGGCTGTGTCAAACTAAAAAAAGAAAAAAAAAAAGAAAAAGTAAAGAAGAGGATTGAGTGGATCGGTATATAGCTGAAGACTTCACACGTGCGTAACTGTAACACGTTTTCTCTCTCAGTCAATTCCTCCTTTTTGTTGTGTCCAATTCTTTTTTTTCTTTTTCTTTCTTCTTTCCTTTTTTTTCCCTCTTTTTAGTTTCTACATTGCAAACCGCTGCGACATTTCAGTCACAGCAGGAAAAGAGACGAGGATGAGTGGACGAGTGACAAGATTTAGTGCCGTCTGAGCATCTTCTCCGTTTGCATCTTTTAATGCGTGTGTTGGCTCTATGAAAACGACTTGTCCTGTAATTTGTCAACATGCACATTTGAATCGCTCGGCTCAACAACTTTGTACGTACAGTTGACACTCGATTCGACGAGAGTAGTCGCATTTGTTTGTTGAATTAAGGGAAGAAAATTTTATGCAAAAATCTTGGATTCTTCATTGATTTAAATAAAAAGAGCATTTAAATAAAAAATAAATAATATATAATAATAATAAATAAAATAAATATGTGCTGTTGGTCATTTTTTTTCAACTCGAAAAATAAATATAATTGAAGCTGAGAAAGGAAAAAAAAAAAAAATTGACAAAATATCATGTTTGATATTTCGCGAGGGTGAAAACAGCCCAAAACACCATAAACGCTAGTTGTTAACTATGATTATTATTATTATTATTAGGCGCGCTTTAACCGCGTATTTTGCGAGAGTTTCCACGAAACTTTTGGGCGGGCTATTGAGTATTCTGGAGGAATAGCTGCGTAGCGCAGGAACTCTACCGCGAATTACGACGGCGAGTGTGTTTAAAGGAGAAAGAGGAGGAGAGAGAGAGAGAAAGAGAGAAAGACATGGGCATTGCGAGTTTTCGGTACTACTGGCTTGTCGCGTAAGCGGTTTATTCGATTTCCAGAAACGAAACGCGAGAGAGTGGGAGGAACGTGTGGATAAAGTAGTGTATATAGTATATAGTCAGAGAAACCGGAGATTCGAGTAGAACCAGTAGCAAATACTTTTTTTTACGACGTGTTGAGCATTCGGAGCTCACGAGAGGTGAACCCGCTTGAATATTTTCAATTTTCCTCGAAAATTCTGCGATCACCACGAATTTCGACACCATCGTGACGAAAATTCTATTTTTTTTTCTTCTCTTCCAATGATTTTTTGGTGCAAATTGAAAATTAAATATTTTAGATTGAAAATTAAATATTTTAAATTGAAAATTAAATATTTTAAATTGAAAATTAAATATTTTCAATAATGCTTTTCGATAAGTACTTTTCGGAGTACTCTCCAAAGTACTTTTCTGAATGTTCTTCAAAGTGCTTTTCGGAGTATTCTTCAAAGGCCTTTTCGGAGTCATCATCGAAGTACTTTTCGGAGTACTGTCCAAAGGGCTTTTTCGGGGTCCTCTTCAAAGTACTTTTAACGCGCCCTTCGACTCTTCTGAGTACTTTTCGCGGTATTCTGCAAAGTACTTTGCGAGCACTCTACAAAGTACTTTCATATCACTTTTTTTTTGTAATATTTTAAGTACTTTTCGGAGTACTTATGAGAGTACCCTTCGAGGTTCTTTGTAGATTAGCTTACAAACCACTATTTGGAGTACTCTTCAAAGTACTTTGGAAAGTAGTCTACAAAGTACTTCACTAAAATATTTTTTTTGTATGCAGTTGCCTATGAGATGTGGTTTGTTTCTGAGTCGATATATCGTGGAAACTCAAAAAAAAAAAAAAAAAAGTACTTCCTTAAAACAATGCCACTGCTTGTTTGTTTTTTTACTTATTCATGTACATGTAATTTTTTTTCTATTTATTTTTTCGGGAAGCCCGTTCCGTTATTCACCCTCGGAAAAGTACGAATTTCGTCCGGCCCACCGCAAAGGGGGGAAGCTTTTGTATAGCAAGTTGAGGGTGAAATGAGAAGCATAACCTGATATTAAATGACGATCAGCGTACGTCAAATATAGTCGTCGTGTGTGCTGGCGTGTGCATTTCGAGTTGGTGGCTGCGGCGGCGAGTATACATGTAATGCCGATCGCGGTCGTTTTTGCGCGTCTACCGCGAGAATTGATGGCACGAACTGCAAGGCGCGCGCCGGTTGGTGCATATCGCGAATCAGCCACGCGATGCACCAGAGGCGCGATCGTTAAGCGTTTCCTGTCACCGCCGAGTGAGCAACGACGACGACGACGACGACGACGACGACGACGCGGATCATCCTCTAGCAGCAGCGTTCCACCCGCGCACGCCCTATAGGAAATAGGTATATAGTTACTCTAAGTAATGGGAAACACATTGCTCCTGCACCAGAGAGCGACGCTGTCAAAACCTCCGGTTTTCGCGACTCGTTAAACCTTAAATATAATTCTGGGCGAGCAAGGTGTACGGCTACACGTGACGCCAAAGTCTCGTTAGATGGACGGGTGTCCGTCAGCGTCATAGTTAACGTTTTTTTTTTGTACCCTTAAATTATGGGTAATGAGGGTAATTTTTTTTTTCGATTTTACTCCAACATTTTTTTTCTAGTGCGTTCGGAGCACTTCATACTAGTGACAAAAACAATTCGCTTTGTGTGCATACTTTTTTATCAAAGCTAGTTTTTAAATACTTTCTGAATCGCGTCTCGAAGTACTTTTCCATGTGATTAATTAATTAATTTGCCAAATTATTTTCGAAGTACTTTTTCTCCAAGTATGCTCGGATGTAAGTGCTTTTCCAACTTTTGTCCAAGTAATTCTCTAATTAATTTCCCAAGCACCTTCCAAAGTACATTTCCAATCAATTTTCGAAGTACTTACCGAAGTACTTTTCAAATAAAGATTGTTATTTTTCAAAATCTAATTTTTTTTTTTCGGAAAACTTGTTTTGACGTGAAACTCCATGAAAAAGTATTTTTCAGTGTACTTTTTGAAGTACTTCTCCAACCAATGTTCTAATTAATTTTCCAAATTTTTTTCGAACCACTCTCTCATCTAATTTTCCAAGTACTTCTTTTTTTAATCTTCGCAATATAAGTGAAACGTTTATAAGAATTCATAAAAAACCCTTGTAGTGAAGATTCGAAAAAAAAAAAATGGTTCAGTTAAGAGAAAATGCCCAATAGTATATACCCTCGGACTCTTACGGAATAATTAATCTTGAAATTAGTGTAGGATTTCGGTAGTTAGATAGAGGACACTTCTCGTCTTAAGAGTCGATGACTAACGAGAGTCGACTAATCAGCGTCGAACCGCGGTTAAGGCGCCAGAATGTAAAGTAGCAGAGGATCGCGTCGACGGTTATTTCGGCCCTCGTTAGCGCCGCGCCACTTTGATTGGACCTCCTTAACACACATCAAAAGCCTTCGTGAGAGTGTGCGCTGCTGCAGTGTTCTAAAGTTAAACGCCGTGCTTTCTCGTCTCATGCATCTCCGGCAATTGAGATGTGTCTGACGCGGGACTCCTGCGCGAGGAGCGCGTCATCGCTCAACTCGATTACCTGCCTGCTGCCTATATAAATATGCAAAACAAGCTGTTAGACTTAAACGAATCTAATTAGAGATGACACCACACCGAGTCGCACTTTGAATGGCGTATATATATTAAATTATCCCTCACCTGTACTTCGTGCTTGCTTATTCAATTACTCAGGATTTAAAAAAATAAAAAAAAACATTTTTATTGAGGACAGAAAAAAAAAGATTTATTTTCGAAACTTCTCTGGGTCGATTTAAAAGAAGTCTTGTACAAAGTACTAAAAGGGATATTTCAATTTTCGAGCGATTTCAAAATTTGTTTATGCGTTTAAGAGAAAAGTATTGTAAAGTATTTTAAGTCTCAGTGTACTCGAAGTAAAGAGTCCCGACAGCTTATTGTAATTGAAGTACTTCAACTACAGAGTACCAAATACTCAGTGTACTTGAAGTACACAATTTACAGAATCCCAGGTACTTCAAGTTCACTAAGTATTTCGTACTCTGTACTTGAACTACAATAAGCTGTTGGGACTCTGTACTTAGCGTACTTCAAGTACAAAATCCTAAGTACTTCAAGTACCTTGTAAGTAGTTGGGATTCTGTCTTATTTGGTTAATAATACTCGTCCCCGATTTTTTCTAACCGCTAATCGTATCATCGTTCGCCTAAATCTCAGCGAATATATCCTAGATGCATAAGGTCGTTCATAGAGCTCGCGATTTCCGGTGTGCCCCAAGGGATAAAAGGCCCCTCTGGCCCCGACCCCCTCCCCCAAACCCCCGTATAACTAATGCGGGGGTGCGCCGGTTAACTTAGCATAGAGCAATATACAACGTTTGTGCGGCAAACTAGTCGGCAAGTCAAATCGTGGCAGGCAGCAAAGTGGCGTGACGCCCTCGGAGAGAGCCTGATGTGCTAGGCGATTTCCATTGTGTGCCTAATTGCGGCTGAACGAGCATCGACAATCGTACGTGTATATGCGAGCGAGCGAGGGGTTGCTGCTGCTGCTACGCGCCGCCACCAAAGTTACATATACATGTATATATATACATATATATATATATACGTATATACAGAGCGACGTCCGACTCACAGTTTGGTATATAAAACGTCGGCGTCGGCGCTTCCTCATCAACGATGTGCTCCATACCGAACCAAGATGGCGGCTCCAATGCGCCTAAACCCGGGACACTGACGTCATTGGTTCACTTGTATCCAACCACCGTTGAGTATTCTCAGCCTTCGTCACGCCCATTCGCGGGATCAACGCCAGAAACTCAAACGTTCTGAACTAGCTGCTCCCACCGGGTTGAAGATCCTAAAGCATCGACAGTAGCCAGCCGACACAGCTCTGGCACGGTTGTTTCTCTTACTGTACTCACTTGTAAATCACGTAAAACATCACATGACACTTTTACTATGTTTCATTCACTGGCCACGTTGCTCTGAGTCATCACTGAAAAAGAACAATTTTATTAATATGGAATGAAAATAGTGAAACGCCCGGGCAAAGTGATTTTGTTACTGTAAATTTATAATAATAATAATAATAGTAACCAATAGGAAAAGTTGTAATTTGAGGTGATGAGAATTTTTTGTAAATCAAGTGACAAAAGTGTTTTCATGTGTTTGGATGAATTGGAATGACTGATTTCAAGTGATTTGGAAAATACCGCAGGTCTCTGTGATTTTGTTGAATTTCAGGGAGGGGGGATTTTTGTTTTCTTCTTTTTTTGGAGATGGATTCTCCGATTGAGGAAACTGAATTGGACGTCGGTTCGGTGGGTGATGAGATGGAAACTGTGGATAATAGAAGGACGAATAGACCACCGCCAAGACCTTTCACTATTGAAAGCTTAATTGGCAACAGAGGTCAAGTGGTTAATTCGCAAAAGGGACATTCTATTGATAGCGATAAGTTTATTAGCGGGAGTGGTGATGACACTGAACGGGAAAGGGAATTTCTTTATCAGCAGCATTGTCTCGCGACGGCTACCAGTGCACTGCCAGGTTTGTTATGTTCTGATGAGGAGTTTTAATAGGAATTAAGGATTTAGTTGACATTGATTTGTATTTTTTTTTTTTGGAGTTCTGAGATGTTTCGGTATTTCAATTTTTTACGAATTATGTATATCGAAGCTTGTGGGATTTTGTATTTGCGTTTCAGATGCAAAACTAAATTTTTGGTCTATTAAAAAGTGGATTTGTTTGATAGTTTTGTCATTCAAGCAAATTTATGAGTCGTTTTTTTTTTGGTGATGATTGTTTAGTATTTATGCGTAGATTTGGAAATTTAATTCTAAATAATCGAAAAGCTCAGAGGATTTGTTTTATTATTTGGTTATTTATATGTGCACTTTTATTTGCAATATTCTTAAAATAATCGAAAGTAAGAATTCACTTCAGGAACCAAAGTTCTGAGTCATCTATTTAAAAAAAATAAATAAATAGAATGAATAATCTGAAAGAAATTCGATAATTATCTTCGAAACCAGCGCTCCCGAATTATATTTTACACATACACTTTGGTTCGCTTTCCACAAAATTAAAAAATAAAATAACGATTTACTCTGAAGTGAAATAGTTCTGAGTCGTCAGTTTACGTTCCAATAGGCTGTAACTCGTTAAATTATTAATTACATTCAAGATGTAAAGCTAAATTCTGATTAAATGTACAATGCAAACGATTAATTGTATTGTTCGTACAATTATTTGTGCACTTTAAGTCATAAAATTCATGAATCAATCAAAATTAACAAATCAATCCTACAATTAATTTTCTGAGTCTTCAATTAGAATAGCAGAAAGTTCTGAGTCGTCAATTTTCCTCTCCTAAACCCAAAATCTCGTTAATAAAATATTTTAAAAATCTGATGGAAAAAAAACCTCCAAGCATTTTCTAAAATTGCAATCTAAAATTTTCTTCATGCGAAGACATTAAATCCCAAAATCGTGACTCAGAATTATTCAATATATCCATAATAATTCCGCCAATAATTATCAAAAATTATAAGTAAAAACATATGCTTAATTGCTCGAATAATTATGAGTGTTGCTCCGTTATTCTCTCGAATAATCCAATTATCAATAATGCACAGAGTAGTAAAAAGTTCTGAGTCGTCAATTGGCTCTTCATGAAGCTAAATTTCGTTAAGAAATTATTTGAAAAATTTGAAAAAAATCACGAAGCATCTTCAAAGAGTGCTCTTTCGAACTGTCAGTGGCATTTGGTTCATAACGAAAAATCCTCCCCACACAAAGTCATTAAATCCCAAAATCATGACTCAGAACAATTTTATCCAACTGTCGTGAATATTTGCAGTATGTTTTACCTTCGAAAAATCTTGTAGGTCGTATTTAGAATTCCGCCAATAATTACCAAAGCTTTGAAGTAAAGAAAAAAAACGTGTGTTCATTTTATGGATCATCAGGTTTCGCGATGCCCCTGGGCCTCTACTCAGCGTGGTTACCAATGAGGATGTACGGTGGCGGTGCATCCGGTGGTCCAATCTTGCCCCATCACCTCACCTCAGCGACTTATCCATCGCAGCAAAGTCACCAGAATCAAATATCCCAGCATCTGAGTCTGGGTCTTAATCATCTTCAAGGTGCTGCCTATCCGGGTCATCGTGACGTTCAGACGGGACTGAATTTGACCGACAGCGAAGACGACGGTAGCCTATCGCCAGTGCACGATCTCTCCAAATCTCAGCACGGTAAAAGACGTCAGAAAAAATTAGTTTATGTACAAGGGGAAAAAGGTTTTGCTTGAAAGAACCAAGAAAAATTGGTATGACAAAAAAGTGACTACGAATTACTTGGTAAACCTAGCCAAGTTATTAGAAAACCCTAACACGTATTTGGGTTTGTTTACAAACCCATTGTCCGACTTGTTACTTGGGCTTGATCAAATATTTCTTGATACATTTTTAACCAATTTTTTAACCGGGTTCTACCAAGTATTTCTCTATATTATTTATATAACCAAATTCTTCGTTGTTCCAATCAAGCAATTATCACTGAGTGTTATCGATATAAAAATCCAATATTCCTAATATATCCAAAAACGTAAATGGATAACGATCAGGATTTTTCGTAATAATTGCGAGCGATATTGAGCCACGGTCGTTCGATCATAATTAAAAGTCTATTAGCGTTCTGAGCTCGTGGCAGTATAGATAGGAGAGCTCAATTAAAGCAAGCGATTCGTCATAGCAGTCTCGGTTGAGTTAACGACGTCTCCGCACCCGTCGTTAAATAACGTCGCGCAGCATATATTTTCGTTCCCGTTTTGGGATATCAATTAATATCGGCAATGAGCGAAGCTATGTGCAGCCGCCGCTGACCACAAAAAATCACCGAGGCTCAGAATATTCTACCGGGGTTTTGAGTTGCTGATTGGAAGCGAAACAAAGTGACAGTTAACGGATTGAGAACTCGATCGTGTCGCGGCTCCGCGGTGACAAAACTGTCCTGTATATGATTGGTTCAACTGTAGTTGAGCTGCATGTGACGATTTTAAAAACGCGCTCGAAAACGCTTTAATGTCTGAGAGTGAGATATACACCAGCCCGATGACAACCGTGTCCCACGTCCGTTGATGAACTACGCTTGATGCAAAATCACGCGATACTGCAGATAGCCATACCCGGTGAAGTGAATTGCGCGACGGGAATCGACAATCGTCGCTAAACTCTCTCACTTCAGGATTAGATTGAGTCGGCGATTGTACAGCAACTCACACTAATCCCGTCACGATTCGGGCACATCTTTATTTCAAGGAAATTCAAATAACGCTGATTTAATTTGTTTCTTAAATAGCAGAAATAAATTGTCTTGACAAAAAATAATAATACTGATACAATAGCGTGTATTATTATGGTTATTATTGTGGTTATTTATTAATTCAATTGATACTAGATAAAAAATATAAAAAACTGGAAATGTCATTATTTTCATCAGTGTCATTATTTTCAATAATAATCAATCAATGTGAGAGGAAATAAATCTTGAAAAAAATGATAATAAGAAAATCAAATTTCCAACAATTTGCATCCTCTTGAAAAGTACAATTAACGTTAATTATTTATTTAATGGAGTAAATAAACCAAAAAACCTTCAAAATTCTGTCCTGACTATTTAGACCGTCGCTGCTTTAAATTATAGTTGCACCAAAGGTAGTTACAATAACATTTTTTAAAAGTCTACGAGTTGCTTAATGGTTGAATTAAAAGAAAAAAAAAATTCATGAAGAACTTTTGAAATCTGGTCTTACGAATGACCTTTACACATTCCTTCATTATTAAAAAAAAAGTTAAATCAATCCAACAATTAGTAGGTGTCACTTAATGACAACAAGAATTTTTCTGAGCGCCCATTTTCTCGTATCAGAAATTCTCAAAAGTCTTTCGAACCGTTAACCATGTTATATTCGTGACAATTCCAGACGACCGATTCAGAAGGCGCGTGTAGCAATGAAATCAAAACTCGTTGATCGTCGATCACGTATCGTGCGATAAAGAAATACAAAAGAAGAAGAGGGAGAGAAAGAGAGAGATATAATTTAAAGACGACAGTATGTGAATGGGCTATGCTGAGCTCGTTCGGTTTATTGATGTCCCGCCGCGATCAATTTCGTATGCGCCACGAAAATCCTTCTGGGAATCGATCAACTCATATTGTACCATGTGACATACCTTATAGCCTACCTTTTCCTACTCAGCTGTAATTCGTCACCCGACTATCGCGTTGCGCATTTAACAGTCGAGAACATATAAATTTGAGAATCTTTTGAAAATTTAATACGACTAGCCGCATAATCTCTCCCAAAATACTGTAACACCGTTGTACAGTCGCTTCCTCGACTCTCAATTAAATACACGGAATACCGATTTCCGGCGCGAGACTCGGTGGCAGCCAACCGTCAAACTATGTCCTCCCCACTCATTCCCCAAACGGGAATATTACATAAGATTATTTCAAGAATAATAAGAGCAGCGTAACCGGAGCGAGATTAATCGATACAGCATATGACGAGAAGGGATTATAATTCACTACTCTCGTCTCTATGTCTAATATCTTCATTCTTCGCCCGGGTTGTCGGTGGAAAAATATTTTTAAATTGCATTAAATATAAGCATGATTAATAATAATTTTCGATAAATTTACGAATAGCTTATTTAACACTGAAGATTAATCATTTAAGTTTTTATTAAAGCGTCTTTAAGAGTCACTCCATAAACGAGATTTTTTAAATAATAATGTCAAGTCATTGGAGTTAATAATTTATCTTAGCAAAAAGAAAAAAAAAAAGAAAAAGTAATGCTGCAAGAATAATAAAAATTTATTTGATTATTCTCGCATTTTATTCATAGGATTCAAGAAGTACGGAAAAGTAGACGAATCACTTGAGGAGATAAATTTCTGAGTCGCGAGTTTGTCACTAAGGAGACTAATAAGTTCTTAGGAAACTGGTGGGAAAAAAAATTTCTGAAAAATTTACAAAGCATCGTTGAAACTTTCCCTCACGAATTATTCATGCATTATGCTTCGTAACTTTCAAATATAATAAAGACACAGCGAGTCACCAGAGGAGACTCAGTTCTGAGTCATCAATTTTCTCTCCAGCGAGTTGCAGTTTGTCTAAAAGTGATTAAGCATTTGAAAAAAAAAAATCGCGTACTATCTTTAATATTTATCCTCGTGAATTATCGATGCAGCGTGCTTCATTGGTTTAAAATATAAAAATGACATAACGAGTCACTGAATTAGTCAAAAGTTCTGAGTCGTCAAATTGCTCGCCAAAAAGCTGCATTTTGTGAAAAAAAAAAAAAAATAGTTAAGAAAATTCATACATCTTTTAAGAATGCCCTTTCGATTTTTCAAAGTATTTTGGTTCGTCAGTTGAAATTCTATTGACACCGAGGAATTAAATTCCAAAATCATGACTCAGAACTATTTTAGTTCGATATTCTTAATTAAATCGTGCTAGAATTGATTATTTTTTTTAAACTGAGAAATGAGAAATAAAAATTGGCACGATGATTTAAATCTAGCGGACAGGGGCTGTCAATTTAATATTTAATTACATTAACCGCGTTTTTGGTCTCATCAACAGTGATTCTATGTTTAAGGTGAGCAAAAATGATGTTATATGTACGCTAAATATTTATTTGCACAGCTTGGATTTATCGTCAGATTTAGTTGAACTCGTTTCTCGCAGTTTTCAGAAGTCAATGGTAAAATTATAACTATGCAAGCTGACACTATAATATTAACATGAAAGCACACTTTTTTCTATTTAGTTTTCATAACTTTTCCATGTAAAATTATGTTCTCTATCTTTCTTTTTTATTTTCCATTTTTATACTCAAAAATAGTGTTTCACAATAAAATTGTCAAATAGTGTATTTTATGACAAATCAAAATAATGTCATTCACTTGATCGTATTTTATCGTCACACTTTACGTGACTCAAATTGCCACACGTAATATTGTGAGTTGATTTTTTTGGCCGGTAATTTTCCGGGATCGTTTTCCCCCCAAACGCATTTTTCTTTTATTCATTGGCCCTCGACGGACCCCATCGAATGCAGTCCGCCGGCGTTACACGACATGGGAGGATCATAATGCGATCGTCCCGCAAAGTGCGTGGACCGCGGATAAAAAAAACAGAAAGAAAAAAAAACAGTCTCACCGACCCTGAGAATGGGAAAAGACCAGCAAGTATCCAGATTGAGGGTGATCGATAAACTCGGATATGTTCAATATACCCGTCAGAAAGTCAGAAATTGTCATCACCGAATCTGCAAAATAAAAAAGATTTCTTGAGAATGACAACAAAAAATCATCGTCAGTCAAGATAGTCAATTTTTGTTCAAAGTTTTTAATAAATTTGTTTTTTTTTTTCATTGTTTATTAAATTTGACAGAAAACTTTTTTTTAAATGAATTTTCTGATTTTTATTTAGAATTCATTTTCAAGACTATTTTCAAGAAACTGTTCTATCAATAGTCTTAACATTTTTTATGTGTCATTTGCGACTTTTCTACAATTTTTTATAGTGAATTCATTTTTCGGTTTGGCAATTAATTTTTTTTTTTTGTTTGCATTGAACGTCACAGAAATGGTTAATTTTCATTTAAACACAAATATCCTATATTTTTGAAAAAGAAAAATCCAAATTAATGCACAGAAAGTAGGTGTTTGTAATTAATTTTGTAATTATTCGAGAAATATATGATTTAGAAAAAAAGAAAATTATTGAATTGACATAGAATGCTTCTACATATAATTTCATCCCACCATTATGAAATTCATGCACGAATTAATTTATACAATCGCTCGCAAGCGTTAATTCAATAAAGGAAAGAGGGTCGCTCTGTGTAGCTAATCTAACTAACGTGAGAATAATTATCGATCCGAAGCATAATTATAAATTCCATTGAACCAAATCCGTTGCCTCTGCGATGAACGGATGACTCGCCGTTTCCCGAACGAGCATTTTCAACCATTTCTCCTCTGAGTACCATAATAATCATAGTAATAACAATAAATTTCTCTTCGTCTCATTGTTAATTTAAAATCGCGGAGCCGCGCGAAATTTATACCAAAGTCGGTCGGGATATATATTAGATAATATAAATATTTAACCGGGTATTTCATGTCACCGGAACTGGAGAATCGAAATATATATCCTGATGAATTTTATGAATGGATGATATGAGAATAATAATGCAAATCATTGAGATAGGAATTTTCGCGTGTCTGCAAGTGAATCTGTTACTTGTGGGGAGTTGGCATTTTTTTTTTCTTTTCTTTAAATGGATATGAAGTGGTTTTGCGGTTGAAAAATACTTATACGAATATCACGTTGCCACCGTTCGAGAGTGATTGAAATAACCACCGATTCTCGTCCGTCGATGATTATTCGCTCCGCTAGACGCAAAAATTGCTGTAACCGCGTGAAGAAGAAATAAATTTGTAAACGATTTTTGTTTTGCCTTTTTTTTCGTTTTTTGTTAAACGATGCAATTTCAAGCGTTTTTTTTTTTAACAGAGTTATAAAAAAATTATCAAGCACAGCAAAGTCTTGATAAAAATTAATTAAAAAAAGGAGAATATTGCAAATTGCCAGATTTCTTATTTCACATTTTTCACAAATTCAATGTATATTGATTCTACTTTGTGGCCTTTAATTTTTCTTTAATTTTAGGAAATAAAGTTTGACGAAATTTTATGATCGAAAAATTAAATATTTCAAATTATAAAAACTTGCTCATTACTGACAATAATCCTGAAATTAATTGTCATTTTTTTTAAATATCGATGTTTCTTATTTTTTGCACTTTTTTTTCGCCAATTCACCTAATAACAGCTTCGTGTCTTGTTCCTGTCGAGAAAAAAAAAACAACAGATCAATTAGCCAGTAAATGAGAGTCGGTTGAATCTTGTTCCGAAGATCCGATAGCATTAAACTTGTATCAGAATGATCGACTATCGAGTTTCGACAAATCTGACACAGAAGCCAGAGACACAAGGTATTATCGCCACTCGTCGTCAATTGCATTAAAAGCTTCCTGACGTGGCCTTGAATGTCTGATTAAGGGACTATATAGTCAGGATTAACGTGTGACGATGACGTAGACGAACGATTGATACTCAATTTGGCGACAAGCCAATAACGCATGAAATATTTATCATATTTAAATATATGTATATGGGAAAAAGTTACACTGGTACACTTTTTTTTTCATAAGGCGTTTCGATAATTAATTGTCATTATCCTGATAATCTGCAAGCAATCAATTCTCCATGAATTTTTTTTAAGTTTAAAAACTGTTTCCCTTAAATATCGAAAATCTTAGACGAGTATTAAAGAATATTTGAGAATTTTTGCAAACACTTTGTGAAAGGTTTTTTTTTTCAGCTTCTAGATTTTGCATTTAAATATTTCAGGAATTTTTCGCTACATTGTTGCAATTCAAAGTTTAAGAAAAAAAATTCTAATGTAAATACTATTTCAAAAATACTCTTTTAAGAGATGATCGAATATTTCCAATGTTTGGGAGAATATTTTCCGCACTTTTTGGGATACATTTTCGAGGCGACAATTCGATTTCGAGAAACGCACCGACCGTTCGCCATCTAGCGGCCACCTTTGTTTCTAAAACATATTTCAAAATGATTAAAAAATATTTCCAACATCGGAAAATATTTAAAATATTCCAAAACATTTTTTGTTGTGTTTAGACATTTTTCGGATTCAAAATTTTTCATATCTCAAAGATTTTAAAAATATTTTCTAAATACGTGAAAAAAAGAAATTAAAAATTGTAAGAAAATTACATGCAGAAAAAAATATCCGAAAAAGTTCCAGATTTGTGTTATTATAAAATTGTTACAACCTGACTTTTAACACCTAATATCAGCTGTAATTAAAAAATTATACTTGAATTTTGAGTAATCGTACATTGAAAAAACCAAACTCTCGAATTATGCCGAAAAAGCCGAAATTAAAAAATAATTAAAAAAATAATTAAAACATTCTTCATTCTTTAAAATTGTTTTCCGTGCCAGTTGCTTCACTTTCTCTTCAAACATTTATCTTTCATTTTCTTTTAGTATTTATTTCCTTTGACATAAAAGCCTCAGTGATAAAAATTCTTGCTATAGCCATGAAAAAAAAGGTTCCCCAATTAAATAAGCTGGTTTCTTATTGTTTTTCAATTAAATCATTAAGTAAACTTAGTATCGAGGTAGATATTTCAACACTGGTACATTCGTATTATTTAGATGGCAATTATAGGCGCGTGTCGTTTATCATTCTTGAATACAGTCAAATCGATCGGCGACAAACGCCCGAGCAATCATAACTTCCGTGCATGTAAAGACAGTTTGTAAAAACTGCTTCTGCTGCATATGGGGCATTCCATACCTCTCCGATCTGGTTCACAATTTTTTATCTCATTATTCTGACTGTAAAAGGTACTGAGATTTTTTATTACATTATTAAAAATGTATTTTCCGGACTTGTGATTTTTTAAAGAAAAATATCGAGGATGGTAATTTAAAAATCTGAAAAAATCTCAAAAATCCTGTGTGAAGTATCAAAAATGTTCAGCTTAGATCCTTAATCTCCAGACCTTTAATTTCGTTATTACAAAGCTTTTTATTAAAGACTCAGGTCGAACTTGTATGGAATGTCCCATATATATATATACACGACAGGCGCAACGATTCTCTCTTCCGCACGAGCCACTTTTCTCACATGTGCAGTCGAGGAAGTGCGCTGTTTTATGCGAGTTTTCCATACGACGAATCGAATCGTATACTGAATAAATCAAGAGTCGTTGAAAAGGTCAGCGACGCATTCAACGACCTGGAACTTCAACGAAGTCGAATTTTCACAGAGCTAACACGACAATAGTACAAAGTAGAATTCAACATTGGCACACTTTAGATTAAAGTAATCCAACATTTCCATACAATGTAATGCAATTTTTTTCCTGCCTCTCTGAATTATTCTGCAATTACTTTTTTTACAGTATTTTCTTAAGGATACTTTTCAATTTTCTTGTTTAATTTAAAAAGTAACAATATTTTTTCTTAAACTAACAGTAACATTTTTTTTTCAATATTGTAAAAGAAAAATATATATTTCATTTACTTTACAAATTTAACAAAATAAAACATCATATCAACGTAATTAAAAGGCAAAAAAATGATTTCTACTGTTTCAGGATCGGAAAGTGGTCGAGTATCAGCAGAGAGTGAGGACGAGGGTGTAGGCGGTGATACCGGAATTGGTAATCAGGGTTCGTCATCAGCGGGTGGAACCGGAAGTAGTTCCAGCAAAGCCCGTCGAAGAAGAACGGCTTTTACGTCGGAGCAATTGCTCGAGTTGGAGCGTGAATTTCACGCAAAAAAGTACCTCAGTCTGACGGAACGTTCGCACATAGCCCATGCGCTAAAGCTCTCCGAGGTTCAGGTTAAAATATGGTTTCAAAATCGACGTGCCAAATGGAAGAGAGTTAAGGCTGGTTTGACGAGCGGCGGTGCCGGATCAGCGGCTAGGCAGAGCGGTCATGGTGCAACCGGTCATCCGGGAAACGGTCCAAGAATCGTCGTACCAATTCCCGTTCACGTAAGCCGACTCGCGGTTAGATCGCATCATCATCATCTCGAAAAATGCCCGAGTCAGCAATCCGGACCAGGACAACCAAACAGGCCAACCAATGGAAATCTTGGCGCTGGTTTGACCGCGAGAATCGGTGGTTCACCCATCTCCGCAGGGGTCGCTCAGTTAGGAACCGGTGGTGGTCTCAGGGCATTCACAGCACCGCAAAGTAACAACTCTGCTAATAGAAGGTAGCCCGTACACTAAAAAAAAATTTTAGGCGACTTTCAATACCTTATTTTATGTAACCTCAGATGACTTCTCAGATTTTTTTTTTTTTCGGAATGTTGAAAAAAAAGATGTGGAATTTTAAAGCAATGAAATTTTTTTTTTGTGCTACATGAAAATTAATAAAATATCGTGTAAAATCAAGGTACTTCTATATATTCATGACAACTTTTTAAAAATGATTTTTAGTGTTGAGTACATTGATTAAACTTTTTTTTTTGCAGTGAAAAAGGACTTAATTGGAGTTGATTAAATAAATAAGGAAATAATTTTTTAATGGATCATAAAAATATTGTGGGAACAATAAAAATCACACAAATCTAACATTTCTTGAAACAAATTACTTCTGCAAAGTGGAATTTAAGGGAATGAAAAATAAAGCAATAACTCTCCAGAATTTATGAAATCACAAAAAAAATTATTATATCAATAGAAAAAATTAAACGTCAACGTTTACGTTTTTTCTTCTCTCACAAAAGTTGCAATTCAAACATTAGAAATTTCGAAAACCCAGGAAGTCATCTCAGGATAAAATATTAAGTATTTAGATTAATGAAATTTGTATCAGCGCAAAAAAAAAAGGAAAAATTAGCAATTTTACATTTCAGTGTAAAAATAAAAGTAAAAAAAAAGGAAAAGAAGAAATCGTAAATACTCGAAGATTTGTGAGTTGTGAGGGGTTTCACTGAATGATCGTTATCGTCAAGCCGCGATGTTATAATCTTCGTCGTGGAATAAAACATAACCGCTGATGGGCGAACAAAGGGGAGAAATCTTGAATTTATGTATAATCGTGTGAAGCCGCGCCCATGTAACGCAATCGGTGTATCCGTCCGTATTAGATGAGCAGGGGAATGATATATTATTCATCCCTCGATGTAATCTGTCGAAAGCGGATTACTCGCGAGAGAGTGAATTTTGAGGAAGCTCGTTCCAAAGAAGAAAAAGAAGAAGAAGAAGAAGAAGAAGAAGAGGAAGAAGAAGACTAGCGGATTAACAATATTCTGATAAAGATTATTACAACACAAAAACTTTTCCACGCGATTCCAATGCGCTCAAGCTGCATTATTAGAATCACATCTAAAACGAGAGAGATGTAAGGGTAACAAAAAAAAAAGTAACGTTGTAGATAATTCCGTGTACTATAAGATAATGAGAGGATGAAGACGATTGGAGAAGAACGTTTGTGTATGGAAAAGCCAACTTTGTAAATAGGTCGAGCGTGTATGGCTTATCGTCTACTCTGATATACACAATAATTGTATAGTTACATACACACATACACAGAAAACTCATTCACATGTGTACAGTGAAAAAAGAAATTAAGCATGTTAGTCGAATAGAATTTTTAGACAAGTAATCGGAGAACGAAATACTTTATATCCTAATATATTACTATTATACGTTTTTTCTGTCATATATATATATATATACATATATATATATATTATAAATAAAAAAGGTATAGATAGACAAAGATGCCCAAAAATGTATAAATATATAGCGCGTGATATATAATTATTTCCGGTTATGTACGAGAGCGCAATAAAAACGTGTTATTCAAAGGAAATTATAATTACTGGTGTTTCTCTTTCTTTTTTTAATTATAAGACTTTTTCCTATTTGCTTTACAACCTACAGAATTTTTTCAAATTTTGTTTGTTTTAATTACCTATTCATCCTAAAAAAAATTTCAAAATGAATTTAAAATTTAAAAAAAAACTAAATTTGAAAAAAAACCATATAATGCCCAATAACTGGCGCACAAGCGTTATCTAGTCAAACTATATACCATTGAGTCGAAAATCCCTTTACAGAAAATCCTTCACCAAAGAAGAAAAAAGAAACATCCCAAAGTCGAAACTCGAGGGGCGTGAACGTGCGTCGAAAAGTGTACTTATTTATTTATTTTTCCCCATTGAAACTCTTCGCCAAATTTGCCTTCTCACAATGCTTCTATTTTGACAATTTGTCGTTACTCATTATAAAAGACCTTCGGATACCAGTGACACCAAATATTCCTTTATATGTGTCTTTTTCCAGTCGTTCGAAAAAGGAAAAAAGGACGCAACCACCGTCAGACATCTCCGCACCTTTTCCAGTCGCTATTGACTCCTTTTAAGTCGCATTCACTGGCCCAAGTACGAAGGCTTCTGACGGTAGAATCCCGACCCTTGGGACCTCACACACTAAATGCTTCAGAGGCGTTATAGAACTAACAAACGAGGTGGCAGACCGCTTTGCCCTCGGCTTTTTTTTTTTTTTCGAGGGTTGACATCGAACATCGTCGTCACAAATAGCTACTATATGTTTGAATCCTATACGTTATTCTCTCGAGGGCAAAAAGGCCAAAATGCCACTGGCGTTTTGGTGTATATATATATATATATAGGTATATATATACATGTAGTGTTTGAAAAAAAAAAAAAAATAGGGTCGAGAAATGAGCTGACATAAGGCCATACAACTCGTGGGCGTGACACCCATATGCCAGTTTTGCGAGGCCCGCTTAAGCATTAAAAGCAGTTATATGCATTTCGAGCCTGTCCATGTAAATGCGCCTGGCTTGCATATATATATATGTAATAGACATTTATTTATGTGTGTATACGCGTTGGTTTTTAGTTGTATTCGTGGGACCAGAAGCTAATTCGTTTATACCAGCTAGCCCAGTGGGGCGTTGCTGTTCAGTTCATCCCCTTGACAAAATTTGCCTACGCTACTTTTCTTTCGTGTCTTTTACGGCGACTCCCCTCAGCCCCCCGTGCCCCCTTTAAATTGTCTGGTGTACGCCAGGTGTGTGAGAAATTGCTCGCGAAATTATCACTGAATAACATTCTAACGCTTTGCTGTTTAGAAATTGGCTACGATAGATGCTAGAGGCTACGAAATTATTCAGTGGGCTGTTTGTGTATGATGACCTCGAACCGGGTTGACAAGACTTTTTTTTTTTCATTGTAGCAATAAAAACATAAGTTCTGAAGTTAAAAAAAAAAAAATCTGCTTTCTCATAGAGAAACCTGCGTGATGATTTTTTTTTTTCAAATAAATGTCCGTATTTTTCAATGTCAAGACACTCAATATTTTGGATAAAGGCCGATTTATGGAGAACACAATCTTCGGAATGTTATAGCAAAAAAATAACGTTAAATAAATAAATAAATAAATATTACCTCTCAGTGTTTGGTAGTAAAATCGTCGATCTATAGTCGAGACCAATATTATAGGCACGAGGCTCTTCTACACTACACAACTCTTGGGGTAGAAAAATTCTGTGTCCTCGGTTGGGCGTGGTGGAAAAGCACGAGATGATTTATCCCTCTCCAGCAGTACATATATATATATATATGTACATGGTATAACTGCCGAGATCGCCTCGGCTAAATGACACCGCTGCTCCTTTTCTCGTGTATTAACCGTAATGCACTCCCGGTTTCGTCCTACAGCTATTGTCATGTCGAAATATATAACTATATACCCCCACCAATTGCTATAATGCCACAGTATAGTGTATTACTGCTGGTTGCTCCTTTTCTGCAGTCAAGTCGACGAAGGCCTCTCTCGTGTGTACATATACAATCCAAGTAGCATATATCAGATGCTATAAGCTCTTTCGAACTTCATATATATATATACTGTATATGTATATATATGCCAAAGCATGTGTATAACCGATGGTCATTAACCCCAAGAGAATGGTTGTGATCGATGAGCTATTACAATATAGGCATATTTTGCTTTCATCGCTTTTGTAAAAGCCTGGCTCGAGGTATATTATAGTCGTTGCTCGTTGTGTTAGAGACTTCTATCCAAGTGAAGTTTCTTTCTTTTTTTTTTTCTACCATTTTGTATATAGAGCTTTGGTGCAACAACGAGGGATGTGGTATATATCTGTCCTGGATCTTCGTAACCATTACACATCGATCCTAAACCTAGGGACCATCAAAGACCATTATCGCAGCTTCATTTATTATCAACGTCTCTGTGATCGATAATATATACTCCATGAAACTGTTTTTCTTTTTCGTCATTTCGAACTTCCGACTTGATGAAGGTTTCTCTTTTTTGCAGGAAGACATCTGGCATTTTCTGTAAAATTGGTAAATTTTGAGAAGATTTTGAAAATTTTTCAACAAATTAGTTCCATCGAGCATCAATACTTCCAGCAGTGAGAGCGAAAATAAATATCGTGATTATCATCGAAAAATGAAAAAAGGCCGAAATTTCGATTAAACACTAGCTAAAATTTTTTTTAGACCACCCACATTTTGCAAATATTATTTTTTCACAATGTACTAACCCTTTTCATTGAAACCCGCAAAAAAATCGATTTTTTTTAACCACCCTAATATATATATATTCGCTGTTGCTGCTTTTGAATATATTATGTGCGAGAAGCAGCATTGCCATGAGACTGGTCTAGGTGGCCTGGAGAATCAATATTAGCGGAATGGATAATTCATATATAGATACACAGAAATGGAAACAGGTCTGAGGATGTGTCGCATTAAGTTTGAATACGTGATGATGATATTGCAGTTGCAATATTTTATGTGATTTGTGCAGTAAAATTAACAGAATAATAGGTGTATAAAATATTGAAAGACGACCTGCAGCGATTATGCTTATATAGAATGAAACTGTGTCACTTTATTACGGCTAATTTATGAATGAATTGCACTTAGAGATTTTCTACATTAATGAAACGTATAAATATAATGAAGAAAATATTGAAAAAAAATGATGTTCTAGTGACTTTTTAGAATAATAATAATAATAATAATAATAATGAAGATAAAAATTATTTACGGCATAGGCAAATAATTTGAACGCTTTGTTTTTTCAAATTGCTAATTTCGTGCAAATCTTATTATCGAAAATCATTGACTCGATAATTCATTGTCAAATTTGAACGAATTAATGAGGTTTGTTAGTAAATAAACAGTTTTACGATGAATTAATTTAAGATTTAAAAGTTTGATCGATTTTTTGTTTGGTGCAAATAAATGCTATGTGCAAAATTCAGACAAATCCTCAAAATTTATGAACAAACTTTTCATCTTTTGCACTTGTAAACAAAAAATTGTCAATTAAGATAAAAATAATTTTCCTGCTTACAAAAATTTTTTTTTCAAATATACGTGGTTTTGTAGTTAAGAATTAAATTAAATTATGAATTATATATAAAAGGCAAAAAGTTATTTATTAAATTTGGAAAATTCTTTTTTTTTAATTTTTTCAATTGTGTAGAATATAATTATACCGTAAGTATATATTGTGAAACGATCAAGACCATAATTTCCCCGGTATATTACTCTCGTCTTAGGTCCATTAATCTCATCCCCCTTTTATAGCAAATTCGCCCACAGTTACCGGAAGTACAATTTTTCGGCTGAAAGTGTCATTGATCAACCGCAAATTCACGAGTTCCGGAAGCCATTGGCGATATTATATCTTGAAACAGCACGTGACACAGCCCTAGTTACTTTTCGAGGGTGATCCTGACCATCAGTTTAGCCCCACCCCCCCTTTCCCCTCCTCTTTTAGCCCCCTGGCGTTCTTACCAAATGGAACGCGTGTCATACTTCCTGAACGGCAGTGTCGTGATTGCTCTCACTGTGGCCAACACAGTATAATAGAAGATCCACACATTATACACAGATATGTATATGGGGCTTTCCATGCCAAATCGAACTTGGCTAAATCTAACACGCACGATTTCTCGGATTTTATCCACAGGATCTTTGTGTTATTCCAACTGAAAAACAAACTGATATTATTATTATTATTATTATTATTCAAAATTAATTATTAGCTGTTTCTGGTCAAAAAATTCTCAGGTGCCAAAATGAATTTAAAAAATTGTAAGGAATTCATTTAAAAAAAAATGGAAAATATAGAAAAAAATTTTTTTTACAAGATCTTTTTACGTAAAAAGATCTTGTAAGTAAATGAAATAAATAAAAAATCGGAAAATGGTGTGAAAAGTCCGAGAAATGGAAAGTCAATTTGTCATGAAAAGTCCTGTATAAACACGTGCCCCAAGCAAAAGTCAAACTCGTTTTGGTACGAAGTCAATGTATCAGCCGCTTATAGTTTCTGCAGGGAGACTCTCGAAAGAATCAGCAGAGAGGAAAGAGAGAAGAATGAGAGAGAGAAAAATATTGGGATTTCTCTTCCGGCGGTAGAAAAAAAAAAAAAAAAAAAAAGTGCCCCAAACCGAGATGTTATAATAGCCTCTCGTTCGGTCGAAGAATCGACCGAGGAAGAGGCAGAATAAGTATACTACATCTTTGGTTGATAGAAGAAGGCACAAGCCGCAAAACTTGAAAAATGTTCGGTATGACAAAAGTCGAGAACGGATTTTGTTGTGTCGACCGTATTATTACAATGCCTAAAAGGGCACGTGGAGCAAAACTAGTCCTCTCCTGTTTGGACGTTGAAATATATCTCTCCGCACTGCATTCTATACATTATTATTTGTGTATATATTGTATATGCGTGTGTGGGAAGTGTAGAGAGAGGTATTATGTGAAAAAGAGCGTGGCTAAAGTTTTTCAAAGTTTGCTTTGGCTAAGTTGCCTGCCTTGTGTGTAACAGAATAGAAAAAAGATCATCCCTTGCGGAGTATACAAGCGAACCTGATAATGGTCCACCAGAGGGCGCGCGCTATTTGTCATCGATGATTTGCAGCTTTCCGGCACCTCCCACAAGCTGATTTGTCAAGCGCTACCGCAGACCGCTATATACTTTTCCATATATACGTTTCTGAGTGGTCAAGTTCCTTTTGAGGAGAGCTCTTTTGCTTTTACCGTCAGGAAAAACATCGTTCACTTTTTGTACTTGTGTCGTTTGTTAAACATTTTTTTTATGCCGAAGAGCTGCAACGAAAAATTAATAATAGGCTCATTCGACTCAAAGTGCGTCACCCCTGTTTCGAATTGTCTAAAACAAAGTTCATAATTGTTTTGTGAAGAGATTTGGACTACCTAGAACATAAGTATAAATTATTTCACATTTTTTAATTCTATAGATTCCACCTGAAGAAATTTCCATATTTGCGCAGTATAAATTTCCTGCATTTTTAAGAGGAACTAAGTTTTGAAAAAAAATTTCATTCAGGGAAACCGTTTTGATTTTACTCCAAAATTGAGATTTTTTTTATATATATATATATATATTTGAACGAAAGTCAGCACATAAAAAATTGTGGGAATTCTATTTTCCAAGAATAAAAACTATTGAACAAAAAGAAAATTTCATGGACAAAAATGAAAAGCCTTCGACAATTTGTTTCCATTGACAATTTAGGTTTGAGGATTCTTTTTACATATTCAATTTATATTATTTCCTTCATAAGCATTTATATTCCATTCTACTCTTAAGAAAAGAAAAAAAAATGTAATTTTAATAAAACAACCGAATTTGAACTGACATAGCTCGCAGAGTGAAAATTCAAGTGTCAGAAAAATCGCAGCTTGCAGCAAAAATGTGTATATGAGAAAGCCTTCAGGAATCGTAAAATCCAGCGCCAGTTGGCCATAATACTTGAGAAATTCGTCTCGCTCTCTGAGAGCTGTTTGCGCAATTTCACGGCCACTTCGAGTCACAGATCGGGCAAATTGTTCACCGATCCGTCGGCGCACGGTCAGACTGTGGGAAAAAGGACTCTACACTGTCGCAACGTGAGAGGGGACGTCGATTATTTCATAGCGTTAACGTCTATAGGGTCTCGAATTGTTCCGCCTATTGGATCGTTTAATAAATTACAAGTCTCTAAACGCTCTTCATGAAACTACAATAAGCAAAAGATAAACACAATAAAAAAAAATTGAATATAAATAAATAAAAACTGTTTTCAGAGACCATGCGAGGTGAAAATAAAGCGAATTTTGAACGTATTTTTTTTCTTGTGAGTTACAAATATTTTTCTAAAGCGGAAAAAGAAAAATTAATTTTTCCTGCACTTTGCGTTTTTATTCAAATAATTAACGGGATTATTATTATTTTATTAATTTATTCGTTAATGATTGTTTTAATTATTTTATTATTTTATTTATTGCGTTAGTTCCATTTTTATTTCGAAGAAAAATAATTAAAAATAAGCTTTGCCTGAAATCGATTGAGTCTCTCTTTTTGAGGCGCCAACTTCTAATTTTATCTTTTCTCAGCAGGAAGAAAGCATTAAATTTTGACTGATGTGAACACTCGATGCAGTTACATTGCTAGGAAAACGCGTTCAATCCAGAAGACGGCAATCTTTGGGCTCCGAGCCAAACTGGTTTCGATTTAGCTTTAACTATACATTATAGTTTCTGAAACAATGCGATGAGAACGCTTGACAAGTGTGTAAAAAATGACGTCACACTCCTGAGGGCATTTTTTTCTTATTGAAAATAACTTTGTTTCTCTCTGCCATTCGGCGAGAATTTTTCCATCAACAGTAAAAAATTCTAATTCGTTAAAAAAGATTTGTGACAATTAAGATTGATCAAAACTCAACTAAAAATATTTAATGTAGGATTTTTCAGGAAAATATTAATTTTTTAATTGGGCCAAAAAATGTCAGTAAAAAAAATCGAATATAGAATAGTATAAAAAATTATGCAGTAGAATAGGAAGGGATCAGAATCGAACGCTTACCGAGTTGGCCTTATATACATTTTTTTCCAATTTTTCTCTCATCCCAAAACACACAAATTCTAATAGAACGAAGCTTTTGGTTGCGAGGATGAATAACTCGAAAGTATCTTTAAAAAATAATCAGCCAGTGGCGCTTAATGGTATTCCCGTGTAAATAATTTTGTATGATATGCCGATATGTATGCATATATGCCAGAAATATCGAGCAGGCATAATTATCATAAAATACAAATGAATAGATTCTACAATAATTAGCATAATCCGATAATTGCCGAGGAGAATTAATGTTATTTAGTTTAATAAACGTCGCCGATATGGTGGAATCCGGTCGCCGAGCTAGGAGCGCGGTTGACAAAGTGTCTTTTATATCCACTTTAATGACATCGGAAAAGCACACCGGAGAGGTAAAACGTTAAGTACTACTGTCGACTCGGGCGAGTTAATTGTCGACGGGAAAACGAGAAGACGAGCAAGCCACTCTCCGCGCTAGACTCGTCTAATTGAGACAAAGGGAGAGGCGAAGAATCGCACGCTCTCGACGAGAGGAAGGAAGGAAATTATCGTGAAGCACGTTTTCCCCGTTGACTCTTTTCTCTCGCGCACTTGTGGAAAAATAAAGGAACTATATATTCGAGGAGTTACGACGAGAAACGCGCGACTACTGTCTACGCTTTTCCAATTGATGTCTCTCTCTGTGTATTTTCCTCCAGTTAAGGACGTTTCGACGGTACAGTGAAGCTAACAAAAAAGCTTTTATATTTTTTATCATCGTTTTTTTTTAAGATTATGCATGACAATTGAAATTGATGAATTTCTTTGTCAATCTTGTATGTCAGGTTTTCTTTCAAAGTTACGCATTTTTTTCCCGTGAAAATGTCGAGTTAACCTATTGATTGTTGGTCTTTTTGTCCTGTGGCCGGAATACGAAATTCGATGGAAGATTTCTCGGCTACTGGCGGCCGGTTAAACGAAAAACCTTTATTTTTTCTTTTTAAACGTTTCGACTCTGGTCTGGGTCCTTTTCAATAAATTTTATTGCTTTTATTATATTGCGCATGTTAATGTTGTATTTGTTAGTGAGATGGACTGGATATTGTTAATTTCCTTATTTGATTATGGTTACCGGGCTTGTAGGTTGTCTTATTTAACGTTAATTACAACATAATCAATGAAAATTGGTACTACATCTTTTAATATTTCGAGCCAGAGAGTCCGGCAAACAGTAACTCATTGATATCTTTGGCTTAGGAAATCCAGTGTCCGCCTTATCACGAGTATATAATATTAACGCTCAGTAATGCGTGTTGAGACGAGCTAATCGTTCATTTATTTATGCTCGTCATATTTGTTTTATTCAAGGCCTATCTGTACTGTCAAACTGTATCTTACTTCACCTTGTTCATGGTTTCTCTTGTCAGATGTTCTGTGTCTTTCACCTTTTAAAGCTTTAGGCTAGTATCAGTAAATAATACGATTATTTACCACATTTCAAGAATGCGCATCAGCATCAGATGATATATCCTCAGTCTCCAAAATTGTTAGACGTTGCTCTTCCTGAAAATTGAATAAACCAATTAGATTGACATTTTTCTTCAATTATAATTTATCTAACGAAATCATGCCAATAATCCATTTTGAACTGAGTACCATTGTAACCACCTTAACGTTTCGCTGGTTTCACATATAGACTTGTTACATTACTGATGGTGGGAGAGTGTGGAAAGCAGCAGCAATGCGGGCAAAAGTGTGAGAAAATTGAGAGACAGAGACAGAGAGAGAGAGAGAGAGAGAGAGAGAGAGAGAGGGAGAGAAAGAGGAGCGCGCGTTCCGGAGATTACAGGGTGGTGGGAAAATATCTGTGTCCGCCTCCCAGAGCCTTCGAGCGCAGAGGTAGAGAGGTAGACGGTTTTGGTGCGTCTGTTGGAAATTGCGAAAGAGAATTCAAGGGAGAGGACGATGAGAGTGTGGGTGGGAGAGTAAATTCACGACTAAGGATATATGCTATAGCTAGTGTAGCGGCGGGGAGGGGAAGGGAAATGATGCTGCTCGCTGCTGCTAAGCCTCGCACACTCTCGGTGTGTGCTCAGTGACTTTGGGGTGTAATTGCTGCAGTGGGCGGGACAGAGCGCAAAGCTTCGTGCCGATGGGCGTGGCTCACTGATTACACCGCACTGCGAGAGAGCTCAGCGATACTGATATCTTCGCTACCGCTTTTATATGTTCTCTCCTCTTTCTCTCTCTCTCTCTCTCTCTCTCTCTCTGCCTCTTACTATACGCGCGGGTCCGGGCAGACTCGCGCCGTCGGAGTCGGAACGAGCTCAAGCACCCTAAGCCCAGCTCCTACGCCATCAACCCCCTGAACCCTCACTCTCGACCTTAGCTCCAAGATCAACTCTCCTCTCGACGATGAGATTCGTTGCTATCATCGGATTATAACGCTCAACCGTTAATCTGTCGCAACTGTTAATTAATAAATTTCATATTATTTTTATTGGGCTATTTATGTATTTCCGCCGAATGTACCAGTGAATGACCACCGATACATTGCAATCTTTTTAATTAAAATAACAAAAATGACAAATTCTGTGAAATATTAGGTAAATTTTCATAGCTCTTATATTCATTTGGATCAATACTCTATAATGTTCTTGATTTTTTTTTTTTTTAATATCTTTAAAAAAAATTTGATGTGTTAAACAGCGAATTTACGTCATCGTGATTTTTTTATAGCACTTTGCCAGAGAAAAGTTTAAGTTATCACTGAACTTGAATAAAGATTGTTCTTTGAATCTCAAAAAATCTTCGCTTTTCTCGACTTTATTTGAGTTTTTATATTTTTTTAAACTTTTTGAAGAACTTAAATCGATTTTTACATTCTTAATTAATAATTAAAAAAAAAAGTAAATAAATGATATAACTTCGTTAAGGTCTTATATTGAAAATTCAAAGCAAAGGGGTCAGTGACTGGTGCATTTGACCCTTCTTCAACATATCAACCTGAATTTATTCATGGATTTGCTACGAATCTTCGGAAACCAAACATAGTATAACCGTCGTCTGGAACTCCACCTTTTCCTGGTATATCTAGAAAAAAAAAAGAGACCAGGAATTTTTTTATGTACAATTCGTAGATGTTGAAGTTGACAAAACAAGAAACAGAGTGAAATCGCCGAGTGGCGAAGAAAATGCACACATAGTTTATAGTGCCGATTTCGGAATTTAAATGTCACGAAAACGTTAAACTCCTAAAAGATAACAAAAGGGCAGAAGAGGGGAAAAAAAAAGAAAGAGAATCTCGAGCGTTGAAGCAACTTCCGGTACAATTTGGGATGATCGTTGCGCCCCGGGATATCAACACACGAGAGTCGCAGAGGCGAGAGTGTGTGCTGCCCTCCTCTGACTATCGAGTCCACGCCCCGCTGACTGGACTGTTTTTTATTGCTATGGCCCAACGCGCTCTCTAACCGTATATAAAATGCGCGCGGAGCGCAGAGAAATTGTCCGACTAAAGCTCAGAACAGAAATTCCCCCGTGAGGAATCGGACAATTTTTGAGCTGGAAGCAAACTCGCCGCGGCTACTCTCTGCCTTCAGGGCTCTTGCAATGCTCTTCGTAAGGGGAGGAGACAATCGCGAATCGAAAGAGAAAGAGAGAAAACTCGAGTCAGCAAACGCTTCAAGGGAATTCGATAAAATTGACCTGGCCAGCGTTAAACACTGTTTTGTGTCCCTTTATATTCCAGAGCTCGGGAAGGAAATCCTAATCTACAGTTACGACCACAGCAATCATCATTAACGAGACTCAATTACTGGTCAATTACTAAACTATGTGTCGAAATTCTACTATTTTGTTTCGATAATAAACGATAACCGGATTTCTGATTTTCTTCTTTGCAATAATTTATAAACGTTTTTAGGACCAAAATTCATTTCCAATTCTTTTCGTTTCCTTGGAAAACATCTAAATTGTATATTACGATACGAGTTGCGATGTAACTTTTTTTTTTACTAGTGTGAGTTTGCAGTCGTACGAGTTGAGAAAAAGTTTCTCGCACGTGTTTCGTGTACAACATTATGACACTCGGTGCGAGAAGTGCCTGCTTCTCGCACTAGTGAAATAATAAAATTATATGAAATTGTGTGACTTATAAAATGGTAAATTTTCCATCAGTTTCACTTTCATTAAATACGAATTTCCTTTTCAAAACATGTACAAACAATTTTCGAAATCTTGGTACAGTCGAATGACCAGACTACACCGCTAAAGCCACCTTAAATCGTGTATACGTCGAACGAGAGGTGAAGGGGGCATCTGAAGCGATTATCGGTTAGTTAGTGACTCGCAACTCAAACTAATTAGTGACCCTCCGGCGATTCACAAGTGAACTGTCGTCGTTGTGGTTGTTATACGAGAAATATATATAGAAAGATAGAGAGAGAGAGAAAGAGAATCAGACGGTAGTTAAGGCAGCGTTGGTCTAAAGTGGCCCGATAACAATTATCCGCGTTAATGTCGTCGTATAACGAGGAAATAACCACAGTGAACGCGGACGCGTTTTGCTGCGATGTAAAATATAAGCGAACGCCTCTCGTTGCGGTGTCCGTCTGTCGTGCACGACCTAGAATCATTTATAAGAATTAGGGAACTACCGAAATTAGTGGTTTAAAGGACACATACACACATTCACACGGGACAATGTGTTATCAATATTTCACTCTGAAAACCACTTTGTTTCCGCTCTTACTTCATTATACTCGGGAATATAACTCGCGGGAAACGACATTTATATTGTACATATTAAGAAAGATTCGTGTGACACTCATATACTTGAAGTCGTAAACGAATTTCGCGAGTCATTTCATTTCTTGGATTACACAAAAGCGAACGCCAAAATTTAAGTTCTCTCGAATCTACTGTAATTTGATATACAAATCGTAAGAGACGGTAATAATTGGCAACGAAGATTCTACTGAGATTCCTTATTCACTTTTGTGTCTCCAGATATTCGCGGATAATTTCTTGCAAATTCGATTCAGCAACTTTTTAGAAATTTCGTTTCAAATTTTTTTGATACGTTATTCAGATTTTTTTTTCTTAAGCTCAGAAATTTTATTCAAATTTTTTTTAGAAATGTTATTCAGAAGTGCCTAGAAATATTATTCAAAAATGTTTAGAAACGTTAATGAAATGTTGTTTACATATTTTCAATTTTTTTTTGCAATCTTATTCGGAGAATTTTTCAAAAATTTATTTAGACGCTTTTAAACATTTTTAGAAATTGCGTTGTTGTTCAACCGAACTAATTTTTATTGCTTGTTATTTTACAAAAGAGGAAAGCTGTTTGATAACAACGTTGCCAAGTTCGAATTATTGTCCATAGTGTGTCTTAATTTATACAAAGTAGATTTGCTCCAATTGCCTTCATACCTTTTTAGAATTTTTCTTCAAAAATTATTCCAACTGTTGTTAACACATTTTTGGAAATCCTCGAAGATTCATATTCGTGAATGAAGATTAAAAAAAGATGTAGTGGAGACAATTCTGTAAACACAAGAAATAAAATAGCACAATAAACACAGTGTAAAAATATGTGAATGACAAAAATTTTAATTTCATAAATCTTCATGAAATTCACAGATAAAAACTAATAATTCAGTAGAAAAAATATAAAATAGAATTCATTTTAAAGAAATTTTAATTAAATTTCTTCGAATAAAAAAACAAAAGTCTAATTTTGTTTTATTGCAAAATAAAATAAGCTTAAAATCGTATTGTAATTGTAAAGCAAGCGTAGTAAAATGATGATGAAATATATAGGATTACCGACAGCAGTTTCATTCGATCGAGGGATAAGTAAAAGCAATGTAGCATAAGCGTGCAGCGTTGAGACGTGATATATTCATTCTTCGATCGGATATATCTAGCTCGTGTGCGGCTCTCCGGCACATCGAGTGGGCGTATCATCAATTTGCCATATACCTTGAGTACAGTGACTCTGGGCTTTAAGGTGCCCCGCGAGGTTTTTTTCTAATCTAGGATCTAGTCTCTTTTAATGAAAGCCAATGACCAAGCGGAAATCTCATCCCAGGACCTTCAAAAAATAACTTTGACTACATCGAATTATAATATATTCGCCTATCTTCACACCGGAGACTGTATTATTCTGTCCGTGCCTTGTTCGAGACTTGCGGTTACATTTCCGAAAGGACTTTCTCGCATCCGCCAATACAACATATATATATATATATTTTTGTCATATATATGGGGCATTCCAGGTCGATTGACTTGGCCATTGGACTGACCCTCCCGGATTCAGTTGAGGAATTTTTTTTTGCATATTTTGGTAAAAAAAAAAGAGAATTTTTTTTTTATCACTTGTTTTACACTTTAAAATAATTTTTTTTCCAAAAATAATTATATTTTTAATAATTTTTTTAATTTGAGAAAAAAAGAAATTCTCCGTATTTTGAAACTTAAAAATTTCGTTAATGATTTCTTGTGGGAGGAAAAAAAATAAAGCATGTCATGATAAAAAAAATATCCCATGTTTTGAGAAAAAAAAACGTTGAAAATTCGCGCAATAATTAAAATAAAATTGAAAAAAAAGTTATTTCAATGAAAACAAAAATTAGGGATTTGTTTTTAATACAAATATGTAAAAAAAAAATTCGTCGTCATCGTGGCCGATGGCCACGTGAATTGACTTCGAATGGCCCATATATATATATTTTTTTTCAACTTGCATATCTTAGAATATAATCCACGTTACAATCAAGTTTAAAAAAAACTACACGGCAGCTCAAATCGTTCGAATAAATTTCGAGATTTCGAAGTGATGAAAATCACTTAAGTCCTTCGTACATAAGGTCCGTAGATTTTGCGTAACGGTCACTCGTTTTACTCGAGGACCTGCGCTGATTGGCTAAAGATTTCGTTATCTCATGATTTTCAGTTAAAAATACAAAAAACATTACTTGAGACACCTTTCAATAAAATTCCATGAAGCATTAATACTTTCCGCAGTGAGAGAGCAAAAAAAAAGTAATATCGTGATTATCATCGAGAAATAGAAAAAAAAAAGCAAAATGTCGGTTGAGCCCCATTTAAATAAAATTTCAAACCTCCGCCATTTTGTACAAACATTTTCCGTTGAGTCCCACGAAAAAAAACATCGATTTCTTTTTTAACCGCTCTAATATATTTAAACAAAATCCTAAACATTTTCAATGGTAAATTCAGTGTAAAAGATGATAAGCGTTTTTTGCAACGATTAGCCAGAATTTCCGAGTTACTAGATATTTTCTCATATTATTTGCTGCCGCGTCGCTGATAAATGAGAGTCGGTGGCGAAAACAGTGTGGCCAACCTTAATTCTCAAATCTTCGAATTGAATAAAAATCTTAATACTTACCATTAATAGGTTACAAGCAAAAAATGTTACGTCTATTCTAACCTAATTGTTTATATCAAAATGACATTGAAGCGACATCAAAGTCGTTTAGAACTCTTCAACAATTCAGAGTCGTCCTTTCTCGATCTTCGTCAAAGTACGAGTGAAGAATGATGAAAATTTCCATTGGACAATGAGATCGCGACTCGATAATAATCGACGAATAATCAGTCGTGTGTGCAATTAAATAAGCGTAGAATACCCACGCGATTTAGTACCGTGAATTCACAATGCGCGGTGTTTTATCGCGTTTGCCGTTCTCTCTTCGATGGCTGGTGGGATTTCATAACTCTTGGGATATATAAACATACTTACACTGAGAAAGAAGGCTTTATAGGTGAATCGCGATAGGCCTAAGCTTTTGCTTTGGTGCGCCGCCGACGACGACGAGGCAACGCGACATGTCCGAAACGTCGTCTGCATACCAAAACACACGTTTAAGACGTTCGAGGCAATCGCCACTACCAAGTTTTTCTTTTTTTTTTTTTTCTTCTTTTTCTTTTTTTTCTATCTGTCGCGCTCTCTCATTGTTCGGCTACATCTGAACGCTACTGAGGCACTTCTCTCAATGCTTGTGCGTCACGCACACAAGCACACTCCGCTGTCTGGAGTTGGAGAAATTCCGAGACGATGTATTCAACGCATCTCATGGATCTGCCAATATTATCAGCAAGCGCGCGCACGCGAGACGGTTATGCATATTATTCAAGCATGATGGAATCCGTAGTAGATGATCGCGCGCAGATTTACATCCGCAAATCGGGAACTGGTTAGGAAATGTCTAGGCCAATGGTTGATGTCCTATTAAAAGTACCTAATTTCAAACGCAGGTTATTCAAGGGCGTTATTTAACGAACAAAATTTAAAAATTACGATCTTGATTAAAAAAAGAAAACACAAAAAACTGCGTAAATAATAATAAAAGAAATCATAAATTTGATTTTTTCAGCTTTAATTCTAGTTTTCTTTCAAAAAATTTGTAAAAACACTTTATTATTATTAAAAACTTTTATTATTATATACGAAGTTCTTTTGTTTTTTTTTTTTTTTTGGAGATCAAGTTCGTAATTTTTAAATTTTGTTCGTTAAATTGTGACATTGTGATAAAAATCACAAAATATTTATTTCCAATATTTTTAAATTCTATTGTAACAACGGAAGTAATATTTAATAAAATCAAAATAATAATTTCCACATTTTTTCCTATTCATTCCTATTGTAATAATAAAAATGATATAACGGCGAAACACGTGTAAATAGAAGGGGGGATGTAATCTAACGAGGCTGAAGTAGATCGTATTAGCGAATAATTTGCCCTGTGATTGCATACACAGCGTTACCAGCAGTGTATCATATCGTATTATTAGATTATGGGTGAATTTGAGGGCACGAGTTGGTTGATGAGACAGAAATGCAGCACGCACGATGAAGGATAGGGCATATTACACACACACACACGCACGAGCACAGCATAATTCAAGGCTTTAGAGAGAGAGAGAGACAGAGAAAGATAAGGGCTTTGTCATATATATCGCAAGGGTAAAAGGCTCGCTGTTAAGTAAGGTATAGAAGGGAGGGGATAGCTTACGAAGGGTGGTGACGCTGTCTTGGTAAAGGCTGGCGAAGCTGCTCATTAATAATTCACGTGTGAGTTAAGCTCTCGCGACTCGCTCTCTCGCTTGTAATTCAACAACTATCAATTTCCACAGTATGAAAAATTTAATTTCTGGTTGCGCGCGCACACACACACACACACACACACACACACACATACACGTTGTCTGCGTTCAGAGCAAAGCCTAGTTTTTCCCTCTCGCTCTCTCTTATAGCCTATAGCGAGGGAAGCTTTTTCCAAGGGTTGATTAACCTCTTCGGGGAGCGCTGGAATAGTGCGGAACGACATGTATATACTCTCTAGTGGTTTGCGATACGATGCGACGTTTTATTATATCGAGAATAGAACGCGTGGGTTTATCCGCAAGGGGACAAGAGAGGTTATATACCGATTCTCTTATTGTTGTGTCGTTCATCGACTTTCAGCAAATTTTCTCATCATGAATTATATATGTATTAAATATCTGTATGTACGTGGGAAAAAGAGTTGATTAATAAATATCATCTTTTTCTATGCCTTTATTAATAATTGATTGATAATTGATTTTTGAAAAGTTTGACAATCGAACAACTTTTTTTTAGTTATTTTTTAATGGACTTAATTTGGAAATAATTATTTTATGATTCTCTGGAAATATTGTAGGCGAAGCTTATTTCTTAAACCATGAATTATATAAAAGTGGGAAAAAAGAGTAAACATCTCACCGCTGTCGTGCAGGACAATCGTGCCGGCCGGGGTCAAATGACACACCAACGAATTGATTTTTCTAAGTCCCCGTAAGGTAACTTCTCAGGGCCCAATTTTTTTTTCAAGTCCTCATGGGGCCCCATTCCAGGGCCTTATTTTTCCAAGTCCCTATAGGTATCCCCTTTCAGAGTCTGATTTTGTTCTGAGTCCCCATTAAGGACCCCCTCCCAGGGTCCGATAGTTTCAAAGTTCCTATGAGGCCCCCTTCCAGGGCCTTATTTTTCCAAGTCCTTGTAAGTATCCTCCTTCCAGAGTCTGATTTTTTCCAAGTCCCTATAAAGAACCCCTTTCAGGGCCTGATTTTTCTAAGTCCCCATAAGGCCCCCTTTTGAGGGCCTTATTTATCCAAGTCCCTGTAAAGACCTCCTTCCAGGGCCTGATTTTTTCTAAGTCCCCATAAGGCCCCCTTCCGGGGCCAAGTTATTTGTAAATCCCCATAAGGCCCCCTTTTCAGGGCCTTATTTTTTCAAATCCCTACAAGTATCCCCTTCCAGTCTAATTTTTTCCGAGTCCCCATTAATAAACCCCACTCTGGGCCTGATTTTTTAAGTCCCCATAAGGCCCCCTTTCAGAACCCAATTTTTCTAAGTCCCCAATTCTAAGTCCCCAGTCAGGCCCCCTTCCTGGGCCTGACTTTTCGATGTCTCCGATGATACCCCCTCCCCTCCAAAGAATAAAAGAAATTTGCAATATTTGCAAAACTCCGATACGAAAATTTACAATAGTAATTTATATTAAATAAAAAATCAATAATACGTAATAAATTGATTTAACTTTCGATTTTTAAAATTTACTACAAGTGTTCACATTAGCATATATCTCCGTGGATTATTCGGCGTTGAATGGAAAAAAAAGCCGGAAGAGATGAACCGTGAATACATAGACACGAGGCGTGATTTTTTGATGGGTGTGACCAGACGAGAAAACTGAACGAGTGGAGAGAAAAAAAATCCCTGCCGATAGCCGATCGCTTGTTTGTTCATATAATTGAATGTCTTTTTTTTTTTTTTTTTTTTCGAACGAGTTTGCATCGTTATCGGAAAGTCGGCATCTCAACAGGCAATATGTATGATAATTCTGACATGCCCGCACCTTATAATGTAGCGTAATAATAATAATAGTTATAATGATAATAATAATAGCAATGATAATAAGGGCCACGATTGAGTCCCGGAGGTATCGATCTCCCAGCGAGAAATTTAAACGCCCAAATATCTTATCTATGCGCATAACCGAAACCTCTCTCCTCGTTCTCATCTCATCCTTTATCGCGTAATTGCATTAATAATGTGCGACCAAACGAGAACTCATTCATAAAATCATTCGGTTATTCTTGTCTCACTGAACGAGAATTGGGCGGCTAGATTTGACAAGATGATAAAGTCGCTTCGAGAATAATTCGTCTGTTAATTTCCTCTTTTTACAACTTCCGGCGCAGGGATTCTAACACACGTCAAGTATTTTTTTTTAGACATTTTTTATTAAATTAATAACATTGGTGTTTAATTTCTAAATAGCTCAAAAAAATTATTGTATTTGTATTGTTCTTTTATTATCTAATCTTGCCATACAGGCTTGAAAATTTTTGCATAAGTTTTATATATATATATAATTATATTATTTTACATGAACAAAATTACGTTTTCCACTCTTTTAATATATTAACTTTTCATCGAATTTTACATTTATTTTATAGCGTGTGAAAAATAGATCTTTAAATTAAAAATGAAATCAACTGGCGAATTAAAAATTGCCAGGCATATAAAATAATCCTTAAAAAATTAAAAATAAATTATCTACCTATTTTAAATAAATGTAGGGAGCGTTTTATTTTTTTTTTTACTTTTCTCAAATTTGTTATTTTTTAAAAAAATTTCCCGGAGGATTAAGATTTATTAGCTAGCTCCTTCATTATCCCGGAATAACATACCAGCCTCTGCGGAAGCTCCGGCTATATCCCGGATGGAATGACAATTTCTTGGGAGGTCCGAAAAATCTTGGGAGAGGAATTATTATGGAGACCAGACGGACATTCGTTTTCGGGACTCTCTCGGGAAAATTGATGAACCGGCGCCAGGAATAAATTCGTCGTTTTATTCCGCTCCTACTGAATGTCCTCATCCTTAACACCCATATCGTAGTTTACCTGTCGAGAGAAGAAAAAAAAATGTAGATTTAAGATTAGAGCGACTGTTTTGAGAAACTGGCAAATGCTTACGGTCGTATATACTCTTGAATTAACTACCGTAAAAACGTGACGAGAAAACGTAATTTTTTTCTTTTTTTTTTTTTTTTTTTTTTTAAGGGGATGCGGACGAGACTTTCACCACCGGAAATGCGACGAAATTTTATGTATACGGTTTATATATTACGATATATTCCACCGACGATACACTCTCTCTCTTTCTCTGCATATATATATATGTGTGTATATATATATATGTTGCATGAATACAGTTAAATTACAATTGCATTATTACAGTATATTATTAACAAACATAACACGTGCAACAATCTGTTTTTGCGCGTGCAATTTTTTTTTTTTTTTTTTTTTTTTTGCTTTCTTTATCTTGACTAACTATACATCGATTGATTACGCAGTTCGCAGTTTTTAATCACTCTCGCAACAAGAATTACAACGGAGTCTGAGAATTTTCTCGAGTTTCGAAAAAAATAAGCTTTTTTGATTTTAATTCATAAACGTGATATATCGAACGCAATCATTCAACAATTAATTCGTGATTTCTATTACATTGTTAAAAAAAAAAACTGCTTAATTTTCATATTTATCGCATAAATTGCTACGAGAAATTGAATAGTACAAGTGTGATGTAAAATTAATAAACGCGGCACTAAAAACATTAAAATTACTTAAATTTCAATAATTTACTTTCATTTTACTGCGAGAAATACATTAATTTTACATCACAATTGTCACATTAAATTTAGTATAACAGTTTATTTACAATGACTTCAATATATTTATTAAGAATGTAACTAAATTGGCAGATTTTTGTGGTGGTAGGATTCATTTTTGTAACAAGTCACTTTTTTTATAACTTTTTTTTAAGTTGGCTTTTTCTCAATTAAAAAAAAAACCGACATGCCACATTACAAAAATAATGACTTTTATATTTATTAACGAAACAAAAATCACGAATAATAAAAATCATTAGTTTTATCAGAAAAATTGAAAAACCAGGAAAATTTTTTTAAAAAATTTCAATTTTTTAAGCTTTGCAGCGTAAGAAGTCTCTGAAAAAAAGGAAATTTTTTCAGACTCATTCAATGACAACTTAATTAATTTGTTACGTTCGAGTCTATAAATTTCTAAAAATAAGCTAATTTTTTTCAGTCGCTCGAGATGAACCCATTGAATTTTTTGTTTTTCTCACACGAATGCAATTATTATTTTTTTTTTTTAATTTTGATAAATGTCTGTTGCGATAATCTCCGCGAACTCGGCGTATAACATAGAATAGAAAATGTACACGTGAAGCGTGATGTCTCGTCGACTCGATAGCTCGCAGAGGGACCTGCCGTTTCGTAAAGCATCGTTTCAGGGGCAGAGATGGACTAACATTCAAATGAAAAAGCAATTAAATTTTTTTTTTTTTAAATAAATAATTATTGCAACAATTTTTCGAGCGATCAATTTTTACAATTTTTATGAATTTAAAATTTTTCTACGACAAATTCTGTTTTTTATTTTTTTGTAATTTACATTTTCTGTTTAATGTTGCAGAACTCTTGAAATTTTTCAAAATTCAGAATTCCGGATTACAGAAAGATAATTTGACACCTAATTTTTTAATAACCTTTTCTGCTTTTTTATAACGAAAATCTTTTTTTATCGATCTCCACTCTGTTCAATATTAATATTTTTTTTATTTTTTCATTCGAATGCATTCATCCCTGTTTGAGGCTGTTCTATGCGCAAATGTAGTATACATAATATTGTTTTTAATTCGCTAAACGCTAGTTGCAAACACCTCGTAAATTCGATTTGGGGATCAATTTCCGGAAGTATCACGATGTTTTGGAGATATTTGTTTTTTTTTTTTTGTTTTTTTCATTTGCGAAAGGAATATTTCGTAGTAGTCGGCAAATAAAAAATATATCTACGACATTAAAAATTTCATATAGTGTGCTAATAACGTAATTGGTAATGTGAAATAAAATCAGAGCAACAACAAAAATCTCGCTTTTTTTTTCGTGGTTATCGGCACGGAAAACCCTCGGAAAAGTAGTATTATTTAAAGACAAAAAAATTAAACTATGAAGCGTTATGTCTTTTAAGAAATCTCCAATCGGCAACTCTCCTTCAAAGACAATTTTTTTTTGTCAATGACAATTCCTTTCTAACTTTTTATCGACACTGGTGTGCTGGAATCTCGTAAAAATTCGACAATTCTTGTACGATTTTCCTGTTTTAAGACTCATTTTGTATGTTATCGAACTCTTTATCATGCTACTGTACATTTTTATTAAAATCAAATTATTTGCCAAAGTTATAAGCGAATCAGTACAGTGGAATGATAAAGGATTTAATGAGGAACAAAATGAGACTTCAAATATCGAAATCGGTTGAGAATTCCAGAAATTTGCAGTCACGGAGTGCCTTCATCTTTTTTTCAATTTTCAGCAGAAATCAGCAGCATTGAAATTATTAATTTTTCAACTACTAAAAAAAAAAAATTAATATTTATTAATTACTGTGCAGAAATACAAATTTGTACGCTGTTGCAATAATCATATATGAAACATATTTTTACGAGAGATAATATTTCGTAAGAATTCATAATCATTTAAAATAGTTGTTTTTTTTTTTTTTTTTTTTCATTCGATTATTACTAATTTTTGGTTGCCGATTGGCGACTTTACGTTCGCAAAAACAATAGAATTACTTTTCTTTTCTCCAACGAATTATTGAATTTTTTGAAAAATGTGAGCCTGTCACAATTTTCCGCGACGTCTCTTTTTTTTTCTTCCTTTTTTTTAAATATTAATATACATATATACTTCGACGAAACGATAACAATAATTTAAGACGTAAATTAACTTATTATTATCTATTATTACATCAATATAATACTAGCTTCGGATTTGTTCGCAGCCTTCTTGAGCGAAGGGCGATTTTCGCTGCCGTCGCGATTCGACGCGCGGCTACTTTTATATAATTACAATATTAACAGAATGATTATTGTACAAGGACTCGTTGAATCAAGCTTCGGCTCTTATTGTCGGTATGTGTGTCGCTACTAAGTAGAGTCACTAAAAATCGTCGTGAATTTCCATTTTTCAAACTAAAAAAAAGCATAAATAATCGTTTCACGTTTTTTTTTTTCTTTTCTAAACATTTTTATTCATTATTTTGTTCAATGACTCGATGTTTAGCATTCAATATCATCGCACTTCTCATTTCTCAAACTTTGAAAAATTGCAGATAAACCCATTTTTTTTTAATTTTATTTTCCAAACTTTACAAAAAAAAAAAAAAATATTGACAAATAATCAATTGAAGTCCTGCAAATCTTTTTTTTTTTTGCAAAAATTGCACAAGTATTTGTTTAAGCTTTGCAAATATTAAAAAAAAGAAAATTTGTTGGGAAATAAAATAGAAAAAAATTGTTAAAATCACGGAATTTTAGACTAAAAAATCATCGCACTTTCCAAAACATTAAGTGCACAATCGATTTCAGTTTCACAAAATCTTTCTGTACTATTCGTACAATTTTTGTATTATTTTCTCTTGAAACGACTCAAATTAAACAAATCGTCGAATTTTCTATATTTTCGATATTAAAAGAAAAAATGAAAAAAATGAACAACCATCGATTTGTAAATCTTCTTTTTTCTATTGTGCAATATTTCTTTTTCTGTTCATTGACACGATTTTCGGTGACTCTCTATATGCATATATGTTTCATCGTGTGAAGCTAATCGAATAAAATAAATACTCTTACATACAATTACACTGTAACGTGGCTTCGCCAGTGATCGCGATCTTTCGTTCGCATTAATCATCATCAGCTCGGCACGGAAAAATAGTTGGCGCGGTAAGTGAAAGCGTTACGACAAACGCAAACACATCCATAAAAGCCAATATTGTTATTATTAGATTGCAAACGGACTGCTTTTTCGTCTTCGACAATCATTATTATAATATTTACATATTTCGTGGGAGAATAGATTTGGTATAAATCGTCAATAATTCGACTAATTATTTTCAAAGAAAAAAAAGAAAAAAAAAAGAAAACAGAACAACAACAACAAAATATGAAAACTCACATTTTTCTGCTTATTCCCGACTCTTTTTTATCCTGCTAATAGTATTGTAAATAATTTAAAATACCAAGAAAGATAAAACAATTTTCGAAGCATGTTATCGAAAAAAAAAAACGAAAATTTCGTTTTTATAAACAAAAAAAGTAATATATTTGCAAAGGAATTTTTTATGCTGAAATCGAGTATATTAAATTTAATATAGAAACGTGAAAATTAATTTACGATGCATTAAACACGTTTAAAAAAAAGACGTGCTTAATATAAACTTTAAAATCGTATCAATTTTACGTTTTTAAGAATTTTTAATCACTGATCTTGCCTTCCTTTGAAACAGAAATCAAGAACAAGAAATTCGTTTTTTTTATTTCGTTATTTACGAGAAGAAAAAAGTTTTATCATTACTAGTATTTTATTTTACTTGAAGGAAACCGTTTTACCTGGAAAATGATGGAGAAAAATATTTGTCATAATATGCTTTAAAAAAAAAATTACAGTTATTAAACCGCATTATTCGAAGTTTAAATGCAACATTTTTTTTTTTTTTTTTCAAAAGCAATATCAATCAAAAATATTTTCTTCCTTTTTTTTCTTGGATAATTCGGGTTCCTTAAACCTCCAAAATCTAATGTAAAAAAATAAGCAACGAAAAATATGGAATAAGATGTTAGTTTGCTTATTTTTTTTCGTTTCTTTTCATAGCGTCGGGAGCCTTCTTATTATTTTTAATAGGCCTAAGGAAAAGTTTGCTTTCCAAAGAATATTTTCGCCGAGTTGGCTGGAAAACAATAATTTTAGACGTTGAAACGAGTTTCGGATCCATCGGCGAGCATTAGCGTGACTGTACGATTGTTGATCCATATTAGACGGGCCAGCCGCATTGGATTCAATCGTGCTACGTCGTTTATCGGCGCCGTGCTGTAAGATTTTACGCAACGCGTTTGCGAGTTTCCAAGACCGAACATACCGCTACTCGTTTGCTGAAAAAAAAAGAAAAGAAAGCGAGAGGTTTAAGCAACAGACTAATGCACGTTTTTAAAAGAATCAACTATAGATATTTGTTTTTTTAAAGATGCATTTCATATAGAATTGGCCATTTAAATTTTGTGTTGTTACAAAAAGACTTTATACATTTTTGTTTCTTCACAGAGAAAGCTTTCGTGAACATTTCTTTTTCATTCTAATTTTTTTTTCGTTACTGTATATTTACAAAAAAAAAACCATAAATTATAGTAATAAAAAAATGTTTTTACATAAAATATAGATTTTCTGATAAACCTAATTTTTTTCTGACCATAATTTTTACGAGGAATAAAATAACAGATTTTTTTTTACATTTTGAGAATTTACTACGAATAAAAACCCTTTTTTTTTTGGTATTGTTTATATTTACCTGCCAGAAGCAAAGCTTATTCTCCGAACAGGAATAACTGACGAGGAATTTTCCTTCCGGCGAAAAAGCTAAAGCCGTTACCGGAGCCTGATGCCCCGAAACTGTTTGACATTTGTTACTCCGTAATTCGTAAAGTGCCAACTGACCGCCGCGCCCACCAACCGCTATTCTTCGCGTTGCAGGACAGTGACTCACCTGTATTAACACATAGAATTGTTGAATAAAAAATAAAAGAAAAGAAAAATGAACAAAAGCGATAAAATGTTAATATCGCAATAATAATCGATACCTGATTGAATCTACAGACAGCCGGGAAAACTTCGTTGAGAGGTTTCGTCTTCAAATGGCCTGGATCGAGACAGTGCAGAATAATATCCATAACCTGTAAAATTAATAACGTTAAAAAAAGAAAATTGAAAATAATCCTCTTACGATGCATAAATTAAATGTATAATTTTCCATTTAAAAAAAATCAACATTAAATAACATTAATTTAATACCACTTTATAAAAAATAATTTCTTTCAAAAATAGGCATTTTTTTGCATGGAATTTATTACACGATTTGTCTTATCGATGACAAAAAAAACCATGAATTGATGATAAATTACGTTTTTTTTATCGTGAAATTATTTGTAATTTGCTCGTGAATGTACATATTTCTGAATTGAAAAAAAAAAAAGTAATTTTTTTGTTTAAATATTAGAATTTCGTACCTCAACGAGTAAGTCGCTCATTTCGCTCTGCATTTTGTCAATCAATTGCTCGACTATCCTGAGAATTTCGGGTTTTGCTCTCGCGAGAACGCTTGTACCCAAGTTGACGTTTAACGTTTGTGCATTTTGCTGGAGAGTGTTGAATCTCGCGACTTCGCGTGCCATCGTTGTGATAAACGCGGCTGGTCTCGCAGTGGCTATAAGCGTGAGGGCGTGACGCGCCGTTCTGCAACTGTCCGCTTGAGGTGTCAGCGGCAAACCGTAAGTCATGCTCGGCACGAGCTTGTCAGCGTCGCAACACATTTCCAACAGACCCAAAAGTACCTAAGACAAGTTATAAATATAATTGCACAAAAATGTAATTGTAATTGTAAATGTTATTTTCTCGATGTTTTGAAACATTTGGAGCATCCTTAAAATCTCGAAAAGACAAAAAACCGAAAAAAGCTTCCTTTACGAGAAAACAAAAAAAAAAAAGTGATTAAAAAAAGAACCACGATATTTTACCTCCGAAAAATTCAAGGCGAAAAGTATAGCTGAAATGACAAGGAAAACAGATGATTTTACCTTCGAAACGTCTAGATAAGGTTCCCAAACTGTGAATCCGCGTCCAATGAGATCAATAGCAGCTCTGCGTAATGAGGTGTGCATCGGTAATTTGGCAGTACCCGGTGCATGAAGAAGATGTGTGAGCGCCATACTCGTGTGTCTGGCGAGATTATTATTGCCAATACCAAAGCCTTCGGCAACGGAGCTCTTTCTTCTTGTCTCGCTGTCCCTTCTCTGATTGGTCGTGGCAACGTCTTGGCCAAATTCCGCCCCAATAACGCCCAACAAAACAACGGCGGTATTTTGTTTTCTCTTTAATTCCGCAACGCTCGAAGGTTTTCTCGTAATACTGATTTCCTCGGCGAGTTCTTCCTCCTCGTCCTCTTCCTCCTGAGGCGGTTCGCCAGGTGGTACTGGACTTCCCGAAGGTGGACTTTGGTTCTGCGGTTGTGGGGCTATCGGCTCTTGCGTACTGTACATTGGAAGATACTGGGACCAATTGTCGACGAGAGATTTTCGGCCTTTTGGACCCATTCTTCCTAGCTCGGCGAGCAAAAGGGCTTGAGCGGCTTCTCGAATCTGAACGAAAAAGAGCAGAAAAAAAATGTAACAAATTTCGAATCGAAGTAGAGTTAAAGGAAAAAAAAAATATATATATGTATTTGTTTAAAAAAAAAGAACCTCTAGACACTGATGCTGCCATCGACGAGCCATCATCTCGACCTGAGGACGTTTGAATGTTTTTGCGCCACCCTGAGCGGCTACTTTGTCCGGTAGAAGAACGCAGTGCAAAGTCGCCAGTAGTGACCAGCCTTGTTTTATCTGCGCCTGTTGAACCGTAAAAATTTCTTCGCTCTCTTCCTCAGCCTTGTTCCAATTCACGCCGGCTCTATTTCCCGACCTAGCAAAATTCAAAATAATGTTATCTGCTGACCTTCTCTTTTTTAAAAAATATTTTCTTCTTCATCGACATTCTTGCAATTCACTGAAAACAAGCGCACGCAAAATCTGGCAACCGAGACATTTTTTTTACTACTGTCTGATCGATTTTGTAATTTCGAAGTTTAAATTCCCATTTTCGGGAATTAAAAATCAATCTACTACATTTTTTTTTTAGTTAGTTTTTACTTTTTTATAGAGGTAACAAATCCTAAAATAGAAAATTGGTAAGCAACAAATATTGGAAATATGAAAAATGTACAGTATTCATCGTACGTTAAATTTGCCTTACCTGTGCATCTTTCGGTTACGCTCCTGTTCGGGAACAAAAGTCGCGTTATTCATAGACATTAGAGTATTCGCCAGAGCGACAACTGCCAGCAGATGATTGCTCGTGAGTGTCGTCGATAATTCCCAATGTGCCCGAGCTGTAAATGCTTTTGTCAGCCGATCTTGTCTGACCAATTCTACGGGCAACCGTTGCTCCAATTGTGTTGTCGGTTCATCCGCTGGCTCCAATTGCGTCTGCCATGTCGGCAACAACAGCGACATGTAGCCTATTAACAAGTAAAACCATTCAAAGTTAAGAAATTACATTTTTATTTTACCTTAATTTAACATTTTTATCATTATATTGTTAAACAAAAGTAGTCAGGTTTAAAAAAACGCCTTAAAAAGTATTAAAGCGGTTAATAAAATTAATTTTATAATAAAATTAATTAAAATTTAATTAATAACATCAAAATTCTCCAACTCCTTCGAAGCAGTGATTTTTAATTAATAAACGAAAAAAATTGTCCCGTTTGGAACAAAAAATTGGGAGCGTGACAATTTTTTTCATGTTTTTATTCTTTTTTACGAGTTTTAATTTTTTTCAATTTTTTCATTAAATCTCATAGTTAATTAAATTAAATTAACAGGTCATAAAATTAGTGTATTAATATAATTGAAAAAAATTTGTAACGCACCTCCTTTTGACAATACTCCAAAAGAAACGGGTACCATAGGTCTGAGAAGTCCAAGTTTGCCCTCGCAAACTCTATCGAGATCCGGATCCATTCCCCAGGCATGAAGAAGGCTCAAAAGTAATTGAGCAACTTCCATTGTAACATTTGGCTCGCTAAACGCGCCATTACGTTTCAGACTGTTTCTTACACCGTCGCTGCCGCTCCAACCTTCACCTACGAATGTTTCAACGCGCGATTTTATTATCCGTTGAGTGAGATTTATCGCGCTATGCACTTTGGCGACTACAGCGGTGCATTTAACGCGATGATAGCGTGCTAGATTGAAAATTTCAACGATCAAAAAAAAATCAAATAAACATGTACGGAAAACATATTTTTCTCACAAAGCGAAACTGAAGAATAGTAATATTAAAAAAAAAAAAACGCGAATTAATAACGAATGTCAATACGTTTGCGATAACTGAAATCAATACAAAATTAACGATTATAACTGTGTAATTAGGGTGGTCCTTAAAAGGGGACAAATCGAATTTTAATCGCTTCAACCCTTAAATCGATTAAAAATCATTCAAAAGGCACACATTTCAAATTTTTTTCAAAACATAAACAAAAATTTACTTTATTTTTCAGCTTCTTTAGGCATAAATTTTATTGTCGGACTAATTTAGTACATAAAAATGTTTAATTAAGAAAAAAGATACGATTATCGCAATTTTTGACCAACCACTTCAAATTTTTACACTAAAATGTTGTATTTTCAGATTCGACATCAGTTACCCGAAAAACATAAATTTAAGTAAAATCACGATTTTATTATCCGTTTAAGGACCATCCTACTGTGTATGTATGTGAGTGTGTGTTTTAATGGTAAATATAGCAAGATTAGTGCTGAAAAAAAATCACAAAAAAATATAATGACGAGTTAACGAGTACTTAAAAACCACTACGACTTAACTACACGACATATCAAGCAAAGGGGTGATGGTTTCTAGTGACAATTGTGAAATCCATGCGTCTCGGAGCGTTGAGTTAACTACTGGTAATAAAAACTCTCAGCTCGCGATATTTTCTTTTCTTTTTCTTTTTTCTTTAAGGCTGACCTTTGCCGTCGAGAGTCGACGGCTTGAGGCCAACGCTTTCCGCCTTGGCCTGCAACTTAGTATGCACATTTTCTGCGCCCTCCTTCATTTTAGCCAATATACCTAGGGAAAGAGACTACCTTGAAATAATCGTTTCGTCTCCACTACCTTAGTAACCTTTTACTATAAAAACCACAATAAGATTAAAAGAAACACTGTGTCAACATAAAAATTGGGATTTATTGGTTTTGCGGATTTTCGGGAACGACAAAATTGTGCGTTTCGTAGCTACTTTTTTTCTCTCCTTTTTTTTAATGGACAATTACGATAAATAATTTTTAAGGTAAATAGCAATTCTTAGTTTCTGACGATAAAGTCATTTTTTGTCGCGAGTTTAGGAACACTTTAGTGAGTTGAATTTGATGAAACATTTTTATTTACTATATAATTTAATGTTGGAAAAAATAAATAAATTTTTTGGCATTATTATTATTATTATTATTATTATTATTATTATTTAAATTTGATGTATTTATGATCGATTTTTAAAAGAAGATCTTATTGAATCATATCTTTTATCATCATAAAATTAATTAATTAAAATATTTTTTTCTCTCTGAAAAAACTCGAATAAAGCATTTGTCAAATTTTGGGCTTCAAAAAATCTCGGAAACGTTCGATTTAAATTTTTTTAAATCTACATTATCGTGAATATTGTTAGTTTCATGAATAAAGTGCTTCCACGTGAAAAAAGGGAATAAAAAATCAAATAAGACAATCACAGGGTACAAATTAAATAAAGGGGATGAAAAAAAAGAACACGTCGAAACAAGAGATTGAGAACACGGTACCGTGGCGGTCCTTCTCCTTAAGAATTCTTTCAACGTCGCCCGCTTTATCCTTGACGCGACCGAAAAAGTCTACAAAATGGACATCAGGAGACGTTTGTTTTTATCAGAAATATAGACAAATTTATCATTTAAAAAAAAAATATGTATATATATATATATTGATAGGCACATTTCGTTGATGAAAGGAACGGCTCAGATCAGCGTCGATGCGATCTTACCTGCGATTTTTTTATGAGCGTCAGGACTGGCGGATTGCGTGAGTGCCGCGACTTTCTGATATTCGGAGGCTGATATTAGGCCCTGGGCCTCCAGAGATCCGGGTGACATCGAGCCATACTCGTCACTCAATAATTGTACTGCGTGCCAATTGGTTTTAACAAGTGTGTCACGAATTTTTCAAACCCTAATATTCAGTGATTTACAGTGGGTGGTTAGAGTCGAAAATTATTGGATTAAACATACCTATAAGGGCCTCAATGTCGAAAAATAGAATGTGACTCTCGGGGTCCTTTGGATTGCTTCTGAAACCTTGAATCATCAGCGGCGCACCTTTCGCTTTTATCTGATTACCGTGATCGTTACCGTGGCCACCGTGAAGCTGCTGAAGCTGGTGAAGTCCACGCTGAGTCGCGTGACGGATTGCTGATAAATTTCGATGTCTCAGGCCACTGAAAATAATTTTTTATATAATTTTTTTATCTTTTGTCTTAATTATATTTAGCGTTTACTCCAAATATCATTTTTTGTTATTCGCTTAGTAAAAAAAAGGCTTCAATAACACAATCATGGTTTCATTTATTTACAAAAATGAAATTTCAGATTTTTTTCCAACTGCATGTAGTGATACAAATTTAAAATTGCTTTTAAAAACAAGTTTTCTTTTATGTAAAAAGAAAAAAGAAAAAATTTCTACGGATTTTATTACCAGGATATAAGAATTTGCATAAAATTAAATCAAAATAATAAAGAAAATTGAAATTGGTATTCTAAAAAATTGTCGAATGTAATTAAGGAATATTTTCTATAGTTTTCTCTGCCAAAACCTATATTTATAAAACTCAAATTGACAAGTTAATACCATATTTGTTATTTACTATGAAATAGATAGAATAAATATATAAAAAAGAAGAAAATATATCGAAAGAAAAAATTATTTGGAAGTCTAAAAAAATTGCCGTATAATCGGGTTTCACATCCCGAAAACTATATTTTTAAAGATCCCTGCAGAAATTTACGATTAAATTGACGTACCGGAAGAAGTGAACAGCAGGATTAGCAAGTCCGAGTTCGCCGCCGGCAGCCGAACCACCAGAAGCAGCCATCGTATTTTCGTCGCAGGCATATAATACCTCTTCAGCAATAATACCTGCAGTCATAGATTAAAAAAAAAATTCAAGTTAAATAAGAGTAGATTTTTAGTTACACTTTTATTTGCAGTTTATAAACGGATTATTTATGTTTTTTTAGTATTTAATTATGCAATAAGTAGATAGGAGGATTTACCATGTAAAACACGATCTAAATGACCGGTTTCCATTTGCCATACGTAAACGGCGCCATCTGAGCAACCGACAATCATAAAATCATCGAGTGGCCTCCATTTAATAGTCACCACAGGGAATAAATGTCGGGATGCGAGGACGACGCATTTTCTCTCAGCCAAAGAGAGGAGAGTTACGCTGTGATCCGAGGCAACGCTGCAGACGCATTTTTGAATGCGCGGCTGAAATAAGATCATTAATTTTTTTAAGTAAAAATAATATTTTTTTTTAAGTAAAAACATTTTTTTTAAAATTAATAAAAGAAAACGCATTTCGCTCTGTTGATTGAAATAACTTACGCTCGACTTTTCCGGTGGTACCATAAGCTGCGTAATTTCGCCGGCGTGAACGCAAAAACGATGTATCAGCGTGTTGGCGTAAAAGTCCCAAAGGCAGACGGCAAAATCCACGGAACCGGATACTAGATGAGCGCGATCGTAACGCGGAGAAACGCTGTGCGGATAAAGAAGGCAATTGACACGGCCGGAATGACCGCGAAGCGATTGGTGAGGCGGCCAAGCTGAAATTTATCGTAAAATTTTGCCAACCTTTTTGCTTTTTACATTATTATATTATTATTAATTATTATTTTTCGCGTAATGTGAATCAAGGCAAAATTCAAAAGCGAATTAAAAATTTGGTTTTTTTTCTTCAATAAAAATTCGTTACCGGAAATTAAATGAATTTCTTATTAGTAATTTCTCAAAAATTTAGGCAGTTAATTCTTGAAAAAAAAAATAAATTCATTAATTTTTTTTATAATCAATTACCATCGAATTGTTGATGATTGCCGTGTAACAATTGCAGCATAACTGTCTGAGTGGCCGGTACGATTATAATACTGCCGTCTTCTCGACCAACGACCAAACGACCCTGCTGCGATAGATATATGCAAGCTGTGAGTTTTATTCCATTTCCGTCGCCCGCGTCGAATTGATCGATTATTCCAACTGGCGGCGGTTTCATTGCTTCCCAAGCTGCGGTCAAGCTCGTTTTAATCGTCGGCGGTAATGTTGGCTGTGACGACTTTTCGTTTTGGCTTATTTGCAAAAGCTGCTGGGGCGTTATCTCCGGGACTGTCCATAGCATTATAACACCCTCGCTGTCGCCGCGCAATAAATACTTGAGCGTTTTGTTCTGACGCTGAACTGTCACGAGTCTCATTGCCGGTGGACAAGAAAGTGGCTGGAAAGTGAAACTTAATTTTAGCCTAAACAATTTTCATACACGAGGAAAATAATAAATTATTATTAATATTAATTTCGTAAATTTAGATACTAATTTTAGGAGACACATGCTTTTCTATTTTTTTTTTTGGTTTTGCACTGGTTGTTCTTATTTTTAGGGAGAATAATAAAGAGATAAATGTTAATTTAATGCTAGAAAAGAAATTCAGGAGCCAATTTTTTGTTTCATGAAAATTATGGAAATATAGGGCTGGTAATTTTTTTTTTCTTGCGCAACTTTTTTACTGAACCAAAAACAAACGGGCTAAATTTTAACGCTTTTTCGTTCCATTTTTTTTTTAAGATTAAAATTGACGAATATTTTCACTTCATTTTCAAATATTAAGATAAAAAAATATTACAAAATTTGGATTTTTCTAAAAACACGGGACAAAAAATGTACTTAATCCTTAAAAATTGGGAATTGCGTTGACATTTTATAAACACCCATTTGTATTTCCGTTTAAATAAAAAAATTAAATAAATCTATAAGCCATTTTTTTTTAATAGAATTTTTTTTTTAATTTACCTTGTCGCCTGGTTGAGTCAGAGTACAGTACAAATACGGTTGATCGCACTCAGCCGATGGCGTATGAAAGCTGTTGTTGTCCGCTACACTACTGCACGTTACGTACAGAAACAAGTGCTCGTTACAAGTCTTTAATATCTCACCTGGGCGAGATGTTAACGATTATAGATTCAGGCAATTTCACTATTAATGGAAGATAATCAGCCGCTTAAGCTATTAAATTGCAATAGATAGTTTCTAAACTCCATCAACAGCCCAAAAGTCACCATTTCTTTTTTTTTTTTAATTCCGAAAAACAGAATTTCCACAAATAGTGAGCGCCCATTTTTTAAAAATAAATATTAAGACACACAGAAGCCTGGACAATCGCGTCAACTATATTTAAAGAAAAAAATATATATAATAAACGAAGAAGATAGAAGAGTAGATACTTTTTTTCTGACCTTATTACAAACGGTTATTTATTACAAAATCTGCCGTTTTACCTTCAACACACTTTTGAGAACATTTATCGTGTCTGTGTAATTTGGTGCGCGTGCGAAGCAATCGAAGCAGAGAAAGAAAAAGAAAACGTATATAAACCATATTTAAAAAAAAAAGCTGTGCGCGTGCTGGTGCAGTAAAGATGAAAAATATCTTTGTAAACAACATTTATATTCAACAGTGTCTGTACGAATCAATGAATTATTTGATGAGATGATACTGAAAAGGATCTTTTGATGATTCAACATTTTCTTCTTTTTTTTCTTTTCTTATTTTTTTTTTTTTTTTTTTTTTTTGTAGTCCCGAGGAAAATATTGAGAATGTGGTGAATAGAAAAAAATGTGTAAATTACAACGAAAGGTGAATGAAGGAGGTTTCATAGAGAAAAAGAAAAAGAGACAGAGTATGTAGAGAAGATAATGTAAATGGTAATTATTGGGGTTACCTGCTGAGAGCCTTGCCCTTCAGCTTGCTAGAACAGACCATGTCCCCCGTAGATTGTGGTAGAAGGTAATGTAATGCACATCACCATAAAAGAAACAGAAAAATGCGTTAAGTGATTTTCGTGTTACATGATTTTTGTGGATTATTTCTGTTTTTTTTTTTTTTTTTTCTTAGTGACGTCGAGAGAAAATTGGGAAATGTACGACACAAAATTTCTAGTTTTACGGGAGAGTTTTTGTCCCTTGGAAATAGGATTTTTTTTTCGTAGCTACTAAGTATGACTATTACTTTTTAAGTACGGAAAAAAGAGCGTGTCTAATTTATTTCACAGATAATTTTGCTCATGATTTATTTCATCGATTGATTGTTTCCAAAAAAACTGTAGTTTCCTCACATTTTTTTTAAATACAAGAAAAATTCTACGGTTTTTAAAATATTTGTATCTGGACATTTTATTCATACGATAAAAAGATGTATAAATAATTGAACCTATAAAAAAAAATGACACGCCTTTTTTACAGTCTTAATCAAATAAACTGTGAAATTTTTTAAAAAGTTTTTAAAACATTTTTTTTTTATTTCATTTATATTTGATTCTGACTTGGATGCAAAGTAGTAGTCAAAATGAATTAAAGGGAGGAGTCATCTTAAAAAAAAGGTACAAGACAATTATTGTTTATTTATAATATTATTGCTTTAAAAATGCGTTATAAACCTCACAAAATTTTCTACAATCGTAGAAAAAGTGCAATATTTTATGTGCATTTTATGCGGTTTTTGGAGAAAATTTTTTCATAAACAATAAGTATCGTCAATAACAAATATTTTCTCATGCCTTTTTTTCAGGTTTAAGAGAAGAAACCACTGCGACAGTTTAAAAAAAATCGATCCCCCGTTGCAATTACTCGATACTCGTTTTGAAAATATGTCCTGAAAATATTTACTTGAAATTCGCAAAATTAGCAAAAGTAGTTTTAGTGAAACGGGATATCATTCGCATTTATAAAAAGTTGCAAAAATTTGAGCGCGCTTTTTTTTTTTTAATTTAAATCGCATGTTTTAACAGTGCAATTTTGTTGAAAATTAATATTTCCAAAAATTCCTATGCTCAAATAAAACTACAATTAGATCAATTTAAAAAAAACATATATTTTCACTTTAGCAGCTATTTATGCATATCAATGATTTTTTTTAATATTAAAAATACATCAGTTTTTTTTTAAATAAAAAATTCATAAATATGATCATCTTTCCCAAAATTAATTTACAAAAATAACGAAAATCGTAAATTAATAATAAAATAATACTACAAATAAAATAGAAATAATTTTTTTTTAATAACAATTTTTTTTTAACGTCACAGTGATTTTCCCTGTTAAAATGGGATAAATTGTTATTTGTATTATTTGATTAATGTAGACGTTTGCAATGACATGACGATGAATTTGGAAAATAAAAACTGTTACAAAGGGACAACAAATTAAATTTAATAGTGCATTGCGAGCTGGTGTCTCTCTATCGAGCAGCAGTGTCATATTTATGAATCTGACAATGAGCGTAAACTGTCCACTTACGATTACCCTCAACCGCGTTAAAAAAAAGCTCGTTAATGATTTCATGTCATACTTAAAAGCTCCGTAATATGGATGCAATTTTTTTTTTAAATGTTCGAATGAGGCTGGTGCCGCTTTTTAGTTTTTAAAGAATATATATATATATCACGTAAAATTAGGTTAGAGCTTTCTACCAAAACCCAACTATATATTATAAAAACTAGTGCGATAAGAAAGAGAAAAATATATTATTATAAATATGTATATATATATATATATATATATAGAAAAAAAAATCAGTGCAATCAGTACGTGCATGAGTCTACCTTTCGATGTGTACCAGAACCCTATAATCAATGAAGAAATAAAGAAATCAATAAGTAGTGTCGAATTAAAATCTCGTTACAATAAATTCTTTGCCAAAAGAAAAATAAAATATAGAAAAAAAAAATAATAATTCAGCCTGATTTTTTTAAATAACGTTTTGAGGACGAAAAAAATTCGCATTTTTAATTCGCACGTTTTCTTAAAATCGTGAGTCAATTTTCATTTTCTAATTGCATATTGTTACTCACTTTGCTGGTAATTTGTAGAGATATCCGTGTCCCTCGTCGCTCCAAAGAATAACCCTGTCGGCAGCCAAAAAATCACCGGCCATCCAGCGTTCGCTAGTCGGTGCGGTGACCGAACACAAAACCGAAAAATCTCCAGCGTCGAATATCTGTAATGTATTTTTTTTTTTTTTGAGTGAACAATTTTTATTTTCCGAAAAATTAAATTATTGCAAGGTTACCACTTTATTGTTGTTAAAAAAATTCCGCAAAATTTTTTATTTAATAAATTAAAGGGTTTGCTGATTTTCGGAAGAAAAAAAAAAATTCTTGGCTTTTTTTGGTAAACATTGAAATTCCATGATTGCGCGTTTATCAAGTTTCTAAAAAAAAGTGATAGCCTTGTAGAATATTTGAAAGGGCTCAATTGCGAACCTGCCAATATTTGGAGCAAACTATGAGAACAGTTCGCTGATTATACGGACAGCAGGTCAACGCGAGAGCGTTTAGACATCGTATTTGTTTGCTCTCGTGTTCGTAAAGTGGCTCGCTGTTGCGATTCTCGTGTCCAAGAAGTGTCCAAACTTTGACGGTCCCGGTGGTAGTCAATGCGAGTACCACGTCATCTTTAAAAAGTACGAATTAGTTGTTGCTACGAACGCGCATCCTTTGATTGTAAACACTTTTTTCTTTTTTTTTTTACATTCAAAGCAAGTGACAAAAAAAATCCTTCACGATTAACGAGCATTAAACATTGAGATTTAAGTTTGTTTTAATTTTCATCGAAGAACCATCTATACTAAACAATTTTTATTATTTATTTCAACTCGCCGTTACCGGCATTTATACATTTTTTTAATCAGTTATTCGTATTTTTAACAATAATAATGCCACGAAAGTATGCAAATGAGTTAAACAACCATAAAAATTCTCGAGAATGGACATTTTTAGAAAAGTTTAGAAAATTCTTTTAAAAATCGGAAACACCAACGAAATTCCCATAAGACAAACAATAAAGTTTTTTGAAAGTTTGTTGAATTATTTACGTAAACTATTATTATTATTATTATTATTAAAAATCAATTTTCTGAGTATTTTCGATGTGAATTATTAATCGAAATTTCACACATTAAAATTAAAAAAAAAAGAGTAAAAATTTCTTAGAGTTTACAAAAAAATTATAAATATTCGTCAACATTTTTCTCTTAAAAATAATTAATTATCGAGACAAGAACAACAATACAGAAGTCAAGTAACAGCGTTTTAAACATTCTTATAGACCATTAATAAATGAACTTTCATGCGATGTTAAAAGAACCAAGTTCTTTAATCTAGCCATGCAATCGCAAGATTCCCTCGCAATTTCATGCAGAAATAACCATAAAAATGGTGATTACAGGCGTTACTAAGTAATCCGTATTAAATCATACCATTTGTCCTGTACGAAAAATGAATGTGTGAGTGTCGTGATGATTTCGAGAGTGTAAAAAACAAAAATCCAATGTAAAATCTACTCTAGATGATTAATTTTTTGTTTTTTTTTAATAGTCATCAATTAAATCAACAATGAATGAAAAATTAGGGTAAATATGACAATGATAATTGGACGGACTTAGCCATCAAGAGAGAGAGATAGAGAGAGGGATGCGCACAAATAAGAATATCAAAACACTCTTGCAAAACTTAACGCATTAAATGGGCAGATCCATGCCGCGTTCATCGGACATCCAAAACCACCATACGTTTATGTTTTCTACTTTATTTTACAAAATACTCATCCTTCTTGGTTGTCGATTACAATGTAGTTTATTTTCTGTCATTGTGTATTTGTTCTCTTTGTGTGTGTATTTGTGTGCTTTTTTTTAAATACTTACGTCAGCAATTTGCAATTGCTTTGCGAGTGAGTAATGTGCGGGTGTAAAATGAATGGCTAAGAGGACGTGTTTTTGATTTAAAAAAAGAAAAAGATCGGTTGTTAGTTAATGAAGAAACTTTAGTGAGAGAATAGACAGGATGCCAATTTAAAAAAAAAAAATAATAATCACAAAATTATCAAGTTAGTGAATGTCACTGGACTGTTTTTCATTTTATAAAAAAATTGTGATAGAAAAAAATAAGTGAAATGATTGAGAAAAGAAAAGATGAGCTGAAATTTTATCAGCGTTTTACCAGCCCACTTTCGATGTACATGCTGCAACATCGGTAATTTCCATTAAAAACAATATATTCATTTTTCTGTTTTTCTTTTTTTTTTTTTTTTTTTTTTTTCTAAAAGAATTCCGGTGCATTTTCGTCCCGTGACTTTCGAATATCGCAGGCAATTTGTTAGTTCAATAATCGCAAGATAATTTCACAAGTACGATGCAATCGTCATTTCGAAACACCCATAGCGTAATTTTATTAAAAATAGTTGTGATTTCTTTTTAAGCATTTTCAACAGCGACCCCAATTTCTGTTTTTTTTTTTTTTTTTTTTGTAAATTCATTTGACGCATCGCAATCGCCTTGATTTACCGAGAATTTTGAATACAAAGGAAAAAAAAGAATTGAAAAAACATGAAAAGTAAAATAACTGGGAGTAGGTAAAAAAAAGAGATAAAGAGAGGTAGTAAGCGTAGGTGTGATGAAGTGTAACTAACTTGTGTGCACGTAGAACCGACCTTTCCGTTTGGCCGGCCGTAAAATGTGCAGGGCGCTGATCCAATCAGGATTAACGCGGGAACTCAACGTAAAGAGGACTTCAAGACTGAATGGATCCATCACAAGTACCTCGGGATAGTATCTGTAATAATATTAAAATCATTGCAACTAAACATTTTTTTTTCTTGTTTTAATTAAAAGTGTTAAAAAAAAATTTGTAAAATTAATATACATTTATCGGAAGTTTTCATGCATATATTAATATTAAATTTAATACACGATTAATATGAATTTCGCTACGCACGAAAAAAAAATGTTTCAACATTTATCTAAAAATCAGGTTTAGTGATATCACTAGTTCTACCTAATTTAAAAATAACGAAAAGAATTTTGCCGAAATATGCCAATTTTTTTCATTCAAAAATAAAAAATGTGCGTTTTTTCATGGCCAACAAGAAAAAAAATGTATTTAGAATTAATTGTGTAATCTAAAGCCACATTTTATGGCAAAAACCACATAAACCTATTTTTTAAATAGGAGAACTTCCGGTTTCGTCATCCGGAAAATTGTCTCGAAGTCTTATCGAATTTTGAGTATTTTTCATGGGATTCCCAAATATACCTGTTCATGCATCAAAAATTCCGGCAAAAATACATCAATTTCAATAAGAAACATTTTTTTATTGTAGTTAAAAAATAGTCATAAAAATAAAAGACACAAAAAGTCTTTTTTTTTTTTTTACCCAGAGCAAAATAATCTGACATCCTCGCCGCCGGCAGAGACGTAGGGTAACATCTGAGTGTGAATATTGTTGAGTTTCACAGCCTCGCGGCACTTTCCGTCAACCAAATCCCAGGTGCACATCTCGCCGCTCTCGCTGCTGCTGACTATATAATTTTGTTCCATAACAACGCTCGCTCGACTGAGGCACATTATAGGCGCGGTATGGCCAACAAGAAGACATCGCGGAGTCATCTGTACAAAAAAAAAAAAAAAGAGAAAAATAATGATCTGTAAGCCTTTTTTGTCGCCGTGTAAAAAATGTGAAGAAATATTTTTCGATTTACGACAGAAGACACAACAACAAAAAAAAAACGAATATTTACCTTCAGTGTTTCTGGATCCATTTGCCACAGACATATTTGTCCGTCGTAGCATCCAGTCACGAGAGTTTTTTGATCTCGAGATAGGTAGACGCAAGATATGCAGTGAGTTGGAGCTATTCTACCCCAGAGTACTATGGGTACCACCAGACTCGGGCCGGCCGTCATTTTCAGTCAATCTTCGTATTTAAAAAAATAAAAAAAGGTAGATTAAAACGAAATTTCCGCAAAAAAAAAAAAAAAAATGGCACATTTACATCTTCATCAGCAATAACTCTACGAAAATAACACATCTGAGTGAACTCTACCATGAAGACAAATGTGCCCAATTTGCTGAGTCACTTAGAAGATTGCGCAAATTAATATTATTCATTCATGTTTATATTGTTTTAACAAAACTTGCATCAGTGCCTGATTAAAAAGCAGAGATATGTTTAATTGCAAATAATTAACATTTCGAGGCTTTTAGTGACTAAATGCTGGTAGAGTTTCTTGTGTATTCTACCAAGGGTCTGTATTCTGGTAGATATTTAATAGAGGAAAGAATAAATATTAGAATTTACATCATTGGGAAAATAATAACAGTCGTTGAATGTGGTAGAGTTGCAAGTTGCAGATACATCGGGTAGAGTTTTTGCCTGGTAGAGTTTGAGCAGAGGCATATATTCTGGTAGATTTATGCTGTTAAATCAGATGAAATTGAATTATGGTAGAGTTTAGAGAGATGGTAGAGTTATATTAGAGTAGAGTTTCACCAGTTGTAAGAGTTAAAGGCTATTATTTGATCAGGTAGAGTTATCAACTGGTATAGTTGTATTATGGTAGAGTTTTAACAGAGACGTGTAGAGTTGCGAAATGGTAGAGTCACCAGGTGTCTTTTAACAAGGTAGAGTTTTAAGAGAGTCTGGTAGAGTTGCAAAACAGTAGAGTTACAAGGTGCCTTTTAATCAGGTAGATTTTTACTATGGTAGAGTTTCGACAGAGCTTTGTTTTACAATAGACACAGTAGAGTTATAAGGTAGAATAGGTTATAAGAATTTTATAGAGTTGTCAGCTGCTAGAGTTCTATTATGGTAGAGTTTGTGAAAAAAATGCTTGTGTAGATTGCTGTTAAGTCAGGTAGAGTTTGGGTAGAATCTTGTACTCTCATAGAGAAGTAAGGCAGTAGAATTTTAACGCTATACAAAGTTATAAGCTACTGAATAATTCTGGTAGAGTTATATTATGGTAGAGTTTCGTCGGTAGGCTTGCATTCCGGTAGAGCTGTTATTTCGATACAGTTTGTAACTGATAGTAATGTAAATATGGCGTGCAACTACACAAAGCGACGTTAGATGAATAAAAAAAAAAAAAAGAAAAAAAAAAGAGAGACATGTTTATGACACACGGCGTTCTAATAATTTGCAGAGCGTAAAAAAAATAACGAGAGATTCTGTCAACGTGGCTGAGTAACAAATATCGAAAAATATAACGGCTTCGGAATCGCGTCACGCGAACGATCGGTAAATATCGCGATGCGAATGTACGACCGAGGAGCGGGCGGGGAAATTACGGATAATAACAGAAAATAAGCGTATATCACACGTCTATCAATTTGGGTAAAAGCGTCTGCTACATCACGTTCCCCGAGACGTCACTGACAGTCGTGTACGCACTGTCTGCCTGTCTCTGCGTATGTGTGCGTACGTGTGTGTGTGTGTGTTTTCTTATGTTTTTCACTCGATTGAACGAATTCACAAACGTATCACCGACACACACTTGACGATGCCTCAAAGTCAAATGAAAAATAATTACCGTGTGTGCTGAACGACGACGACAACGAGTGTTTTAATCGACGGGGAGTGGCAAAAGTTGCCGAAAATAGTGGAGAGCTCTCACTGCACTCTTGATCCAAAAGCCATCTTGAAAAACGAGCAACGAGCAGGCGCGATCAGGGCTCGCAGTCACTACTGGTACTGTATGTCATTTTTCCCGAACGTGCGCGAGCGAATCCCGAAATGTCCGGAATGCTGACGGGCCAGTTGCCCGGAATATAATAATATCATCGCCCGAATGGTTATAATCCCGATATGGAACACTTGAGATTATGTCCTACGTGTCGTCTGTCTCTCTTTCAAATTTCCATATGTGCAAAAGAGATAGATGAATCTTCCCGAAGCATTATTCTCGGGCACGCTTGATTTTTCCGATAAAAGACAAGAACGACTCACTGCAGAATTCTAAGACCCAGTGAAACGTGCTCATTTTTTTGTTCTAACGATCAAATGGGAATGAGAACAACGCTTTACAGTTTATGTTACCGACTGAGCAGTGGAACATCACTTTAAGAAGGTCTGGGAGTAGATTTTATTACAGGCATTGGTCGATAAAACTAGACTATTTCGTAGTTTTTGATTATTCATCGTTAATACGCTATACACAGACTCTGGTATACTAATACTCCGTAAAATGTCCCTGTCGGGCATTAAATATATGACGCGTCGGTAAATAGCCGTTCGAGATATAATACATTCGGGAAAGTGACCTAGTGACCTCGTCGGGTATTGACATTCCGGTCAAAAGGCATTTCGGCTGTATCACCAGCAGTGGTTTTCTTTACTATATTTCAGCTTGTCTAATTTTTGTTCAGATTTTTCCAAATTAATCTTGAGATTATGCTTAAATGATCACAAATTAGGCTTTTTTTATTAATTTTTATTTAACATTCATTATTAAATAAAGTATATATAAGAAAAGAATTCTCGAAAATCAAGAGTTGCATACAAAATTACTGTTTTTTCTAATTTTCTCCATTTTTCCAAATAAATGTTGTGATTTTGCCTAAATAATCACAAATTAGGTTTTTTTTATTAATTGTTAATTAACGTTCATTATTAAATAAAGTATATATACATTGGAAAAATCGGAAAAAAATTCTGAAAAATCAAGTGTTGCATACAAAATTATTATTTTTTTCCACTTTTTGTTGTTGAAAAAACGCCAAAAAATAGGAATCGTCCGACCGACTTCGACTCGATTATCAAATATTTTTATTTTTCAAAAAAGGTTTTTCAGATTTTCAAAAATGTGTCGTACGACAAATTTGGAAATCTTAGAATTAGAAATGTGTAAAAAAAATTATTTTCAATTAATGCTTTACAGATTTATATCGATCTTATAAAAAATTGTCGATACAAAAAAATTGGCCGAACTGGTACGGTAGTTGAATATCGTTGTACTGAAAGTTCGATATGGATAACAATATCGTCGTAAACGACGATTTCGATGTTGTAATTATTGGAGCTGGCCTAACTGGTCTTACAGCAGCGTACAGCATCCTCAAAAAACGCGCTGGCTTAAAGATCCTCGTCCTTGAAAGAAATGGTAAAAATAAAACGTGTCCCACTTCTACAAAATTTCTGAAAACTTCGATATAATGAAATTGTAATTACAAAGACACCGTAGGTGGAAGGATTCTTCTAGAAAAAGATAGCCAAGCTTTTTACGGTGGCTCTTATCAGGAACAGATATTAAATTTGGTCAATGAACTCGATATCACGATAGAGAAGGGACGCGATGCAAAGCGTTTGGAATTTTTAACGAGAAACGGTGCTTTGCCTCAAGAAATTTCTTCTTTCGTTTCAGGACAAGTCTATTACTTTCTCAAATTGGTATAATATTAAATAATTTCGTTTTTCATTAAATAAGACTTATAATTAGATTATACTTTTTTTTTGCTTCTCAAGAATACAATTATTATAATTATCATTTTAAGAGTATATTTTATATTTTTCTTGGATACTTTGTAATTTATTTGTGCAGCTGGAAGATCTCAGCACTAATCGAAGCTACGTGAGCGAAATGAATGACGAAAATAGCCAAGAACTTGCGGAAATGAGTATCAATAAATTTATGCACAAAACTGTGTATTTCAATCAAGCCCGATTGATCTGCGAAAGTCTTATTTACGCATGCTGTGGCATTGAGAATTTAGAGAAAATATCGGCACTCTGGTTTATAAAAATGCTGCAAGGTGCCGGAGGGTGTTTTCGTAAGCTCTCAGCGTCGCTGGGCGATGAAGAACGATTTTTCTTGAACGGTGGCTTTGAGTTTATTGTTAAAAAATTGGAGAAAATAATTAGCGAAGAAGGAGGATCTATCGGATGTTCTGAGACGGTTCGAAAAATCGAAACTAAAGACGAATGTGTAATTGTGTCTACGTCCTCAAAGAAATTTAAGCAAGTAACTAATCTGAGCAGTTTTCGAAAAAATTATGAAAATACAAATTTTTCTATAAAATCATAATTACTTTATCGATTTTTTCCAAATTAAGGATCGACCATACTCAGGTTATAGTTAAAAAAAAAAAAAAATCGTTGTTTACTACTGAATTTAGTGACCATCCAACAAAGAGTTCATAATTCAGAGAATTGCTAATTTTTTTTGTTACAAAGCTTTCTCTATGATAATTTGAAACTGATTTCGATTTGATCCCGTTTAAAAGTACCACACAAATATAAATATGCATTAGTTTAGATGTGAGTACGTAGTGATCGCGGTTCCACCGCCTTCCAATGTCCTCATACCAGTGGAACCGGTGCTTTCAGCATCATTTCAAAAGTCTCAGAGCCTCTACGTACCCGGAAGGAATGCATTTTTTCATGTGACCTACAGAGAATCATCCTGGCTCCCTGATTCGTCAGATCTCACTATGATCAGTACAACGAACAGCGACTCAAGCTTGAGAATAATTTACGACGCGACTCATTCATCGAATCGTAATATTCGCACAATCGCTGGATTTACATCGAAATCGAGCGACGACTTTACGCCCCGTAGTACTGTCTTTCGAACCTTGAACAAATGCTTTAGAACGAGAAAATTCACTCGTTGCATTGGCTACAGCGTCGCTGACTGGACGATTGAAAATGCCGGAAGTCCTATGAGCGTTTTGACGCCCTGTTCCATTGAGTACCATGTAAATCCAATGAGCCTTCCCCTGAAAAGGTGAAAAACTATTTAAACAACAATCTAACCAGGCATTTGATTACCACAAACTTAAGATTTATTTTTTTTATTATATTAATATAATGATAAGATGTATAATGGAGAAAATGCGCAATTTTTTACTCAAAATAATAATTTCTGAAGAGAGTCCTGAAAAGGGCCAAAACGTTAAAAGCAGTAAAAAAAAAAAATTGCCACGAGCGAAAATATTGTTTCGAGTTAGAATTGGTCGCTGTATCATCAACATAATGAACGTTAAGTTTGTGGTGATTGCACATGCGATGGAAATAAATAAATATTTCCAATGAGAAATTACATTTTTTACTCAGGATATTGTTCGCAGCAAGCGAGTACGCTAAGAAATGGCCTGGAACAGCAGACGGCGCTGTCGAAGCTGGAGAAACTGCAGCAAACTCGATTCTGTTTTGTTTGAGACCGCAAGCACTCGACAGAGATCAGAGTAGAAAGTACACGTTAGTTTCCCTTAATGTTCAGTTATAACGATTTTACTTTGACTACGCATTGTTAAAAATATTTGCACATTTAAAGAAATTTTATACGAAAAAAATTTACCAGTGTATTTTATAGGGATTCCAGACGAAAGTATGTTGCTGACAGACCTTCGGGAATCGTCAGAGCTCATCTCATATTTCTGGGACTGAACGTTTGCCTCTTTTTCTTCCTGCTGCGTGATGCTTATGAAAACACCTGATTCAAAAAAATTCAAAAGTCACAGTTAAACAATCCTGAACAATTTTCAGAGCTGAGAACTGTTTTTTTTTGCAATATTTAAAGAAACCCTTCTACATTACCTTTTTTTGTGAATTCGATTGAAACTTGGCCCACATTTTCACAATTGTATTATCTACAATATGTATTACCGGATTAAAATTTTTTTTTAATAAGACACGAAATGAACCCCGCCGCTGAAAGGTCAAAAATGACTGATTATTAGAATTAAAAAAAAACACCAATATTACAATTATTGTAATTCTTTATTTGGTCTATGTAAACATTCTTATGGAAATCGTCACGAAGCCCGTAAGAAAGGTACGTAGAAAATGCGTAATCACACGGCCTGCTTAATTGGCTTTGGTATTTATTTAAAATTCCCACTATTGCGTCTTACTGACTTTGGGCAATTAGTTTAATTGGAGATGAAAGTGAAAACGTTGAATCGAGCATTTTTTTTTTTTACTATCAACTCCCAGCATATATACAAAGAATGTGAATATTACTTTTTTTTTAAATCATTTGTTTTTTCCTCTCCGATTTCACTCGCGACTCCGCTTCAAGACAGATAGCGAAATTCTGTCGAATAAAAGATGTAAAAATTACATTTTGCATTACGGACCGATAGAAATATCACATGATTCTTAATAAATAGCGTTATAATGTGGCGTTTACGCGATTCACGACTTATTTTATCTACAATTAAAGTGAAGAAAAATTAAATTCGTTGATTGGTGTAAAAGACAGCTAAAGCAATCGCGACGAAAAGTACACATATTGCCGCAGCTATCTTGAGCACACAACTTCTGCCCTGATTGAGATCATCGTTCGACTGCGATCTTCCTTTGCCCTTGCGTCGTGGCTTGAATTTTCTCTCAAATTTCTCAACCTCCATTTTATTGCGTGCCTCCTCCTCTTTGCACTTTCGCGCTCTCACGATTTCGTCATGTCGTTCCTGCTCTTCCTTGATCTTACGGCAAGCGGCGTCGCAGTCAACGGTGACGTTACCTTTGCGCAAAAGCACGCATGGAAATTCCTTCTTGATTCTCTTGCATTTACACCATACCTTGACTTTTTTGCTGCAACCCTCGGGATTGGGACAGTCACCGGCGTGACAATTATCCGCGCAACGATGCCCACACGGGTACTGAAATACGAATTTAACAACGAATTAAAATCGAAACTCAATATCAGAAAGCTAAGATTTTTTCTTAAGGGTATTCCATAAGTAATTTTCAACAATAATAAATAATTCGAGAAAGTAAAAAGAAAAAAAGAAAACTCACGTTTTTGGGGCACTGATTGCCGCACTTGAGTAGCTCGTCGCGTCTCTGTTGATTAGCGGAAGTCAATTCCGAGCACCTTTTATAGAGCGAATTGATGCCACAGTGGCATGCAATTTTAACAAGTTGTTTGCACGGATAGCACGGTGATTTGTGACAAGATCTTGGACAAGCGTGAGTGCATCCCGCGGGTCTGGGTAGCGCGCAAGCTCTCTCGCATTCCATGCAATTCTCATCGGCGATCTCGTTCTTGTTATCTTGTTGTGCGTTTATCGAAACTCTGTGACAAAGCATATCGCAACGATGATTCGTGCATCCGAGGATTCGACCGCACTCTCTCTGACAAGATGTCGATACGGCTTTGTGACAAGGCAAAGGAATAGTCTCGTGTCCACCGAGACAAGTGACCATTACCGAAACTTCGCAAGGTGGACATGGCAGTGTCTTCAGCTGCATTTTCTCTTTCGGTGTATCGAAAAATCCGCCTACGCTATTCTGCGCATTCACGCCATTAGCCTTGACTTTGAGCCAAACCTTCGTATGACAAACGGCGGGACACGAGTGTCCGCATTTTTTGTGGACCATTCCGCAAATTTTCCGGCAAGGCGGACAAGGACCGTGATGACATTTGTGAGACTCGCGCTTTGGATGATGACAAATCGGTGGTATCTTGCAGAGTTTGTTGCAGTGCGGCGGTTTAATGCGTTTTATTCTACCGCAGGGAATGGTTATTTTGCTGTTGCCACATCGGCATTGAATGACATTAGTGCGCGGACACGGATAACAAGGACCGCTGTGACATGGCGCGGGACACTTGTGCTTCTGGCAATTGAGCGTATTATCGCAAATTTTCTCGCAAACATTGAAGTTATTGCGCAAAAGGCAGTCGCAACATTTTCTGTTACACAAATGTTTGCCGCACAGACGGATTTGCGTGCACTTTTTGTTGCAATGAAATTCCTTCGCGCACGCAATTTCCTTCTCGTAGCTACGACAGCGGCACACTTTTTTCGATACTTGAAGGCACTGACCGCAACGATCGGTGTGACAACGAGCGTTACAAAAGTGCGAGCCGCAATCGAGCAATTTGCCGCAAGTATCGCCGCACGTTGGCACTTGTTTTTGCTTGCAGGAAACGTCGTAACGCTTTTTTCCACAAGGACACGTGCGATTTTTTGCGTTTGGACATTCGCCGCAATCGCCAGGACGATGACATTGAGCTTCGCAGATATGAACGTTGCAGGAGAGACGATTGCCGCAAGGTTTTTCGCAGAACCACTTTGATTGGTTACAGACGCGCTCCTCGATTTTGTTTCCGCAGTGACAGGGGATTGAGAGAATTTTCGAACAAGGAGGACAATCGCCCGAATGACATTCCTCGCTGCAGCGATGATCGCAATCGGGCAAAGGCTTTGAACACATTTTTTGGCAACTCCACTCTTTGGCGTTGCAACGACGCGGTTGTGCCGACTCTTTGCCGCAGTAACAACTGACGCGCACCATTTTTGGGCACGGCGGACATGGACCAGGATGACATAGAAGAACGCACCGGTGACCGCACAAAGGCTCCAGAGGCTTTGAGCATTTTTCGCCGCACGAGTGCGGTATCGTCCATGGCTGATACGGTGGATCTGCTGTTTGACCGCAGAAACACATGTAACGCTTTGGGATCTGTTCCTCTTGGTACTCCTTGCGGCATTTTGGGCTGGGAAAGAGAGAAAGTAACTCGGTTCATTTAAAAATTCATTTGTTCATCAGAATCCTCTCATTATTGACGACGTAAGAATGTTGAATTTTTTAAAAAATAATTCATCGTCTATTGAATATGAATAATTCAAATAATTCATATTTTTTCAAGTATTGATATAATTTGAATAATTCATATTTTTCCGACTATTCGAATAATTTCAATAATGCAACTAAAATTCAAAAAACTATTTTTTCATTTTAATTTTAATTATTTACAAAAAAAAAAGTCAATTTATGAGCCATTCAGCACAAAGTGGGCCACTCCTGTTTCCATTTGTCTAAAAAAAAGTAAAAATTTTTTGTTGTTGTGAGTGGCTTAGCTAGCCTAATACAACTACAAATTGTTTCAGATTTTTTAAATCGTATATTTCACCCACAATTATATTTGAATTATTGAAAGTATTTTAATAATTTGAATTTTTTAAATAATTCAAATTATTAAAATAATAATAATAAATTAATATTGAATTTATAGCTCACTTTCTGCAATTTATAACAGAACAACAATTTTCTTGGACTACATTAATATACATTAATTTTATAAATATATTGCTCACCATGCCCATAATGGCGTTATGCCCTTCTCCTGCTTGTAACTCAGACTGTCCCTTATCCAGTGTTGAATACAGGGTAGATGCATGAAGGAGAAACATGTTGAACAGCTCCATATCTGAGAAATGAAGATTTTTTTTTTTTTTTTTTTTGTAATCCACAATCAGTTATTGATAAGTTAATAGGTACAAATTCCTGAATAGCCAAAAAAAAAAAACAAAAATTGATAATTCTTGAATATAAAAAAAAATGTGGAGCAACGATTAAAAAAAGAATTATTAAAAGAAGACATTATTTTTCATTTTAAAAGAATCATTTCTATAGAAGCAACATTTGATATTTAAATCTTCTTGAACTTTATAGAAAATGTCTGCTCATTACTAGACTTATGATTTGCTGTAGTGAGTAAAAGAGCCTCAAATTATACCATTTCGAGTTGGATCAGACTCTTGTTTTGTAGGATTTGCTCTACTATTTTTTATATTATTGTTTCAATACTAAAAAGCACTCAAATTTCTTTTGCTTCTCTGCAAAAAATTCGGAAAAAACCGGTGCGAAATATAAAAAATGTTAAGCCTAGACCGAGAGTCCTCTGATCAGCTTCTACTCAGCTGACAGACTTTACTAATATTTTTCAATATCTTTTTTCGGAAAAGCCTCGAAAAAAAAAAAAAAAAATAGAAACTCAGTGTGCTCTGAGTCTAAGCTTAAAAATTGTGATTTTTAACACATTATTTTTGTGAATATTTTTCAGTCTTTCAATTCTGGCTGATATGTTGAAAAAAAAAAAAATCATAACTAAGCCAAATTTAGAGACAAAAAATGTAAAAAAAAATCTGAATACGTCTTAGAGGTGTAACAATGATATAAAAAATCATAGACCAAATCCAAGGAGTCTAAGGGTTCCGATCCAGATAAAAATTGGATTTTGTCTCATGTGCTTTGCTGTAATGAATAAAACTGCAGACACGCCAAAAATCTTTCAATATCCCATACCGGCTCTGTCTTTTTCACCGAGGAAATGCAGATAAGACAAATTGCGCCTCCCGATTGAAAAGTGTCCGTCAGATAGGACAGAGACTTCTCTGCATCGCCTCCTTCGCCCTGATAAGACGATAGCACTTTGGTCACCGCATTCTGCAGTACTTCGTTGCTAGTCTCGTTTTCGTCGTCACTGGAAGAATCCAGTGGATTGGCCTCCAGATGCTTCTCTATCGATGCTTGATTTTGGGCCTGAGCCCTCTTAAATTTCCTCATACTTTCAAACACGAGTTCTCTGTCCTGCAAAATCCAAGAAAATTACATAAATCCGAAGTAGATTGAGCGCAAGTTTGTGGTGAAAACAGAGAATTGTTATTTTCAAAAATTTAGAAGCGGCAAAGACTTAAGTTTTGCATAAAATATGCGTAATTTTTTTCTAACAACGTTACAGCGAGCGTGTATTACGATATTTATGATTTATCAATGGAGGATCAGGTGACTTTCGATATATTTCGGAAATGCGATCTATCTGACTGATCCTCCTTCGATTCGCGAAGTTTTTGCGGGATTAGAAAAAAGAAAAATGTCTGTTTGAAATTACCCGAAGCTCGAGAGTCCAGAATGTCGTTGATCGTCGAATTACGTTGGAGGAAATTTTGAGATTTCGAGCGCATTCGATGATGCCGGTCGAGCGGTCATACACATTTTCTTAATTTTTGAGGTTAGATTCTCGTTTATCGGCCAAAAGCTTCAGTCTTTATCAGAGATATCTCTCGTTGATGTGTGAATAATCGAGTCGAGTAAACCGACGTCGAGGAGTGTATATTTAGGCTCGAGTGACACGAAAATTATGATGACTAATAAAAAAACACTGGATTGGATCGATATTGTAACGGAATAACTTTTGGTAAATATACACCGCAGGTTTGATGGTTTGTTGACTTTTGTTGCGTTTGTCGATATATATATATATATATATGTTTCTTACAAATTCACGTAAATTTACGTTAACAAAAATATCCAATGCGTGCACATTTTTATTTTCTCATTTATTTTCATTTTTGTTTGTTATTATTTAAATCGCGCGAATTATTAGATGCGAATGTCTGTTGAATGAGGCAGGTAATTATAATTTTATTTGTCGTCGTTAGAGTTGAAATATAGATATTTTTCTTGCCATGTTTTTCGTGATTCTTAAAAATTAGTCTTTGCGGTACAGTCAAGTCAAAATCAGGTACTAAAGATACAAAAAAAAATGTTGTGCAAGTTTTAAAGGAGATATGTGAATTAATAAGAATCCTGGATTAGCTTCTACTTGAAATATAGAAAAAAATGTATAATAATAAATATACAGCAATTAATTTAATGTACGCCAATAAAACCACGGGCATATTTTTTTAATGAAATTTTTGTCAAATTAAAATCGTTTTTGAAAAAAAAATGTGCAAATTTTTGATTTTTTTTTCGAAAAAATCTCTAAAATACTACTAATAAAGACGAATTTCTATGAGAGTTTAAAAAATAAATAAAAATTCCAATAAAATTTCGGAAAAAATGGTCCCCTTTGGGACAAAAAATTGGGAGTGGGACAATTTTTTTGTTTTTTTTAACGAGTTTCAATTTTTTTCAAAATTTTCAAACTCTCATTAAAAAATTTGGGAAATATATGTATTCAGCTCCCAATTTTTTGTCCCAAAGTGGGACAATTTTTTTCCGATTTTTTTTATGAGAGTTTTTATTTTATATTCAATTTTTAAATTCTCATAAAGAATCGAAAAAAAAGATTGTGCCACTGAAAAACTTGAAAAAACTTGTATGAAGGTTTTTTTTACGATACGACTCATCCAATAAGCTATACGTGCATTCGAAAATTAAATGCAATTTTTGGAGCAATTTTTAAAAATTCACAAGTGCCTGAAATATGCGATGAAAAATTGGAAAAAAAAATGGAACATGCTCCATCCATTGAACTGAATGACAAAAAGAAATAATCAACAATATCGATAGTGTTCGTCGTAAAAGGTGATCCGATCGGTCCAATAAAATTGTTGTACTACTACCAAAAGATAAACTTTAAGCTTCTTATTTATTGCACAGGTACGATGGATTTGTCGTCTCCAATGTAGCAGCAAGTAGCTGTGATCAAAACCTGAAACAATCAAGAATGTTCGATCATCAAGTTCGTGATAATTTGCGGAAGCGGCCGGTTGCGAGTTCCTGGCGAAAGAATCTCTACGAAAATCGTGGCCTACCGGACAACTACACCGACAGTTCCTTTCTCGAGGAATTGCGAAAAAACATAAAGCCCAACAATGTAACAACCCGAGGAGCGATAGCACTTGGCGCGAGTGTATCAATTCAGCTGAGCATCGTAATTCTCTTCGTGATGATATTTATCTGGCTGAATCAGGAGTGGACAACGCCAAATATAATATTCACATCGAGTGCCGTGCTCACGGTAGTTGGTTATCTCTGTTACACTTTAAATCTGCCGGATATGCCGGACAGAATTTCAAAAGATCTACGAACGGCTTTGATATTTCTCGCATTTGGCTATATTCTCTCGCCAATTCTAAAGACACTCACGGAAACCGTGAGCACCGATACCATCTACGCAATGACGATTTTTATGTTTTTCATTCATCTGATATTCAGCAAATACGGCTCGCCGCAAGTCTCGCTATCCGATTCGCTCGCGATAACATCGTCGATTTTTGGATCATTGATGCTCGCCTCCAGGCTCGCGTCGCCCCTTCACGCATTTTCACTTTTAACCGTGGCCGTTCAGTGCTTTGTACTTTTGCCATTTTTACTGGCGCAAATGGAGAAGAAAGTGATCATCTCGTTTGTTCTCGCTTCGAGCACATTCTATCTGCTGGTTATTATATCGCCGATACTGTCGTGCGTTTATATCGCTGTTACGATTTTCGTTCACTTCATTTGTCCTCTCTGGTATATCAGGTGGCAAAAGTATAAGGAAAATATTTATGGTCCTTGGGACGAGGCTGTATTAGCGCGGCCGGTTATTCTCCAATCTGCGCTCAGTTAACGCGACTTATTTTCCTAGAAATTATACGTAATTATTATATGATTATTGCAAGTTTTCTGATAAAAAAAAGGCATAAAATTTTCAGAGGGAACGAAATTTAACGATGTCAAGAAATATATATAAATATAATATATATATAATATAAGAAATAAAGAGGTGCTGTTGTAATACTTCGAGGAATATTTATTCGTTATTGGAATAAAATAATGTAAGGAAATAGTGTAATAAGTATGAAAAATAGAATTTCATCGGTCTGACCCTCTCGGATTCAGTTGACGAATTTTTCTTGGGCATATTTCGGTCCAAAAAAAAAACGAGGATTTTTTTTTCAAATTTTTAAATTTTAAACCTGGTCGAAATTAATTTTTACTCAAAAATTATGGAAAAAAAATTATTTCAAAGGTTAAAAGAAGTGATAAAAGTCTGAAAAAAAATTCTCTTTTTTTGGACCAAAATAGGAAAAAAAAAAAAAAAATCGTGAACTGAATCCGAGAGGATCAGGCCGATGCCCAAGTGAATTGACTTGGAATGCCCCACATAAAATATCGATTTTTTTGCCAACCAACAAATTTTTGGCGGGCAAAAAAAAAAAAAAAGTTTTACGGAGACTTTAGAAGGAATAAACGACGCAAAATTCACGTACAAATGAAACTTTATTGTGAGTGAAAGAGTCTTTTACTCCGATATAATGATTATAAAAAAAAACAATCGATATGTACATTATTAATTATTAAACAAAAAATGAATTGAAATCAGATTCAATGTTTCAGTTGATAATTATCCAAAATAACTGCGAGTCTGCAGCTTCGAATAAATATTACATGACGAAGTTTAACGCTAGAAACATTATAAAATTCAGAACACAAACGAGACACCAGAGACGTTTAAAACGTATTAAAAAAAAAAATATCCAAGAATTGTGATTTATAGTTTCGCGACACGTCTCTGCTGCTATAACACTCAATTTTGTTTTGTTATAAAGAAAATGTCTGATATTGACTCTGGTGTCTCATTTCCGGGTTGATTTAGAATATCATTGGAATAATTTTTCAAATTTATTCGATACTCGAGGACTCATTCCTGGCTTGGAATGTTCGTCCCCAGGATTTGTGGTCTTTTTGTTGTTTTGTTATAAAATAAGGGTCACTATTCGGCATGACCAGAAAACAGTGGCAATGATTCTCCATCTTTAATTGTAATTAATGCGTCGCGAAGTCTTACTTCGCGATGATAAACTGCAACAGTCTTTTTATCCTTCTAACGAGGGCCTCGATGAAATTGCGATCAACCATCGAGTATTCATTCTGCGTGTCCAACAGTTGAGCTATAAAACTATCGGTCAGCACTGAAACAAGACCCTGCTTTAATTCCGATAGCGTGTCGCCCGTTACCCGCCAATCGAGCATGCTTTCGTCGGTTCCTCCCGATGAAACTGAAAATATATCAATATTTCTTGATTAGAAGAAATTTTTTGTTTAAATACATTTTTCCCCCAATTCTTAGGGGACTATTTTACACAGGGATCTCATATTTTTTTCCATCAAATATAGGCAATTTTGAAAAGAAAAAGTGGTTAAAAATTTATCGCTAGGACTTATTTTTTTGTATCTGCAAATTTGACACTTTGGTCAGTCGTTAATATGTAAAACTGCGTTCGACAAATTTTTCCCAAGGCAGATTTTTGCGTTTTGCGATTATCTAATCGTACCTATTTTTACTTTTTTTATGATCTTGAGAATGAGCTTTATAAAATTAATAAAAGTAATTTTTTATTAAAACTTACGTTGCGTCTTTTTGTGTCTCGAAGTTGCCTGCATAGTGTAATAGTCCAGATGACTCCAGAGTATATAGAGACTGTGTTCGACGATGAGAGAGCAGTATTTGATGTTTTGACGTTCCGCCTTCGCTTGACGTGCCAATCGTTGCTCCACGACCATTCTCTGCTTTCCTATATCCAGCTCCATCTCCTCGTCCATCAGATATTTCTTGAGGTCCGTCGTACTCATTTCTCTGACCATCTCGGCCTTCTTTATTAAAGCGTCAACGTGTGGTAGCTCGGAATGTAGAAGATTCGTCGAAGAGACGAGTTGCTCGACGACGGCTCCAAGTGGAACACCTCCGGTAGAGTCGCTCTTCGTGCCCTCGCGATTCGCTAGCTTAACCGTTAATTGTGGCTCAAATAGCAAATTACGGATCTTCTGATCCATCTGCGTGTGTTGCATCTGAAAAATGTATTTATTAAATTTACAAACAAAAAAAAATGGTTTAATAAATAATAATAATATAATGAAAATACAAGTTTCCTGAAACTTACTTGATTACGAGAATATAGAAGAATATTGGCGGCTATTTGCACGCAGAAGTAGTGCTGTTGTTCGACATCGCCGGTCTGACTGTTGGAATACATTTGCGGTTGTTGAGGATTGAATTTTGGTAACAAAGTTATTATCAATCTCTGAAGTCTGTATAGATGTGCTCGCATTTCCCGCATTCCCGTGTTGTCGACAAAATTATTGTCGTCCACGTCCGCTTTTGCCAATTCGTCCTCCACCAATTTATACATATCTAAAAGTCGGTCATATTTAGAATTAAAAAGAAAGAAAAAAAGGTAAATCTATGGAGCAGAGTAGAATTAAATGAACAAACCTATATTAGCCGATCTGGCGATAACGCCAGTGAGACAAGCGACTTCCTTGAGAAATAGAGAATTGGCTCTTGGTAGAGCATTTCTGAGGACCATCTCCACGGTATCCCTGTGACTCTGAAGAAAGCCACAAACTTGTATAGCGCAGGACTGATTCTCCGTGCCAAGAGTGGTGAGCAAAGCATCGCAAAGATACAAAGCGGGGAGAAAGATTTGTTGATATCTTTGTCCGACCGATGGAACAAAAGTGGAATCACCGCCGTCAAAAGCCACATGAACATCGGGATGTTGATCAAAAACGCACATACTCGAAATACAACTCAATACTTTGTTCTCCAAAAGGCTCTCGGCTCCCAATCTCGTGGAGGCCATTCTGCAGAACGTCGCCATTTTAGCTTCATACAAATAAAGTGGTCTCAGTGTCTGTGGATCCGGCTGTAGCATTGTTCTCAATAAATTATCCGATTCCAATAGACTGTCGATCATATGCTTCAAGTAACCGCGACTCGCGAGATATATGATCCAGGAATTGTCGCAATCGAGCTCGAAAATTTTGTCGAGACACGATAGCGCGAGCATCTTACAAACATCGTGTCCACCGGAACAATTATGACACACAATGTCCATAAGTTTATCGCCAAAGCTGTTGATCACTTGAATCGTGGCATAACGATGTGAGCGCTCGTGAAGTGGAATAGCTCGATAGAGCGAGCTATCGAGCTGGCTAACGTAAGTTGTATCCGCGGTGCTCGCTCGTTCCGATCTCTCGAGTCCGACAACGCAAAGAAAATTGAGAAAGGCTCCGTACAAATGCGTACGAACTTTTTGCGACGAAGCGCCGGAATTTAAGATCCATTGGAGAATATGACTGAGTATAATTTTCATCATAGTCGTGTAAGAAGGCGCGGATGGTAAGAGTTCATTATTGGATTGCATAGCGAAGCTGTTTTTCAGATTAACGAGAAGAATGAGTACGGTGCCCGAAACAAGGGTTTTAATTTCGTTGAGAGCCTCGCATGACGTCATTTTTTGTAGCAAATCGTGCGAAAGATTGAGCAAAAGATTTTGACGCTGAGCGGCAGGTAGCTGCTGATTGGTCGCTATGGAAAACAAGATTTCCGTTGTTTGGCACCAACCCTCGACGAATTTAACAGTAGCGTACGAGAGGGTCTTCGTTTGATTACGTTTTAGCGCATAAGCGAGTATAGACTGCAGTTCCTGCTGCATTAATTTACGTTGTGTCGCTGTAGCGCTACTCTGAGTCACCGTGAGTTCCTCGGTAATGAGAGAATGCAATTTTCGAATGTCTATGAGCTGCGGCCCGCCAGCGAGAACAACTGGTACGCTGCAGCGTCCTAAAACCATTTCAACCTGCGATGGATCGAAGAATTCCCACGATTTCGCTGGTTCGAGATGCAACTGAAAGTCGATATAGTGCAGAAGATCCATGAGAAGCTTTTGCGAGGGTAAAATCTCTTCTCTGTCCTGACTCATGTTACCCACGAGTCTCTGAACGAGAGAATTTTGCAAACTTCCACCGGCGACACGCAGCTCAATAGCCGCGATTTTCAATAGCCAGGACATGCACGCGAGTTCCGTAGCTCGATTTGAGCCTTGAAACGGCAATTTCGAGAGATGACGTTGTACGAAATCCTGATTAGTGGCTGTTCGTAAAAATCGCAATACAGAAACCGAGGTCTTGTTGTTCGCCGAGAGAGTATGCAAAAACCAATAACAAGCTTCGGTTATTTTGTCTCTACCTCGCTCCAGTGAAATTTCCAAAATTCCAAGAATCGAGTGCAGACAAGTTCTCGGAAAGCCGAGGATTCCCGGCTGTTGAATCACAGTTTTACGAATATCTTTCGTGATATCGAAACCGAGAAGATAGTGCGCAAGGTTTGGCGCTGGACGAGTTATGCTCTGCATCATTAGAAGCAAAATTCGATCCTTGCAGTTGCCGGAACGCTCGCCAATGTCGTCCTCAGTTTCGGGCAATGTTTCGGTGTCGAGACACTCAACGAAACCATGTCTTATGCTCAGCGCGAGAGACGGTGTCGATGTGAATGTTGAGAGTAGCTCGGAATCGGCACCTGGCTCGCTCGCAACGCCCTGAATAACTCCGATGGCAACATAAGCGTGCTGCCGAAGCCAGCTATTGTAGGAAATGTAATTAGCTATGTTTATCATGTGATCGGGCTTGCCGGTTCGTGGATTAACGCCAAGCAAAAGACGCGAGATGCCCGTGATGATTTTGTTGCTCGATGTAGCTACGGCCAATTGTGTCATGTAGTGATGTTGCATCTTTAAAGCACGTTCGATAACCCGAAGGCTGTGCAATGTGCTGTCTTCGAGGTAATTCTTGCCTGGAAAAGAGTCGTAGCTTTCCAATTGGTGTCTACCCTCGTCGAGAACGTAGAGAATCACGTGTAACAACTCGGAATTCGAATGTAACTGCGTCATCAGATGATAGCCAGGTTCGGGATTAACGAGGGTCGATTCACCGCCCTGCAGCTCGACTTTGCAACCCACAAAGTCTTCGACAGTAGGTTCATACTGTTTTATAAGTTTGTCGAAGATTTTTAAGCAAGCGTTCGCAACTTGCCATTTTTCACCAGGATTTTTGTAGGATCTTGTGTTGAAACGAAGGAAAACTGTGTTTATTATGAAATGAAGATAGGGATCGAAGCCTGGATTTCGTTGGCCGACGCCGAGAAGACGTGGAATTGGAAAATCCGTCAGAGAATCCAGTAGCTCAAGCATCGCTCGGGTTAAAGGATATTCCTCGTTACGCGACTCAATCTCTTCCAATTCCGTTTGAACGCCACGCGGCTGATAACTACTCGTCGTTGGAATTGTACAGAGAATCTGAGCGGCCTCGAGACTCTGCCAAATTGTCGATGAGCTTTCCGGTGATTTTGCGAGAGCCGCGAGAGTTCGTACCAGAACGCCTTTCAGAGGAATTGGCATCGCGCAACCTACAAGACCTATCAACGATGGCAACACCGTCCAGCCGGGATGCTCGCAGATTGCTACTCGCGACATCTCGTCGTATCTTGCTACTACCTGCACCACGAGAAGTACCGACTCGAGACCCTTCACTTCGTGCGGTGTTATGCCTTTTGGATGACTTCGTTGACGGTAAATCGTGTCGTGACTCGGTGGCAATTCTTGTCGGAGATTGTAGTAGTAACGGCTGAGCGATGTGAAAAAATGGTCCCACGATATCGTTGTCGAACCGCTGGATCCTGAAATTTGTCAAAATTAATCTCATTATTCACGTATTTCAGCTGACTCCCAAGTGGCACCTTCATTTTTTACTTTTTGATCGAATAACAATATTCAATTCAATTGCAAATCGAATTAAGTCGAATTAATTTAATCGAATTAAGAAAAGGTATTTCTTACCGTTCGGTTTCAAAAAGTTGAAAGCTTGTCGTGCAGCCTGCGGCGAAGACGCGAGTGACGCGATCATCTTCAAATAAGGAACAAATAGACCTGCTGGCAATATTTCACCAGCGAGTCTGACGAATTTGAATAGCGCGACTTGTCTCGAAGGCAATCGATTGACGTGCATCGACGAGGATGACGAGGACATGTGTGTTGCGTCGGAATGTTGGCACCAATAATCCATAACAAGATTCAAATTCAGAGGATCCTTCTTATAGAGCTCAGCGATCATGAGCATCAAATACTCAAAATGATTGTCAAGATTCATTGGAGGTTCGACGCCTTCTTGCTGATAAGCCTGAATAAATCTCATCGACTCGTCCGCCCTGCTTCGTAATTCCTTTACCTTCAACGGCATTAGCATTATAAAATCCGATATCAAAGTGTGAAAATAACGAACGTAAAATTCCTCGTTGTGAAGATTTTCGCTTTGAAATATCGTCTCGGCCATGTAATGAAAAGCCTTATTGGAAAGCGCCGCTTCAACGAGAATCTCGTCTTCCTTGGTGATATTTTGCGTTTGGCATAAATTCGTCGCCGATTTGATTGTCGTTACCGCAATTGCCAAGGCAAATTGCACGATACCTCGTAATTTCGAGCTCTCCCAGCTTATATTATCGGTCGTGAGTTTTTGAACGATTTCCTCCAGTACACCGCGTTCCGATATGATAGGCATCGATTTAACGATATCCTCGCCGTCTTCTCGACTGTGCAGTGGACTGAGATTCAGGGCGTTCAACAATGCCATTATCAGGGCCAAAGTTACTTTGTCAGGCCCACCGCTGCCGGCTTCCGAGTCCGGCTGACGACTTTGAAGCAACGCAATCAAACGAAAGGTAATTGGTGTCGGTAGGGACGATTGCGCCGACCAAAGATAAAGTATATCGGCCAAATCTTGCCTTGTATCGTTGTAAAGTCTCATTACCATTTGATGATGCTTAGCCCCGCCGAGCGCTCGATTTTGTTGAAGCAAATTTTGCTCCTTCGTCGGATCCATTTCCTCCAAAAGCGACAAAACACGATCGAGCAAACCGTCCTCCTGCATTTTATTCGTGTATTCCGTTATACGCTTTGTCAGTGTTATCGGTGTGTCGAGCACCCAACTGTGACCGATTCGCGCTTGCACGAGCGTTCGCAGGGCGGATGTCAGGGCTTTACGACCGTCGTAGTAGAGGAGAACCGCTGTTAAACCGCGTGTCAAGCCTGGATGGTGAGGCATCTGCAGCTGGGCCGTGCAGAGAAGGTCCAAGGCTATTATTTCGTTTAGCTCGTACATGTCCGAGAGAATTAACGTCTCATCCACAAGCTCTTTCGATAAAACATGGTGACCCAAGCCTGGCAGTGTTATTCCTTCGGTTACACCCTTTTGTATCTCTTCTCGACTCTTGCTATTCTTTGGCTGGAATTACAATATTATTCATATAATATGTAGATTACAATACTAGTGCGATAAAACTTTTTTTTTTTTACAGGAATCCAAGAACATTAATTAAGAGCAAAAAAAATGCAATTTGGATCACGATCATTGTCGATATAGTTGATTATTGTTTTAGTCATTCACTTCAATGGATGGAGCATGCTCTATTTTTTTCAAATTTTTCATCGCATATTTTGCGCACTTGTGAATTTCTAAAAATTCCTCTAAAAATTGTGTCTAAATACTTTCATATGCAGGTCTTTTTTGGATATGAGTTGTATCGTAAAAAAACCTACATAAAAGTTTTTCATTTTGAAGTATACTTTAATGTAAATTTATTTTAAAAATTCTTCAACTCGTCCGAAAGCATTGATTTTTAATTAATAAACATAAAAATCGATTTTTCAAAAACTTGGACATTTTCTTTTTGGTCATTTATTTTCCCAAAAAATATCTCTAAAACACTACTCATAAAGTCGAACATTTTAAGCATGGACGGGAAATGGGACAATCTTTTTTTCGATTTTTTATTAGAGTTTAAAAATTAAAGAAAAAATTTAAACTCTCATTAAAAATCGGAAAGAATTGTCCAACATTGGGACAAAAAATTGGGGGTAGGATATATTTAAAAAATTTTTTCATGACTTTGAAAAATTAGAAAAAAATTAAAACTCATTTTTTAAATCATTAAAAAATTGTCTCACCCAGAATTTTTTGTCCTGAAGTGGGACAATTTTTTCCAACATTTTTTCATTTATGTTTTAAACTCTCATAAAAAATTGAAAAAAGATTGTCCCACTTCCCGTCTAAGTTTAAAAAATTCGTCTTTCTTTTTAGTGTTTTAGAGATTTCTTCTGAAAAAATAAAAAAATGTCCAATTTTTTGAAAAAATGATTTTTATGTTTATTAATTAAAAATCAATGCTTCGGTGTTGGAGAATTTTTCAAATAAATTTAGATAAAACTATACTTCAAAATGAAAATCTTTGTATAATGCTCCATATAAGACATATGTAGAAGCGTTTACTCACAGGATTTTTCATCAGACCAAGAAAGTTCTGTCTGTGATTGCGTAGAGCTTCCATAAAATCATGATACTGAGGATCATTGGTGCTCGGAGCGGAGGTAATATATCGTTCAACCAAATTTTGGAGCTCCTTATACGGCGTCCACATGTCTTCGTTTCCGCTTTTCTCTGTAAATTCATTCACGAAGGCTCGTTAAAATACAGAAATCTTGCCGCTATTTTGAAAATCATAATACGGGGGACAGAATCGAGTAGAAACATAACCTCTGCACGCGATTTTTAAGGTTATCTTAAACTGAAAACAAATACTTAAAATGCTTAAATCTAATAGAGAAAAATTCGACTTACCATCCGCCATGGTTGCTACGTGTTTATCCAAATGTTCACAAGAAATTATATTCCAAAAACGGTTGACGAGTTTTCGGAACAATAACGTGATTTTACAGTTGTAACTTCGGAATCATATCCGAAAAGCCGGTGATCAGGCGGCTCGGAATGGCGGGACGGCATCCGCCATCTTGAAAAATTCGATCAAACCGCTTTCGCGGCTGTTTTCCCGGATTTCGCGCCTTGCGCGACCGCAAATGACGGGCAGTGATGTAAAGCCGAAACGTGACCGTCATATGACCGTCACTGGATCGTCATATAACGAATATTGAACTGACAAAAATGACGAAAATTACGGAAAGACGCAATAATCACACATGCGCATGCGCAAACAGCGATCGTAAAAAATTTTATTCTGCTTTTTTTTTCGCGAGAAGCTCTATAAAAGTTGACGGGTTATTTTCGGTTGGAATGTCCGCAGCACATTGCGTCATATTTCATAATATTCTATATTTTTCCTCGAAAAGGTTCATTCTCAACGAATTTTTCGTTGCGCCAACGAATTTTCGTTCATTAGAAATTCAAAGCGCTCGAAAACCGGAAGTATTCTATCGAAACTTCCTGCGCGTTCAGCTCGCCCTGCGCGCGCTGCACTGCAACAAAAACATTGTAACAGTGGAAGCTCTATGTTCCCCAAAGAAATTGCGTTTCTGTTACATCGCTTTTGGCAACTGTCTGGACTTGTCGAGCAAATGGCAAGTGGCCGTCTTTGGTCACTCGTCTAGAACGCAATGATTGCGTGAAGATTGTTGATTTTTCTTTTCTTTTTCCCCCCTCGTAATCCGTAAAGAGTGTTTGTTGCTCGTTGATGTTGAAGTAATCGGCGTTGATGGTTTTAGACCTCCTGGGAGTTTCGGTGTGTTTATACACTCAAACTTATCGGTGAATTGGCCGCGCCAAGTGTTACCTCAGAGATCTGGCGATTCTCTTTACGGTGGTAAGTTACTCGCTCTCTGTCTCTCTTCAGAGGCGCCGCTTGATAAAATATCTGTCAAGTTGATCATCCCCCTCCCTTCCCGTGTCTGCGTGCTTCGAGATCCACGACAACCGTGACTGTAACTCAACGCACCCCGTTTATTGTTTTGTAACCTGAAAAAAGGAAGAAAAAAAAAGAAAAGAGAGAAAAAGACGAAAGGCACATTCGACGTTTTGACGTTTCTCACGATTCTCTCGCGAGTCAACCGAAAATCAAGTGAGTCACAGTTAATATTTCAGATAATCCACCTGTAACTCGCTAATGTCATGCTCGAATTATTCTACTCGTGAATTTCATCGGAAATCGGGAAAATTGAGTCAATAACATTTTTAAAAAGCCTGTAAAGTAGAATCTTCATCATAGTTTCCTCATTACTTTTCCAGCTTGCACAAACGTTCCCACAATGAGGAAGTATGCTGACTAATTTTGGCTTCCTTGTAGAGGAAGCTTTTTTACAACAGAAAAAATTGATTAGCCAACTTTGTGTGTTAAATCTCTTATGAATTTAAAAAGCAAATCCACAAGTTTAAAATCTTGTAATTTATTTCAGTCATAGTGAGTTCTTTATTTTTTATTAAGTAAATAAACAATCTAGTTTTTTAAAATGAAATTATTCACATAAAAAATATAAAAATATAAATATGTATATGGGGCATTCTATACCAATTCAACCTGGGTCTGACCTTCGACCTCTCTGATCTGGTTCAAGATTCTTTTATATCATTATTCTGACTGTAAAAGGCACTGAGACTTTTTTTTGACATTTAAAAAAAAAATATGTAATAAAATATGTATGTATAAAAAGTAAAAAAAAAAAAAATTATATCAACATCAATTTACGTTATCTGCAACTAAAAAAAAAAAATAAAAAAAAAATAAAATATATGTATATTTTTTTTTCAATTCATGGCAACATAAACAAAAAAAAATTCGTTCATATATACAGATATATTTTTTGTCAAAATTATTTGATGGGATTGAATTCTGATCAAAACATTATTTTTTTAATGGAAAAAAAAAATAATAAAAATTGTCTTTTGGTCAAATTTGAATCCCATGAAATAATTTAGACAAATAATTTGTCTTTGAATAGAAATTCAATTTTAAAAAGTTGATTTTTGACCTTGAAGAAAAACATCAGACAAAAATTCACAAAAACGAAGCTTCCTCTATGAGAGAGCAAAAATTATATAATTTTCTCACCAAAAAGTATGTAGCGTACATGAAAGCCCTGCGAGCCTTGAAATGCTTAATTTACTCCAATTACTTTCTGTTGCTATTATCAATTACCTTGTTATCCTTGAGTGCAGGGGTCTGGCCAATACGTATTACAAATTTCATGGAGCGCACTGTATGTATTGCGAGGATCAGCAGTTCGATTTTGTCTTGCAGATCCAGAGCGCTGTATGAACGGAAGTGACAAAGAAAATGTAATGCGACTGTTAAACAGCGTGGCCTCATGGCTGAGATACGTTACACCGCTGTATCCTGCCATCTGTCAAACCAGTCTATTTCTGCCCTGCCAATATCCAAGGTCAGTTATGATTTTTACTTCTAATAAATAGTTTTTTTTCTTTGATGTCTTGTAAAATAACTTTTTCTTTTAAGCCCTATTTTAATGCATAAATATTGTATGGATTTGTGCAATTATTATATGTAATGAAAAGGAGTTTATCATTTTTTGTTTTTGTTTGTAAATATTGTCCAAAAATATATAAATTGTTTATAACAAAAGCCATTTTTTAAATATGTTACAATATATTTAATATGTTAATTTAATTTTCCCCATCAATTAAATAAATGATTAAATTTATGTTAATAAAAAGAAAGGTTCTATTTACATGTTTTTATTATGTTTAATTGAATTTTAAATAAAATAATAGTATGTTATTATTAACACTGTTATTTATTATTATTTTGTATATTTAATAAACTGTTGAATTTTGATAATTAATTTTTTTGAAAATTTATTAAATCTTAACATAGAAATGTCCAAACAACAGTCTACAGATAAATATAATTTTCTAAATTTTCTTTTTGGGAAAAAAAAGAAATTCAAAAAAAGATATTGATATTCAATTACTTAAAAATATTGATATCCAATGTAGGATTTTTGAGAATTCTTTTCACATTTTTAAATTTTGGCGAACAGTATGGTGGTTTTAAATAATCGTAAGTACATCAAATGTTTAAGAAAAAAAATTTAATAAAAATTTTGACTGCCACTTAAAGTTGGGTCAATGGGATAAGAAATCGGGGATATTATCCGAGAGGTCGAGGGTCAGAGCCTGATCGAATCGGTATGGAATGCCGCCATGTGATGTTAAAAAATGGAACATTTTTAAATGTGTGTTTTTTTTTATTTTTATGAATTGTGATTATTCTGAGTAATTTGTAACTGAATTTAAAAAAAAATTCAATTATTCCTTGTAATTTATAACGAGTAACTTTTTTTTACAATTTAATTTAATATGATTTAATTTTGCAATTTAATGTAATATTACAATTTAATTTAGCCCAACTCTGATAGATGAGTTTTTTATTTTTTATTTTTTTTTTGCTGTTTTGACTAACTTCCTGAGTGATCGTCTGTTAACCAGTGACATGAGCCAAGGAGATAAACAGGGTCACAAGGAACGCAAGGAACACCGCGAGAAATGTAGAGCATACAGAAAATACTCGGAACTGACGCCGCCGAGCGTCCAGAGCTGTTATGACAATTATGGGTTTGTTGGTTTTGTCTTTATCCACTGTTATTTTTTTTTTTTTCTTGATTTTTAAACATTTTTTTTTCTATGACACCTACAGGCTTGGAGCATGATAAATTTTATCATTTATTTTACCACGTAATTTAGTATAGGTGTCTCCTCCCGAGCATAGTTATTTAAAAATAGATAGTATATTTTATGCGCCGCGTTCCGAACCGATGAGTGGATTTTTCATAGCGCTCTGACCGCATATAGATGAGTTGAAATGAATAAATGAGAAGGTTGATTGTGCGAATGGTGTTTCAATTGAATTGAATTGAATATTCATTTTTTTTAATTATCATTTAAGTATTTCGAATTATTCAAACTTTACGAGTAATTAAAAAAAATGGATTAAATCGAATTAGTAAATTTGAATAAAAAATTGTTGTGTTTTATGAATATTTTTCTTTAATTAGTAGAGAAACAAAAAAATAATGTAAATTTGTCGAATTCACAAAAAAAAAAAACACATTTTGTAAAATGAAAACAAATTTTTCTTTTTTGTGAAACAATAAATTGAAATTTTTTTTTCATTGATAAAATTAGAAAGAAAATCAGTGTAAATTATATGAATATTCAAATTCGAATTATTAATATTCAATCAATGATGAATTTATTCAAGTTTTTGTATATTCGCCCATCTCTAGTTTTTTTTTTTTTTAATTAGCAGCTGCTCCCCGCACGAGAACTCGAATGGCACAGCATATTGTTACATTATAGAATATTTATAGATTTTTTTTACGAAAATAATTTTACGTCGTTGAATTTTTTTCGGACTGCAAAATTCTTATGGATTGTGACGTATGTGTGTGTTGTAGAAATTCAGTAGCAAGCAAATCTAATTCACTACCAGGGCGATGCAACAGCAATTCGCAAGTTTCGGGAGCTACGGTTGCGACGAACATACAGGCGGAGGATCTCGCGACCCAACTCACGCTACTCGATTTAAGCACATTTAAGGGGATAAGACCCGAGGAGCTTTCCAGCTGCTCGTGGAACAAGAAGAACAAGCTTCTCGTTGCACCGAACGTCGTCGCCTTTACCAGACGCTTCAATCATGTAATTAATCGCAATTTCTTCTTAAATCTTATTTTTCATTTTTTATTATACATTTTTTTATTACTTATTTTTAAATTATTGTTTTTGCGTTTTTTTTTTTGTTCGCTATACATAAGATTTGGTCCATTGTACAAAAAAAAAAAAATCTCTTAACAAAATCTAATATACTTGTTAACAAAAAAAATTTGAATAATTTTAAATCTTTTTTTTTTTTGAGAAAATCATGTCGGCGGATTATTAACAGTCCGTAGAATGGAAATTGATGAGTCGCATTGTTGAATAATATAGGTGAGCTTCTGGACGGTCCAGGAGATTCTGAATTCTCCAACGCCGAAACAACGAGCCGAGACTTTAGCGCACTTTGTGCGCGTCGCTAAGAGACTCTACGATCTGAACAATCTTCACTCTCTATTTGCCATAATATCGGGACTACAGAGCGCTTCGATATACAGATTGAACAAAACATGGGCGTGTCTGTCGAAGAAGGACAGAGCAACGTTCGACAAGCTCGCCGAGGTATTCAGCGACAAGAACAACTGGATGACACTAAGAGAACACATCGACACCTTAAAACTGCCATGCATTCCTTATCTCGGCCTCTTTCTCACCGATCTCGTTTATATCGACATGGCTCATCCGGCATCAAAGGTCTGAATCATTCTATTATTTTCATTCAACATTTTTATCATTATTATTATTGTTATTATTGCTTTCATAGTGGAAACTTCGTTTTCATGAAAAAAGAATTTTTTTTTTACTTTTTTATCGCTGATCGTGATAAAAATTTTGTAGAATAAAAAGTTGGTATTTTTTAGTAAAAAAAAAACAGTAGAAATTAATGAATCGGTTGTAAAGACATAAGAATTCTTGACGTTTGTGCGTAATGTAAAAAGAATTGTTTATCGTGTTCGGAATTTGGAGTTTAATGCTTTTTTTATTGACATTAACAGAATAGCGATAATCATCAGAGAAGTCTAAAGATGGACAGCGTTCTTACGAGAGTAACTGTCTTTCAAGCGAGCGAGTATCCCGGCATAGTTCCTCTCCCGGACGTTCAGAGATATCTCAACAGTGTCCGTTACATAGAGGAGCTGCAAAAGTTCCTGGAGGATGATCACTTCAAGTGAGTAATTCGACGATTTTCCAATCGGCCGAAAATTCTTTCAACGCAACTTTTTATTTTACGTATTTAAAGGATTGTAAATATTTTTTTTTCGTCATTCAATTTGATGAAGTGAAATTCTCGCATTTAAAAATATTGTAGAATTTTTTTCTAGTTTTAGGAAACAATGGTTCAAATTACATTTTTATTGAACAAAATTATTTTTGTCAATTTAAAAAAAAAAGTGTTTTACGGATATTTTTCTTAAATTAGTAAATAAAAAAAATAATTTGTTGAACTTCCCAAAAAAGAAAATTGAAAAAACAACAAACTATTTTGTAAAATGAAAACACATATTTTTAACGAAACATTTTTCTGCTCCTTTGTAAAACTATAAATTGACATTTTTTTGTTTTCAAAAGTACAAAAAATTCTGTTTGGTTTTTATTCTGTAGCTTTTCCAAATAATTTAAATTATTCAAATTATTTGAATAATTTAAAAAAAAAAACGTTAGTTCATAAAATAATTCAATTTTGAATATTCGCACATCCCTATAAAAAGTACGTTTTACAGGCTTTCCATGAAGCTTGAGCCAAATTCCCCGATGGCTTCGTCGAGCAGCAGCAAAGAGTCTGTCGGCGACGTAGTGACGGGTGTGGCGGCTCTCTCATTGTCACCGGCACGCGGTTGCGCCGGTTCGCTACGTTTGCACGCAGCCTCAGCTGCGAACAAATTCGTTCCTGGTCACCGCAAGTGTCGAAGTTTGGGAACCAAGTGAGTAAAATGAGAATTATCTTTTTTTGTTGTCTTATTTCTTTTTCCCCTATTTCTTCGGAAAATAGCGGTGGAGGGAGAGCGTGAATTTATCGCCGCTTGAGAGTTTGTTTGCGACGAGACTGAAAGCGCTAAGGACCCATATCCAAATTATCTTGTTATCTCATTGTTAATGAAACAAAGCTCCCAAAATTTCGCCTATATACACCATTTTGTATATCATGGGAGCCAAATAGGATTTCATAACGCATTTGTCGATTGAGAGTATTTGCGAAATACAGCGAGAATGTAGCGCCAAGGCTCCATATCTAAATTACCTTGTTTTTTGTTGCATTCCTTTTAGGTAGCTATTGCGCTTCACACTAGTCAAATTACTTTGTTTTTCAAACAATCATTTATTCATGTGTCCAGCGGGCCTGAAAATCCGTGATGTCTTGGAAATGTCCTTAAATTCAGGGAGTCCTTAAAAAGTTCTGGAATGTCCTTGATTTTTACCTTCTGTTCTGAAATTATTCTTGTCCGCTTTAGAAAAAAAAAATAAAAAACTTGAATGTTCCTATTCCGACTACAAAATTCTTAAAATGTTTAACTGTTTTCTACTTTTAAAAACCCTCAAATTATCATAAGGATACGAATATTTTTTCCAATTTTTTCCCCCCAGAATAATTAATTCTTTTTCATATTTAAAAAAAATCTTGTATTGTTAATGTCATTCCAATAACCCGAAAATATCCAAGAAATAACGTGGAATGTCCTTGAAATTCTTACGGATATTTTACTGGACGCCATGTTTCTGCCAACTTCAATTCCATTATTTAAAGTAGTAAAGGCCGATTTGTATTACATTTGACACGTATCCCATCATTTCGACGATATAGATATTTTTCTTATGTATTATTTAAATCATTAAAATCATTTGTTTGCAATGAACAATTGGTAGGATTTAGGACAAAAATGAATCTCTCTTTAAATCAACGAGGATTATGTAAATTTTATTCCCGTGAATTTGCGACAGTGCTTTTATCAACAACGAAAACATGCCACGAAACATTATTAGTCCAACGGTCGAAATTATTATTATCATTTTTTTTTAAAAGAACGTAAATTAGAACTTTGCACATTGCTTCCTCATTAAATTTAATTTTTCGAAAAACTTCCTTCACGAGGAACCTAAAATTAATAAATAAACTTCCTCATACAGGTGGTTCTGTAAAAAATGAAATTTAAGCTTGAAAGCAATGTTGCAAATTTTCTCTGCATAATTTTTTTTCTAAATTAAGGATACGTGATTTGCTGGCAGACTGTTTCGAATAGTTGTTTCTTTAGTCATTGTGTAAAAAAAAAAGTGTTAAAAATGTCGCGCTGATTTGATAAGTGTGAAGCGCAAGACCTTAATTAAGGCTCCATTACGAAATTACGTTATTTTTGTATTCCGTTAAGTCGGATTATTAAAAAAAAAAAAAAATAAAAAGAACAAGAAACGAAAAAAATGTGATATGTATATCGTGGGTCCGTCAGATTCCGTAGCACGAGTCTTCCACGCAACTTCCATAAGCAAGGCGGACGATACGGGTCTAGCTTGGCGAATTCTGGGTGAGTTCCCGGGTTCTTGAGTAGTAGGATATTTTTTACTATATTAAATATCGAAGAAACAAAAAAAAAATGTCTATTGGCTTGTGAGATAGTCACTCTTGTCCTGCCTCCTCGATTTCATCCGAGGTGTCGTTTTCTCTTTTTTATTTTACGAAACCTCTTGCATGCGACATCATTTTACGAAACCCAGGATTTTCTCGTTAGTATTGTTTTTCTTTTCATTCCTTTTAATTAGCCGAATGATATCTTCATCAGCACCGGATGGTGTACCTTGAACTTTATACGATATGACGATAACTCTGCCGACCTTATATGGAAGGATGTGAATCAGTGAATTACGTTTATTCATATCAATCAGAGTCGCAGCGATGGGCTTAATATAACATATTTTTAAATTAATTTTTCAAATGCTTTATGTCAATTGAAGAATGCTAAATTTGAGCTCTAGATTTTTAACTTTTACTAAATATTCAAGACAAGGTGGAAAATAGAATTTTTTTTCTTCTTGCTGACACTTTTTTTTTAAAACAGAAAATTTGGTTAACATTTCAACAATTTGGAATGTTTAGCTTATATTCAAATAAAAAAGGCTATAAAGGTGGAATTTTTTATGTTTATTTATTTTTTTAAAGTTATTAGACAATTGAATTTTGCCCAACGTTGCTCATTTGCAATTTAAATATATTTTTTAAAATGCTTGCTTTACTATATTTTACGGCTGCGTACATTTCATGAATATTATAGGTACTGAGAAAAGTAAATGAGAAATATATACGTTGAAACAAATACGAATAAAAAGTATAAAAATTCGACAAATCAATTAATCGGCAGTTGAAATTTTTTCTTTTCTCAGTGGATGTAATTTTCGTTTTGTCTCTTACATTCCCAGCATGAAATAGTTTGAGTTGAGCTGCGATTCCGGCGAGACATCGTCATCGTGACTCTTTTTTTCATTTCTATGTTTACTGTTTGCCTTGAATGTTTATCATCGAACTTCTAGGAGATCCAGTCCGTATCTGTCATATCTCGCCGTTTTTTTTTTTCAGTATAAAAATTACAGTGCATGCACAATGATTTACAGTCGAACCATTGGGAAATCGTAGTTTGTCGTTCAAGGGGATCCGCTTCACTCAAATACTCGCGAAACAATGACATTTTCAAATCTCTGGAGCCCAATTTTTTTTGTTTTCTTTAGTTACGAACATTTTTATCGCTATTTCCAGTAATCTAAAAAAACTAGCATTATTTTTGTGATTGTGTCTTCGGTCGGAGCGCTTCATATTAGTAAAAAAAAAATGCAGAACTACATTTTTTGTATTGTTTATGTTAAGTTTTATTTTCCATTAAATAACGGACACCAAGGGGTTTTCAAAACGAGGTTTAAAAATAAAATAAAAACAAAATAATATAAAAAACGAAATATTTGTCCTCTGTCCACAGGGATTGAAGTTTTCCCTTTAAAATACATGTGTTTTTGATCTTCGTTCCGGATAAATTTTATTGACATAAAAATCTGAAATTTACTGGGCATCACCCAAATTTACAGTCACCCTGCTCTTCGAATATGGTTGGTGCAGCCAATTCTGATTGGGCGGCTTATTTATTTTTTCCAAAAACGTTATCATTTATAAATACTTACATCAACGGCTTATAATTATTAAACCGATATCACTATCAAATATCTAGGTGAAAAATTCGGCGTAGAGTATTTGTTAGGAAATCCGAAAGAACCGACGAAAAAAAATGTACCTTTTGAGAAATTTATCATCAGTTGACATTCATTTAAACCCATCATTATTACTATTTTTTGGGTTACGAACACAACAAATTTGCACTAATTTTATAACTAGTGTGAAGCGCTTTAACCTCTCCTTAAGAGGGGGAAAAAAGTACTGTAGAAACCGGAAAAATAAGGGCTTTTTATAATTTAATATTTACTTAAAAAAAGCTACATGACACAAAGAAATCTCGCACAGTTGTAGGTTCCAATACATATTTTATCCCTCCTGAGACGCTTCCTGAAAATGATGGGAAATCGTTACCTAAAAACAAAGAATAAAAATAAATATTCATGAAAAAAAAAATGTCAAGCGGGATCCCCTTGAAGAAACCGCATTTGCGTGTCTTCGTGAAAAGTAGAATCGATGACGAGCGATGGAAGTTGTAATTTTTGCAGTATATTCGGTAAAGCTGGTGCGGCTGCTCTGGAAAGTAGTCAGGTAACAGTGCGTCATCTCCTCGACGATTCCGTCCTCGAAGAGCCCAATTTGGCGGCGCAGATCGTAGATCTCGACGAGAATTCACCGGGTACTCCAACAGACACGTTGAACGATGATTGCAGTTTACTCTCGCGAACGAGGTACGAGGATTCACTTCAGTAGTCCTTTTTTAAAAATTTTTTTGGACGAAGAAGAGGGAATAATATAAAGTAAAAAAAAATAAATGTTTTGCAGTACACTACCGATATTACCGTGTGAGCTCGAAGGCAGTATGGAGCCCCGTTGCAGTATGCAGGGCTCGTTGCGTCGTAAAGTTATTCTACGGGATGGTCGGAAGCCCGCCGTATCAACATGGCAACGATATTGGATTCAACTTTGGGCGGCGTCGATAGTTTATTTCTCGCCGAAATGCTTCAAGGGATGCGATCGATCGGACTTTAAACGGGAACCATACAAAATGGTTTCGATACTCGGTTGGATCGTCGAACCACTTGAAAACTCCTATCATCGCGATACATTCATTCTCACAGACCCTAACAAAGGTACTTTATTAATGGAATTAATATTAAGTCGAATTGTGTATAATTCGACGTAATATTTTATTTATTTTGTTTTCCAAAAAAAAAAAAAAATTTAAGGGAATTAAACGCAATTCTTCTCATTATTGTAGGAAACGTTTACAAGTTTAGAGCTGGCTCGAGCGAGCTTGCGGACCAGTGGTTCAAGGAATTACGAGCTACAGTCCGCGGAGCAACGGAACGAAAACCCATACCGGCCAATCTCATGTCTTTCGAGTGAATGTTTACACATTGTACGTGTCGTTTAGCGATTAACCACTTATTCTCGTGGCATATCTTTTGTAAAAGCTATCTTGTAAACGCAAGGGACTGAAACTTATAGCGCTAACCGATAGACGCCTAGACCCTTTTAGACTATCTATTCACTGGGCCTAAGACATTTGAAATTGCAGTACCAGAGACCATCGTCATCTTTCATCATATTTTTTTATCAACATTATTACAATTTTTATTTGCCTCAGATTTCATTAAAAATGCATTATTCTATTCAAGCTGACCTGTGCAATTTCTTATTCAATTGACTGTATTCTCATTTTTTTCTTCGTGAATGATTTAATAAATTCAATAATTTAATATTTAGTAATTTTTCATCTGACTGATATAGAATTTTAAATATGCATTAAACACGATCAAATTTTCATCTAAAATGTTCTTCTCTGCGAGTAATAGCAGGTCACTTTAGTAAAATAATGTTACATATTAATTAGAATAATCGATGAAAATTCGAATATAAAAATAGAGATTCAAGCAGAATGCTTTAACTATTCACCGTGATCTCCGGTACGATAAATTCATCGTCGAAAAAAAAAAAAAAATTGTAACCACCGCAACAAAAGCTTTACCTGTTAAGAAAAAAAAAGAAAATTAATCGCTTGCGAAAGTAAAACTCCTCGTAGAGCAATAATGTTAGTCTATTCTACGTTAAATAGACATTCGTGCTCTCTATTGAATTATCTTTTTTTTTACAAAGCGTATGTTACAATACTTATAGATTATCTTTTAAGACTTGCCTCTTGTTATTTTCTCTGATGATTGGTTAATGACCGCCTCTCATCCTTTTGATTTACCTAGTTTTAAGACGGTGCGTTATGATTATGACTTTTTATTTAATTTATTTTACCCTCTCGAATAACTCTCTCTGATATCGCTGTTTAAGCTCTTTTTAAGAGGACCGAGTCTCAAAAAAAAAAAAAAAAAAAAAAAAAACAAAAAACTGCATGAGAAAATAAGTTTTACCGATGATATTGTTGCTTAAAAAAATTTGCAGTTTTGTACAGTTGCAACAGGAGTGAAACGGAAATATAGCTCGAGCTCTCATTTCATTTGAGACAAAGTGTTTTTTTTTTTTCGATCCAAAACAACATTCTAGTGGACTATACAAAAATGCAGTTTTACAATTCTCAACATGTATTTTTCGTAACAAAATATTTTCTCATATTCTTTTTTTTTTTTCAAAAGCGACTCGAAAGCCCTTAACTCCCGTTGTAAAATACGCATTTTAGGGCATAGACGACCCGACTTACATGATATTGTGTATAGTTTTGTAAAAGATACGAAGAAAGCTAGAAAGAAGAAAAAGAGGTGTTAAACACAGAGGGTGATATAGGGCAGTGCGTTGTTTCGTCATTCGCGATAAATGAGAGCATCTAATTCTATCTAAATCGCCTTTTTTTTTTCTACGTAAATATGATTCCACCGACTGATGCTCCGAATTCATCCCAAAGACCAGTTTTACAGCAAACAAACGGAAACGTAGAATTTATTTCTCACATAATTTAGTCGCGTTGATTGTTTACGCTTGAATATCGTTCACGAATCGTCAATTACAAATAATCACGTAGAATTTGTAAATTAAGAAGGACAACAAAAAAAGAAAACAACAAATTTCTACGAGAGAAGTTATCGATTATCTTTAGGCAAATTCCACGGACTCGAAAATGTTAGCATCGGACTGTGGTAATGTCAATTAAAGCGCGAGCGACGTGTATGTGTGTGTGTGTGTGTATGTGCGAAATGCTGAGTTTATGTTGTTGCTGATGCTGCTGTTGTTGTTGTTGTTGATTCAATTGCGAATCGTGCAATCGTTCCAGATGCTTTTTTTAGCTGCCTTTTTATTCGGCATATCATTAGATTTAGATAATTAACGTAGTTGTTATTATTATTATTTTCTTTTTTCTCGCGATTGAGAAAATTATCGACGAGACTATCGTATATTGTAACGCGATTTCGATCCATGGAATGCTCAGTTTCTTCGCTCTACATCGAATTGGGATATTCGATTGATAGGACTTTCAACATTCGGTCTAGTGAAATGAGTCATAAAATTATTTCGTGGGAGAGGAAAATTACGTTCGCGATAATTCCCATGCAAATATAGTTGGTTTGTTTGAGGGAAAAAATTCATTATTCGATTTCTAGAACAAGAAAAATCCTCAGATCCGAATATTAAAATTCAATTTTTTTTTTTAAATACAAAATATTTAATTTAAAAAATTAGTCTTTTTACAATTAGGTTCATTTGCATCTGGGATTTTTTTTATATTCGTTTTTGACTTCTTTAATCGATAGAACCAAAACATCTCAATAAAACAAAAAATGCTCAAACAATATTCGAGAATTTTTTTCAGATTTTTAAATTCTGGCTAACAATATATTCATTTTGAAAAATTGTGACTAATTCAAATATAAAAAAAAAATCGAAAAAAAATTCGAGTTCTTTTTAAAGTTGGGAAATTTCTAATTTCCAATAATTGATGTTATTCTCAATTTTATTGTCTGTAATTTGGAAATTAAAAAAAAATTCATTGATAGCGCAGGTGAAAATGAATTAACGAAAAATTGAGTAAAGTGTAAATGACTCATTTGACTGGACGCGATAATTGAGAAGCTCTTGAAAAACGGATTCCCGAAAGTTTATTTTAATCAAACGATTACTCATAGACACGTATACGTAGATCGATAGATTGCACCACACGTAAAACTCACTTAATTCCATTAAATCTCACGTTATATAGATAATAACGCCTCCGACAGTTCGTCCCATTAACGTACAAATTAAGGTGATGTGCTAAGTCGCGGCGGAGCGAGAGAGAGAGAGAGAGAGAGAGAGAGAGAGAGAGAGAGAGCGAGAGAGAGACCGATAGAGATTTATAATCACATCATGTTTAAGACTTACATACATATCACTTTGTGTTTGGCGAGGAAAGAAATCTGCATAATTGCACCGATCGTATGTGAGATTGTCGCGACGATATTTTGGCGTCTCGATTTGGCGATCGCGACTACTATAAAACACCAAGAGTTTATCGTAAACGCTGCGTAAACTTTTTTTTTTTTTTTTTTTTTTAATTTTTAGTCTTTATACATATTTGAGTTGCCTCGAATAGATATTTCTAAAGATAACGGGAGAGAGACTGACCGATCGTGGCATGACGATTGGAATCGAACGATTGTAATAACTGTACACAACTCAAACTACACGACTGGACCGCGATCAACGGCACACATATTTCACATCTAGACACTTTCTTTTTGAAAGAAAAGAAAAAGAAATAGAAAAAGAAAAATTATCGCCCGGAGCGATTTCACCGTAGTTATACATAATACGTGCTGAAGAGATGCGTCTAAGTTTTAGAAACGATGCCAAAAATATCTGTAATAATCCTTTTTATTGTTTTTTTTTGTTCGCCCTCTCTTTATATTAATCATGTATAGAAGTGGTCCTTGTACAGACTTGAGTAGAATATTTCAAGGAGAGACAGTCACCAATCGGTTACCGTACAAAGTCAGCAATTTTTTTTTGTTCACTCTGGAAGAGCTAGAAAGCTTTTTACCTTGTCTTATTGATAGCAATTTATTAAGAAATAATCTACTGCAAAATATGTACCAATTTTGTAATCAAATGCATCATCGTTCTAGTGTGCATAATTTATTTTGCCAAATTTACAAGCGTTTAGAGTGAGAATCTGATATTTGACGTTTAGCGACGTGTATGTGTGTTAAAAAAAAAATATATATACTGGAATGATAGCTGATTCGGTGATAAATAAAATGAGAACTCGATCATCGAAATTGACTGATAATTTTTTATTTTGTGCTTTGAGCACAAATTGAAATTACGTTTCGATATTTTTCGTAGTTTCGAGTCTCATTTTGAGTATCACCAAAATCGTCGTTATTCTAGTGTGGAGTTTTGTTAATGACGTTTGTTTTTGCCAAAATTACCGGCATTTAGAGCGAAATTTTTAAAATCCTTTTACAGAAATGACAGCGAATTCGATGAGACTTAAATTCACTTTACTCAAATTACTCGATAATTCTGAAACTTTTAACAGCTCGAAGTGCCAAAACTTGTTAGCAGTAAATTTATTTCAATAAATAGCTATCTGTAAAAGATATAATAAAAAATTCAAGATAATGTTTAGTAAATAATGTTTTTTAAATAGTAACTGATTTTGAAGATAATATGCCGATTGGTGAGCGGCTGCCCAAAACGTCGTAATAATTAACGATCGACGACAAGGCGTCGTTGATATGCTTTAAATCAAAATTACACTTCTTTCTCATTTCACCGTGGTTGTGACTTTTGACTAGAACAAATAAACACGTTTCTCTTTTTTTTTTTGTTTGTTCTTATCGCTGCATTTGAGAATAAGAGGAAAAAATGTAGCGAGGTTTTCAGCGATTGTTGAACTTGCGCCCAAGTGTCGATCGTATCTTTGCTTCTCTAACCCGGTTTATTAATTGTAAACGCGCGACACAAGAATAAACTTATACTATATTATATAAAAGTGCGTGCTCTGACGATACTGTGACGATGAATGTCTGATAAAAAGGGAACGAAAACGAACAAGCAAAACATTGTAAGTTAATGATAAAAAAAAAAAGAAAAAAGAAAAATAAATCTTGCATGAATCACGCGCCTCCTATTCGCCGCAAATCCTATTGAAAAAAAAAAAAGAAAAATTGATATTTTACACCACGAATATGTATATCTCATTATTTTTCTAAACTATTGTCACACATACCGGATAAACACAATAATATTTGTATAATTGTGTGCGAATTTAGCCGATGTCTGTATAGCGAATAATATGTAAAACCGAATTGTATGTCGCTTGTCTAAATGACCGAAGGCCGCTATTTTCTTTGCGTCGAGCAGAGAAAATTTCACACCTTTGTGACATTAATCGTCGCGATATATACGCTAAAATAAAAATAGAAAAATTATTGTAGACAAAAAAAAAAACAGAAAAAAATAGAATAATGAAGAGCTTTCATTGACACAAAATCGTGGATACATTCTGGACTGCAACACCGGACTTGAGGGAAATTTTTCAAGTAATTCACGAAGAGAATGGGAATTACGTCGACTGCAGCTATAACACCTCAGGCACGCGCGGAAATAGATCTTTACGACTAATTTAAAGGCTATAGTTTTGTTTAAAGAAAATATATATGTTAAAGACAGTAAAAAAAGAAAATAATAAAAATAAAATGAGACTAAAACAACAATTTTTTTTTTTTTTGTTTGTGTAAAGAACTTCCTTCCAGCTTCCATTATCATTATACAATGGTTGTGGCAGACGAGCATTCTACCACTGAACCACCGATGAAATATTACTATGTGCTGAAAATAATTTATTCGCAGATTACTATAAATTGCTTATATTTGATATCACATATTTTCAGTGCTAATACATTAGATTTGTGTGATTGTTGCCAAGCAATTTTGTCACCTTAAATGATATTTATGAATTGTCAGAATCTCGAGAAATATTGGTAATCAGTGAAATTCATGACTGTCCAATAATTTGTCGTGGTAAAAATTATTCTAAAAATCTAAAATATATTGTTTAGAAAGGACAGCAAAGTCCTCCGATGTCACCGATGTCGATGCATTCGCCGTTGGACAGGCAAACCGATCGAGTTAGAATGAGAGTGCGCATCTTCGGTTGATCGAGATCGTAAAGCGCTCTTATCCAGGCATACAAGTTGGTCGTAAAGTTTTCTGGCACGTCAAGGGTCTGAAAGATAAATTGCAGAGATAGTTAACAAATGATTTATGAGTTTTGTCGCTACGTTTTTATATTTAAAAAAAAAATCTATTATTTGTCGTAAACAAATGACGCGTGTAGATTAATTGTTTGAATCGTTTACGGTGGCGGCGTAAAATTTATTTCATTGTTTTACCTTGAACTTCTCGACCAAACTTTCGTTGAGTCCGAGGGCATCAGGAAATGGAAAATCAGGAGCCACTCTCTCGAGCTTCGTCTCGTTTTTCATGTAGCCGTCGCCCAACGAAAATGCCAGAAAGTCAAGACGCTCTGTCAATAAATTAATCGTCAGTTATTGTATATTCTATTATACTTATATTAACGACATTGAAACATCATTCTTTTTTTAAAATAATTATCTATTATCACTTGTGACGAATTCTAAAAAGATTTTGGGTTTTATTAGATTTTGAATTTTCAAACTATTTGTTGCACACTTATTTTCCTTAAAAAATTTTTAATGACAATTATGCAATACTTTCTACATAAACTTTTGGTGCCAAAGTTTAACGAAATTATAAGCTTGTGAAATAAATAATATTGATAAAATCAGATCGTTCCAAAATGATTTAATAAATCTTTTCAATTTTAACCAATTTATATTTGGATTATAAAAATGCTTGTTGATTAAAGTAGAAATTAAGGTAAATAGAATAGAAATATCGCTTTGAAAATGTATTAACTTATAAAAAATTAAAAAATTTCACACACAACGATTTTTTGTAGGCCACTTTTCTCGACATTTCACACGATTTGGAGTATATTGACATGAAAATTAAAAAAAAAAAAGAAAAAAATTTCACTTCATTTCATTCTTTATAAGGAAGCAAAAATATTGAAGCTCTTATAAAATCTGATCGTCTTAATATATATTTTCAAAAAAAATTATAAATTAAGATTTATAAAATAGGAAAAAAATGTAATTAAACACAAAAACGAGTGTTGACGATAAAACTACAAATACACATAAAACTTTTTATTGGTAAAATTTAACGAATAGAAAAGTACGAATTGGAAGAAAAAAGTGAAAAATCATTGCTTCCTCATTATTTTTTAATTTTTACAAAAAGCTTCCCTCTATAAGGAAGCTAAAAAAAAATTAAAAAATTTGCCGATTGTAGATGCGTACCTGATCCCGGAAGCGATTGATAGAATTTTTTCCCCGGTGGTGTATGCCTTCTTAAGAGATCACCAGATCCAAATTCGGTGATGGTCATTAGACCGACGAGTAGAAAAATAATAAATTTCATTTTCGTGTTTTACCGTAGCACTTTGCCGATCGCGATTTATGAGCCGAACGTTTTATAGATGAAAAACGAGAGGACTTTGAGTGATAGACGGAGGGCAGAGTACGAATTAACGCGATCCATCCGCGTTCGTTCGTTTCTTATGACCGCTGCACGATATCAGAGAGAGAGGTCTCAACAATGATACAGGGATCGTATATAGTCGCTGGAATTTTAATCCCTTATGACAGTATCGAATGATTGATCGCGATTTGTCACAGTCGCAATACCTCAGGATCATCGACTATAATGCCGCGCGCAAAGATTCTCGTAAAACTCACTCAGCAGCGGCGAATAACAGCTAAATAATAAGAATGAGTTGCGTGTTTCGTGGCTTTTTAAATCACTTTCCAGTCATAGATTATATTATTTTCTCGTATGCGGGAGCTGTTTTATGATCTCACAGCCGCGCAACAATTCACGCAATCTCAATATAGGCGGATGTAGGCGTGTATACGCACGCGTCTGTAATATATATACAATCGCCGGAGAATCCCCTCACGTATATTTAATGATCTATAACGGAAAACACAAATAGATCATTGATTCGCGGTAGTCGCGTGAAAAAAATGTATATTGTAATAAAAATAACATATATTTAATGATCTATAATGGAAAACACCAATAGATCATTGATTCGCGGTAGTCGCGTGAAAAAAAAAATATATATTTCATGATCTATAACGGAAAACACGAATAGATCATTAATACGCAGTAGTCGCGTGAAAAAAATATATATTGTAATAAAAAAAACGTATATTTAATGATCTATAATGGTAAACACAAATAGATCATTAATTCGCGGTAGTCACGTGAAAAAAAAATATATATTTCATGATCTATAACGGAAAACACGAATAGATCATTAATTCGCGGTAGTCGCGTGAAAAAAAAAAATATTGTAATAAAAAAAACGTATATTTAATGATCTATAATGGTAAACACAAATAGATCATTAATTCGCGGTAGTCACGTGAAAAAAAAAAAAATTTCATGATCTATAACGGAAAACACGAATAGATCATTAATTCGCGGTGGTCGCGTGAAAAAAATATATATTGTAATAAAAAAACTTATGTTTAATGATCTATAATGGAAAACACAAATAGATCATTAATTCGCGGTAGCCGCGTGAGACAAAAATGTAATGATCTATAACGGAAAACCAATTAGATTATTAATTCGCGGTAGCTGCATGAAAGAAAAATATTATAATTAAAAAACATATATTTAATGATCTGTAATGGAAAATACAAATAGATCATTAATTCGCGGTAGCCGCGGTAAAAAAAAACATATATTTAATGATCTATAACGGAAAACACAAATAGATCATTAATTCGCGATAGCCGCGTGAAAAAAACATATTATAATCAAAATATATATACATTTAATGATCTATAACAGAAAATATAAATAGATCATTAATTCGCGGTAGCCGCATAAAAAAAATCCCGTCGGTAAAGAAATTTGCAAGATTTATCTTCTTGTAAACCAAAAAAAAAAAAAATAAAAAAATAATTAAAAATGATTACTTATATTGAAATATTAATCTTCTGAACTATTCACCAATATAGAAAATATGTGCCTTTTTTGCTTCATTTATAATATGTTTAAAAAAAAATCACAATATTTTTTTTCACAATCCATAATTTGAATAATAATTCCTCATTATCTTGTGCTGATATTAAATGGCACAAAACATGTTTTTTTTAAAGAGAATATTACTGTATATGTTTTTTTTTAATTCTTTATACTAATGAAAGCAAAAAAAATGAAAAACTCGTTTTGAACAGAATAAATAATAGTGTTTTGAAAAAAAAAAACGATTATTCTTCGAAATCTCGAGAAATGCGAGCTTTCCTGTAAAGAAAAGGGGATCTTCGGGAAAATACAGACATTTACGAGATGACAAGGCAGTCGGTACTCGGCTATTGCATACGATGCGCTCGTCTCTGTATGCGCTTACTCGACAAATTTCAGTAATCTATTTGCACTTTGCTGTCTTTTCTATAAGGCTGTTTTGCAAAGACAGAGACAGAGAGCGATTGCACTTGTATTGTAATACGTAATAAAGATAAGCTAGAGTCTCTGCGTGCTGGTATAACGAGAGGCACGTGCCGTTTTAGAGACTCAAAAGACAAATAAAAATCTCAATACTCAGATGCTCGGGTAGCGTAAATGGTATCAATTGAATTTTATAGTGCACATTGGAATTTTATTTTTTCTTGGACTTTACCGAGAGTAACTAATAATATAATTCCTTAGATTATGTGGCGTCTGTTATCTGATATTTCTCAAAGCTTAATTCTTTTTTTTTTTTTTTTTTTTCAAGTCGTCTCTCTGTGGATGATAAATTGAATTAATTCACTAAATTCATGAATTTTTGATGAATTTATTATTTACGATACGTAACTAACGATGAAACATGTAAATAATAATTTAGGAGCTGAATTGCGTGGGAAAAATGATTTGAATCATTAATTACTTTTTAATTATTATTAATCCGAATCATTTTTTGTTCAGTTAATTAAAATTATAATTACGCCGATTAATTGTGATTTAATTAAATTAAATTACAATACAATTAAAATTTAATGTAATTTAATTAAATTAAATTACAATACAATTAAAATTTAATGTAATTTAATTAAATTAAATTACAATTTCAATTCTTCCCAGTTAGTCCTAATTAAATTAAAATGCTAATTACAATGTTACTCCAATAAATTTATATTTATTTTACTCATAATTACTCCGCGTAATTCTAATTAAATTACTTTCTATAATAATTACTTCGCGTAATTCTAATTAAATTACTTTCCATAATAATTACTCCGCGTAATTCCGATTAAATTAATTTCTATTAAAATCATTCGCGATTTAGTTCTTATTAAAAAAAAATGTAATTACGATATCACCCCAGTTAATTGACAGTCAAATTAATTCCAATTATCCCCGTTTAATGAGCAGCTCTTCTTTTTAATTTACAATTTTTTGAAACACGTACACTCGATATTTTCGATGGAATTTCCATTGAAAAATATAAATCATAGACCTACGAGATATATTAATATAAATAACAAATGTATAGCAAGCGAATTTATATGGTGAAGAAGTGAGATGAAGCCCATCGGGGCTCTAAGCGCACATAGCACATATAGCCAACCCCTTGTATGGATCGAGGGTAAAAGATCCAGTTGAGGTGTGCCGCGAGGATCTCTCTCCTCTTTCTCTCATCCGACGGTGCAGTACAACTGACTTGGTTCAATAGTTAACGAGAAACGTGTGAGATACGGTGAGAGGCTCTTGCACCAGAATGGAGAGATGAGGAGATAGGCACAGTCAGCCAGGAGAGCGAGAGAGGAGCATATATACACATTTCCTGCAGGACGTAAAGCCCTCGTTACTTCTACCAAGGGCTTCCTCCTTCGCTACATGTTATACCTCTGTACATGGCCTTCTGTGTACCTTCTCTGCCATGTAGCTGAGGCTCTGTCCACTACTTTGCTGACCAGAAGCCCCGAGAGAGAAAGGGAGAGAGAGAGAGAGGGACCAACTTATGAGTTGAATATCGTCATAATTCTGGGTGTATAGCTCTTGAATAATTAACACCGACGGGTCTTCCATAATAAAGCCACTTAACTGCACAAAAGTAACGCGTGCGGTTACGTCCCCGGCAGCTTTCCTACAAACTCATCAACTGCTACGATCAACTCGAAGCAATTTTTCAACTATCGGGCAAAACACCTCAAGTCGATCACCCCAAATTTTCATGGTCAACTAAAAACGTAGTCACATTTCTTCAGGATGTTGCAAAGCTTTCTGAATATTTCAAGAAAAATGTAAATTTTGAGAAAAAACGTTTGAACAATCTTTTTTTTTTTGGAAAATAACATTTTTTGGTCATCGAAACGAAGGGGAACGGCGATAGAATGTACGTTTTTTTTTTGCGACCTTTTTTCAAGAATACCGAAATAAATGGAAGAAAAATGGTGGCTTCAAAATATTGTATGCAACAAATGGTTTTTAGAATTTTTTTTTCAGATTTTTTTATATGTTCATCGATTTTTGATTTTTAGCGTGGAGCAAAAGGTTTCTAAGAATCGAAAAAAAAGAAATTGTGAACCTGGAAAAATGCTGGAAAACCTTTTTTTTGGGAAATACAAATTTTTGGTAACCGAGCCGAAGTGGATCGGCGAATCCTTCTATTTTTTTTTTTCGATCTTTTTTTAACAACAACAAAGAATGGAAAGAATTAAATTAATGCAACAAATGATTTTTAGATTTCTTTTCAATTTTTTTTATATGTTCATCGATTTTTGATTTTTCTTGTGGAGCAAAAGCTTTCCAAAAATCGAAAAAAAAGAAAAAATTGTAAACCTGGAAAAATGCTGGAAAACCTTTTTTTTGGGAAATACAAATTTTTGGTAACCGAGCCGAAGTGGATCGGCGAATCCTTCTATTTTTTTTTTTCGATCTTTTTTTAACAACAAAAAATGGAAAAAATTAGAAAAGAAAAGACAGTGACTTCACGATGGGCAGCAGCTAAAAAAATTTTCTATGCAACAAATGATTTTTAGATTTTTTTTCAGATTTTTTAATATGTTTATCGATTTTTGATTTTTCGAGTGGAGCAAAAGCTTTCCAAAAATCGAAAAAAAAGAAAAAATTGTAAACCTGAAAAACCTTTTTTTGGGAAATAAAAATTTTTGCTAACCGAGCCGAAGTGGACCAGCGATTCCTTCAATCTTTCTTTTCCAATCTTTTTTTAACAACCACAAAAAATGGAAAAAATAAAAAAAAAACGATAGTAACTTCGCGATGGGCAGCAGCTAAAAAAAAATCTATGCAACAAATGATTTTTAGAATTAAAAAAAAAAAATGTCCAAAGTATATTTTATTTCACAATGAACGTTAATAATTAATAAAAACGCCTTTTTTCATTTATATGAAAAAAATGTGAAAAAAAGAAAATTCTGAATAATCGCGCGATAAGGAAACCCAACTTGATAAGGGTGAAGATGTGGTTGCGACGATCGGTTACTCGATATCGTAACCCAATTAATTCCCGAAGGGTTGTACAGTGTGTTAAGTGCCGCGACGCCGACGGAGATGAGTTTGGTTGGTGATGGTTGCTCGTCGCGGCCGAAAGCTGTGCTGTGGATGTCGATGAGGGTTTACTCGTCATGCCGCACTCGGAACTAGATCACGCTGGAGAAACGTGTGCCGGTGTATACGTAGCCGTGGCAACGATTGGCAAACAACCGGTTCACCCTCTCTCCAATCGGACAGACATATATCCCTCGACTCTATTTGTCGTTTCACGAACGTCGATCAGCGACGATTCGCGTCTTAACGCAATTTAAGGAGACTTGAGCGATACGGTCAGGTTTCCTGACGATACGGTTGGTTCTCCATTCCTGGAGAACCAAAATTTCAAGAATTGGATTTTTTTTTTTTTTACACTTCGGCTGAGGAACTCGAAAGTTATGAGTGTTTATTTATTTATTTTTTTCTTTTTGTGAAAATGCTATAACTCGAGAATGGTTCAAGAAACTGGTCTAAAATTTTGCGTAACACTTAAATAGAGTGTGTTGAGGTTTGATGCTGAACTTGGAAAAAAAATTATAATGTAGTTAAGATTTTGTAGGAATTTTCTTTTTTTTTTTTTTTTTTTAGTGTGATAACTTCTAAACGGATCAGGCAGATGATCTAAAATTTTGCATAAATGTTAATTAGTGTGTCAATGTTTGATGCTGAACTTGGCAAAAAAAAATGATAAAGTAGTTAAGATTTTGTAGAAATTTTCATTTTTTTTGTTTTTTTTTTTTTAATACTATAACTTATAAACGGATCAGGCAGCTGATCCAAAATTTTGCATAAATGTTAATTAGTGTGTCAATGTTTGATGCTGAACTTGGCAAAAAAAAATGATAAAGTATTTAAGATTTTGTTGAAATTATCATTTTTTTTTTTTAGTGCAATAACTTATAAACGGATCAGGCAGCTGATACAAAATTTTGCATAAAACTTAAATAGAGTGTGTTGAGGGTTGATGCTGAACTTGGAAAAAAAATGATACAGTAACTAAGATTTTCTAGAAATTTGAATTTTTTTTTGTTTTTTTTTTTTTAAATACTATAACTTATAAACGGATCAGGCAGCTGATCCAAAATTTTGCATAATAGTTAATTAGTGTGCCAATGTTTGATGCTGAACTTGGCAGAAAGAAATTATACAGTAGTCACGATTTTATAGAAATTTCCATTTTCGTTTTTTCTTTTTGATGATGCTGTAATTTAAAAACCGATCAGGCAACTGATCCAAAATTTTGCATAAAACTTAAATAGAGCGTGTTAATGTTTGATGCGGTACTTGGAAAAAAAATGATAAATTAGTTACGATTTTGTAGAAATTTTCATATTTTTTTTTTTAAATGCGATAACTTATAAGCGGATCAGGCAGCTGATCCAAAATTTTGCATAAAACTTAAATCGAGTGCGTTAATGTTTGATGCTGAACTTGGAAAAAAAATGATAAAGTAGTTACAATTTTATAGAAATTTCCATTTTCGTTTTTTCTTTTTGATGATGCTGTAATTTAAAAAAAGATCAGGCAACTGATCCAAAATTTTGCATAAAACTTAAATAGAGCGTGTTAATGTTTGATGCTGTACTTGGAATAAAAATGATAAAGTAGTTAAGATTTTGTAGAAATTTTCATTTTTTTTTGTTTTTTTTTTTTTAAATACTATAACTTATAAACGGATCAGGCAGCTGATCCAAAATTTTGCATAAAACTTAAATCGAATGCGTTAATGTTTGATGCTGAACTTGGAAAAAAAATGATAAAGTAGTTACAATTTTATAGAAATTTCCATTTTTTTTTTAAATGCTGCAATTTAAAAACAGATCAGGCAACTGATGAAAAATTTAGCATAAAACTTGAACAGTCGTCCTTTGTTACTGAATTTGGTGAGCATCCAACAAAGGTTCCACAATTCAGAGAATTTCTAATAAAAAAAAAAATCCAAGCCCTCTATGAGGAATCCAAAATGAGTCAACATTACTACCTCGTACAGGTAGCGTTCTAAAAAAAATCTTGATCAAAGCTACAAAATAATGAGGAAGCAATTAGCAAAGTTCTGCTTTGGATCCTTTTCCACAATAGCATATCATCCCGAAGCGATGGTCTTCTCGATAGGTCAACGACTAATATACACAAACCTATAGTTCTCGTATAATCTGGCTGAGAGTCCAATCTTCGATGTGAACCGGTGATACCAACGTCCCATCAGAACCACAAAATTACCGCGTTTCTGCCTCCAGACGGGATTGGATCTCTGTTATATAGTCGTTGTGCAATAAACTCCTGACATTACGTACAATGCGGCTGTCTCCCGGAATCGTACCCTGCATTTGTATGGTCTCCCTTATAGACGACACACGCACTCCCTTATAGTCGAAAACCCAGGCGATACATGGCTCTCCCTTCTCTGCCTTTTCTCTACGCCTTCTACGGATGAGTCGACTCACTAGTTCTCCAGAGAAAACGAGGGAAAAAACGTGCCATATATATATATATCTTCTGTTCCCGTGGCCCAGGACCGGCAGTTACATACTTTCAGGAGAAATAGGAGAGTGAGGCCTTTTTGATAATGCAGCCAACTTTTAACTGCAACCTTTACTGCCGCGCGGAGTCTCCGGGTCATTCGGCGAAGAACCAATTCTTCCGGGGAACCAGAATGGCGGAAGGAAGGAAGGAAGGAAAGGGAAGGGAAGGGAAGGGAAGGAAAGGAAAGGAAGCGAAGCGAAGGAAGGAAAGGAAAGGAAGGAAGGAAAGGAAGCGAAGGAAGGAAGGAAGGAAGGAAGGAAGGAAGGAAGGAAGGAAGGAAGGAAGGAAGGAAAGGGAGGGGAAGGGAAGGAAGGAAGCGAAGGAAGGAAGGAAGGAAGGAAGGAGAAGCAGCGAGAGAGACCCTTTACGACTCTAGCCCGCTCGTTTTGCCAGCCTGGAAGACGCAAGGGGGAGCAAGCGGGAGGGCTCTTTAAATTATTAACGCTAACATAGTAACCGCTGTGTTTTTATAACTGTTTTACGGGTCTACAGCTCGGGTGGGGTGTACCACGAGGATGGCGATGGCTGCGGCTGCGGACGCTATACCGACTCTGGATTATTTAGTTGGACGGTTTTTAAAGTTAAATCCCATGAGAGGATGGCAGGACGGGCGAAGAAAAGGGCAGGGGCTGCGGTGGGCGGGGGGAGGGGGCGGGAGGGGGGGGGGGGATGAGGTGTGAACGGACCTAAGGAAAACGAGACTCTCGTGTGGTTCGCCTTTTTCCTCTTCGACGGCGCTTCCTCACGGAAATAACCCCTCTGTACTCACTTACCTCCCCCCCCCCCCCCTCATCCTTCGGGGTGTGAAAAATTAAAAAGAAGCCCACCAGGCCCACGGATTTACGTCTTTAGTTATTTATCAATTACCGACAGGATTGAAGATTGAGGGGAGAAAAACGTGTGAAGGACGAGGACTTTTATTCTTCTTTGGGAAGCGTAATCGTTTTGTGGCTGCATATGTTGGGCTTTCTAGATTGGTAGATTTCTTTTTTTTTTTCTTTTTTTTTTTCATTTAGAGAAAACATTTTGAGACTGATTAGCAGATGGTTTCTCAAAAATATATATATACAAGGTACTCACGGCGAAATCGGTAAACGTTCAACTCTGATACATTTAAATTTGATCTATAATTCTTTTGTAATGATCTATATGCTCGAACGAAAGACTTTTAATTTTTTTTTTAATATTTTTTTACTGAAACTTCTTTTTTTTTCATGAAATTTAAATTCTTTGGCTCAATTTGAAATTTTTGATATTTGCGTCGATTTTTTAAAGTCACTCTTTTGGAAAAAAACGACCATTAAAAAATGGAAGAAAAAAAATTCATGTTCGGTCGTTCGGTTAAAATTTTATACACAACACTCTTCTTTCTGAATTTTCCTTTTTGGCGACGACCAAAGTGCCGTAATTTATTTGAGAAATTGCGAAAAGGTAGGAAGGATTTAAAATCTAAAATTAAGCGTAAAAGTGTGTTGCTTAAGAAGGATAAAAGTTTGAAAAGAAACGACGTTAATGTTGCATTTGATTTCGCCTCGTTAATTGAAGTACCAGCGAAGAATGCTCAACGAGAGGAAATTCGAATTCCAAAAAAAAAAAACAAAAAAGGTAAAAGTATTCAAGCAATTATTACACTTTTTTCTAATTTGAAAAATTCACTTAATACATCCTAGACATTTAGCTAAAAAATATTATTAAAAAAAAGGAGACAAATTAGTAATTTGATGGCTCACAAAAAAAAAGGCAAAAGTTTTCAAGCAATTATTACACTTTTTTTCTAATTTGAAAAATCCACTTAATGCATTAAAGATATTTGGCTAAAAAATATTATTAAAAAAAAGGAGACAAATTAGTGATTTGATGGCTCACAAAAAAAAAGGCAAAAGTGTTCAAGCAATTATTACACTTTTTTTCTAATTTGAAAAATTCACTTAATGCATTCAAGATATTTAGCTAAAAAATATTATTAAAAAAAAGGAGACAAATTAGTGATTTGATGGATCACAAAAAAAAAGGCAAAAGTATTCAAGCAATTATTACACTTTTTTTCTAATTTGAAAAATCCACTTAATACATCCTAGATATATGGCTAAAAAATATTATTAAAAAAAAGGAGACCAATTAGTAATTTGATGGCTCACAAAAAAAAGGCAAACCGATTCAAGCAATTATTACACTTTTTTCTATTTTGAAAAATTCACTTAATACATCCTAGATAATTAGCTAAAAAATATTATTAAAAAAAAGGAGACAAATTAGTACTTTGACGGTTCACAAAAAAAAGGCAAAAGTATTCAAGCAATTATTACACTTTTTTTCTAATTTGAAAAATCCACTTAATACATCCTAGACATTTGGCTAAAAAATATTATTAAAAAAAAGGAGACAAATTAGTAATTTGATGCTTCACAAAAAAAAAAAAAAGAAGAAAAAAAAGTAACGACGTTAAAATTCATTTGATTTCGCTTCTCGGTAATTGTCGTACGAGCGAAGAACGATCGAACGAGGAAATTCGAGTGGGGTAAAAAAGCAAAAAAAAAAAAAAAATATATATATATATCGATTCTGTTGTGCTCTGTTGGGGGTGATAGAAAATAGTTTGGGAGTTGGGTGGTCACTAGAGTAGAGTCGCCGTTACAGAGAAAAAGAGACAGCCGATAGGCGTGACGACATACGTATACGGTTAGCTATACGGCGGTACGCGGGAATCGTTAAATAATTGATGAATGGAGTGGAGGGTGCGGGTTGCGGGATCGCGATCGGGGAATGGACAGCTGCTCCTTGATTTCGGCGAGTTACTACCGAGTTACCGAGCAAAAAGAGACATGTATCTCACTGCGCATTAAGCGCCACAGCTTCCATTCCAGCAGCGATCGACAACAATGCCAATCCTTTTTTTCTTTTTTTTTTTTTTTTTTAATTCTATTTTCTCTCTTTTTCGTAATCAGCCGGAGCATCGATTGCCTTATAGAGTAGAACGTCTAATTGCCACATGTAAATCGTCACACTTGCAAACTCGTCGAGGTAACTCGAGGTAATTCTGTACTATCGTAAAAATTAATTTGATATTTTACTTCATTTAAAAGTAATAATACCAAAGTAATTAAATTTCGATAGAAGACTATTGGAGCGGATGAAAATTTGTTGGGTATCTTTGATTAACAAAATATAGTTTTGGTATTGAAATTTAAAACAAAATAGCAATGCCTTTTTGGCAGTTTACCTGAAATGTCAAAATCAGGTTTCTTTTTTTTTCAGATTTCATGTTTCAGGTAAAGTCTCAGAAGGAGTGGAGAATTTGGATTGGATTTTAATACCAAAAAGTACATTTTGTATATGACACGTCGAGTCGCTCAAATTTCAGCTAAATCGGAAGTGCCGTTTCGGAGGAACAAAAAAGTGGCAACCTTATTTAATTGAAAAACAGCATAAAATAAAATCGGAGAATTTTGCAAAAAATGGTGTTGGAAAGTACATTGAAAATCCAAACTTTTATCTTGTTATGATTTTTTTGTGCGAGCCGTAGTATTGCCGTTAAAAAATAAACAATAATTACTTTGAGAAACTTTTAATAGCTGGACTAACAGACAGACAGAAATGAATGAATCCCTTTTTTTTGTAATTCAGGACCCTCAAAATTTCTATTTCCATGAAAATCTGGAAGTCAACATTTTTTTGGATCCCTAAATACTTTCTCTTTTTTTTACATATTCCGTTTGTGATCAGAGAATAAAAATAAAAAACTTGTATTTGAGGGGAGGGATGGTGAAGAAATTGTTTTCCAAATTACAGACAAAGAGCAATTGGGGTTAATATAAGAATTGTAATAAAAGAAACGTCTCGGTGGTATTGCAAAAGCCAATTTGCTCTGTTACACGGTTGTTTTCTCTTTTCTCAATTGCAATCTTTCTCGACTTTGCACGGGCAAAGCAGTCTCAATGATACATTCGTAGGGCGCATGATCTTAATATTGAATGTAACGGCTCTGTATTACAACACTGAGGTACCGACTTTTCTCACCGATATCATCAATTATTCAGACTCTCATCTCCTATAGCTGAAATTCCGGTTGAATTCGAGCCTGGCCCTGCCAATGATTCCGGCGAAGCATATCGTACACAGTCGCGTGTCCCACGAGAACCAGAGACGGATGATTAATCGATATTTACGACCTGTTGCTGCTTCTTTCTTTTTTTTTGTATTTTTTTATTTTTTTAAACTACTTAAATTCTTGAAATTATTACATTAAATTGATAATTATAATTGGTTTAAGACAATATCTAAAATATGTAGAATTTATTTTTGTATTTTTAATCTAATTTAATTTAGTACTTAAAATTAAATACCGATTTTTGATTTCACTGTTTTTTTTTAATTCGTCATATATAAAAAAAACTATTTCAATTCTTGAAATTATTACATTAAATTGATAATTATAATTGGTTTAAGACATTATCTAAAATATGTAGAATTTATTTTTGTATTTTTTATCTAATTTAATTTAGTATTTAAAATTAAATACCGATTTTTTATTTCACTGTTTTTATTTAATTCGTCATATACAAAAAAAACTATTTCAATTCTTTAAATTATTACATTAAAATGATAATTATAATTGGTTTAAGACATTATCTAAAATATGTAGAATTTATTTTTGTATTTTTAATCTAATTTAATTTAGTATTTAAAATTAAATACCGATTTTTGATTCCACTGTTTTTTTTTAATTCGTCATATATAAAAAAAACTATTTCAATTCTTGAAATTATTACATTAAAACGATAATTATAATTGCTTTAAGACAATATCTAAAATATGTAGAATTTATTTTAGTATTTTTAATCTAATTTAATTTAGTATTTAAAATTAAATACTGATTTTTGATTTCACTGTTTTTATTTAATTCGTCATATACAAAAAAAACTATTTCAATTCTTTAAATTATTACATTAAAACGATAATTATAATTGCTTTAAGACAATATCTAAAATATGTACAATTTATTTTAGTATTTTTGATCTAATTTAATTTAGTATTTAAAATTAAATACCGATTTTTGATTTCACTGTTTTTTTTATTCGTCGTATATAAAAAAAAACGAATCAATTCCAAACTTTTCTAAACTTTTTTTCTCGACATTTTGAACCATTCTGAGTGTTCTGACATGAGAAAATTTCGAAAAAAATATTTTTATAAAAAATGACAGCTTCCTCTATGAGGAACCAGAGGCATTTTCGCTTAAAAAATGAATATAAACTTTGTAACTAAAAGAAAAAAAAAAATTACGTTCAAAAACCAATAACATAGATTTTATATTATTGGAAAATTTATTTTCTTCAAGACACAAAAATGTCGATGTAACTTATTGTATCGATTACGACAAGCAGCGTTACAACTTTCACGTATAAATAGATGTCTGTGTGTGTTTTTTTTTTCGAGGCAGGACGTAAACTGCGATAAAATCAGTAACTATATTGATTGTAGAAAATATAAATAATTTATTTTTTAAATTGTTCCACCACATTGCACATGCCTAACAGAGTATTTTCCAGGAAAAATGTAAACTGCGATAAAATCAAGTGTCATTTTTAAGAATGCCTCGTTACCACGAGGCATTTGTCCAGTTTTGCAGTTGGAAAAAGTCACATACGTCAAAAAAAAAAACGTAGCCTCTCTGCATTCTCAAAAATTGTGCTAAAAAGTCACACTGAAGTTGGGGGAAAAAATGATTAATTTTAACGTAGTGTCACATTTATTTAAAAAAAAAAAAAAAATGTTATAAGATCTTGATGAGAATGATTTAATTCGTCACTTTGGGACTTTCCATAAATTCGGAAATTAATATTCAGTACTATTTCTGAAGAAATATAGTTTTTCAAAATTACAACATTTTTTGGAAACTTTGAAAAATCGTGTTAGCTGAATTTATGTAAAATGGCTCATATACATTTTTTATTTAAAAAAAAAAATAAAAATAAAATACAAATTTGATCTCAAATTTTGTGCTGCATTTTTGTATTTTCAAAAATCCGGTCACCAGTCACCGAAAAATCAGAAATTTTTCTCAAATCACAATTTCAGCAACGCAGATAAGAAAAAAAAAAAAAAAAAAAAAAAAAAATGTACATGAGATGTTTGAGCAATTGTATGGGATTGCTGGTAATTTTGTAAAAATTTAATAATAATAAGGAAACAATTTCTAATTTTCATTCATTTTTTTCTTTTTTTTTAATTATTAGTGTAATATAAATAATGTTACGATCGATAATTGACGGTAGATCATAAAAACTGTATACACTGCCCAATAATAATGAAATAAATCTCGAGTCCTGTTTTCTTCTGCGCTCGCTCTCTGCTCTCTTCCTTCCGCAAACGGACTACAATATACTACAACGCCGTTACTACTATAAAGATATATAACGCGAGTATCGAGGGTAGCTTTTCTCCTCTCAATTTTTTATCAACCCTTTGCCGCTATATATCTCGCAGAAATATCACTATTGCAATCCGGCCGAATGTAAGAAAAAATAATTGATGTTTTATCCTTTCCTTTCAAATCTCTATCGTTACTTTATTACACGTTTCTCTGTGTATATATGTTCCTCCAATTTTTTTTTTCAATTCACTAGAGAGCCCGAATATATTTTTTTCATTTGTCTGTAAAACCTTAAAAAAAAAAATCAATGGACATTTAGTCTGAATAATGTTATTTCTGATCAAGTAATTTTATGTCGTAAATTTCAAAAAGATTTCCACCGTGTTAAATTGACACTTTTCATCATTAAGTCCAGAATTTTTTTTTTTTTTTTTTTTCTAAACTGTATAAATCTTTGGATTATTTTTTTCGAGTGAATTTATAACATACTCGAAGTAGAAAAAAAGCGTGAAGGCCAGAATTTTGTTTTTTTTTTTCTAAACTGTAAAAATCTTTGGATTATTTTTTTCGAATGAATTTATAACATACTCGAAGTAGAAAAAAAAAAAAATGAAGAAATACTCGGGTGTTTTTAGCCAGGTGGTATTGGCATGGAACGCCCCATACACAGGAAACATCGTTACAAAGTCTATAGAGCCTGTTATGAAAACAGAAATATTTGAGAATTCGAAATCGCAGGAAACTTAAGTCTCCTCTCGTCTGATACTAATTTTGTTTCTATGAATTGTTCGGGTCTGACCATATAAACTGACCATAAAATCCCCTCCCATATCTCGTCGCGTTACTCAGCTCGAGAGTACTCAAATTTTCTAAAAGCCGTCGATCGATCAGTCAGTTCACGGTTGTACATAAATGTACATGTTACGCTAATTAACTTGCTCGTTGATAGCGCATAGAAATTGTACGGTAAACAAAAAAAAGAAAAAAAAAAAGAAAAAAAAAAGAAAAAAAAATATGGCGACTCTCAATAATGGAATGATAATGCCGGTGATTGGAATTGGCACTTACGAGATCAAGGTGATAACGCGTGTTCGACATACAGACGAAAAAAAAATGAAAAGAAAAAAAAAAAAGAAAATAATAAAAATACAGACAAACTTTCGCTGCTACTATTTACAATTATTTATCAGTTGTGTATATAATATTTATAAATTGTTTAGAGCAATAAAGAGAGTATACGAGAAGCTGTAAAAAATGCCATTGACGCGGGTTATCGTATGATCGACACTGCGCCAATTTACATGACCGAACGATTCGTTGGTGAGGCAATAAGGGAGAAAATTGCCGAAGGTGTTGTTACGCGCGAGGAACTTTTTGTTGTGTCCAAGGTATGAGCTGATCATTTAATATTAATAAATAAACAGACATTTTTACTTGAGCCTAACGTTAATTATTTATCGTAAAATAATTATTAATTATTATATGAAATAATTTATAAACACGCACCGATAATTCGTCATAATTATTTATGTCTTGCTTTCTTCTACAGAAATCTTTGTTTTGGGCAGCACTTTTTTTTTGGGGTCTTCACTTTAACGGAAATTTTGTATATAAGCGAAGTAACGTTCGACGAAAATTTTGGTTGAATATTTTTTTTATTTATTTCCCGGTTTTCGACATTTTCTTAAACACACATTTTTGCAATTTTTTTTTTTTTTGGGAATTGTAATGGAAATTGGTAAATCGCATTCTCGTTCGCCTTTTTTTTTTTAGGAAGCCAAGATTTGTTAACACATTTTTTCACACAAGATGCATGGAAAAAAATTATGTGAAATAAAATATGAGGAAACGCTTCGCTTTTAAATAAAATATTTTTTTCGTGGTTTTCAATCGAATTTTTCTTCCCGTCAATTTACGTGTTTGCGTTAATTCTGTTGCAGCTGTGGAACACGAAACACAAGTTTGAAAATGTTGTGCCAGCTTGTAAACAATCCCTCGAGGAAATGGGTCTCGATTACGTGGATCTTTATCTTATAAACTGGCCTTTGGATTATGCGGTATGTAAACGATATTAATTGTCACGTACATTTTTTGTTTGAAAAAAAAAATAATAATAAGGCAATAAAAATATAATAAAATAAAAAATAGAATAATAAAAGCAGTTTGTATTTTCGAATTTTCAACGAAATTTTTGTATTTTTTGAAAAATTTGTTTCAACGAAAACATAAATTTTTCGACAAATCACGATTTTATTAAACAGCACAGAGACGAAAAAATATTTAAATAAGAGGATTGACAATTGTATGGGCTGCACCAGCCATATTCGAAGAGCAGGCTGCTTGACATTTTTTTCCTTAATAGTGATATGCTTGAACAAAATGCCCAATAAATTTCAGATTTTTATTTACTAAACTAGTACGATAATAAAATTTATGCGTAAGGAAGATCAAAAACACATGTATTTTAAAGAGAAAATTTCACAGGGTGAATTTTTTTTTTATTTTGAAAAAAATTTGTGGTGTTTTTTTGAAATTATTTGAAACCAATTTAGGGGATAAAGTGATTTAAACTCGATTTAAGCCCTAATTTTAAGGACCACCCTAACATTTACTTAATTTTTAAACATTTACAAACATTACGTATTATTTTTGCAAAAAAATGTATCTCTTCATGAATTCCAATTAATTAGTAAATATTTGAAAAAATTCGATTTCATATTTTAACAAATAGACAAAATTCCAATTGAAAATTAATGGGTTTCAAAATTGTTTCCAAATACTTCCATCGGATTTTTGTGCGAATTTAAAAAAAAAAATCGTTTCCTTTATTCAGAAAAAAAATAGGCCTTTATTTTACACATTTGTTAAAATTTTAATGACTAAGCTGATTTTCTGTTTCTGTTGTTGCTGTTGCTGTTTTGTTTTAAGGAAGACTCCGAAACGATTTGGGCTGAATGCAACGAAGGTGTTAGAATGTTGGGTGAGGTGGATTACACGGAAACGTGGAGAGGCATGGAGAAATGTGTGGATCTCGGTCTGGCCAAAAGTATCGGGTTGAGCAATTTCAACGTCAATCAGATACATCGTATAATCGAACACGCGACGATCAAGCCAGTGGCTTGTCAGGACGAGATTCACGTGATGCTGAGCCAGAGAAGGCTCATGATTTACTGTAGAGTCAATGATATTGTAGTAATGGGTTACAGTCCGTTGGGCAATCCCGGTTATCTCAGTACAATTGCGACGGATAAGCCAAAAAATGTTTTTGATAATGTGGCAGTCGAGAAAATTGCGAAAAAGTATGGAAAATCAAAGGCACAAGTGGCGCTCAGATTTTTGGTGAGAAATATTTTATCTTATGATGAATTTTTTTTTTTTTATTACTGCAATAAAAATCGAGACACAAATTTTCAATTTTTTACATTAAAAGCTGACTGCATTTGATTGTCAATTAAAATAGAGATCAGGTGTAAAATTTTTTTTCAGAACGAACATTTTTTTTTTAAATAAAATGTAGAATTTAGAAAAAGAATATTTGAAAAAAATGTGTAAGATCCAATGAGGATCAATAAATTGTTCGTAATTTTTTATTATTTTTATTGTATCGTTTTGTTAGGTTGACAATTACGTAGTTCCGATTCCAAAGGCAACATCGATCGAGCATATTCGTCAAAATATCGACATCGCTGATTTTGAGTTGACAAACGAGGAGGTTCAATCTCTACATGATTATGATTGCGAGTATCGCATTCGCACCAATTACGCGTAAGTTTATTTGTATTTTGTAATTTGCATAATCATTTTTTTTGTCCACGTGAAAAAAAAAAAAAAATATTGTTTTATTTTTGATTGCAGGTTCGAGATGCATCCACGTTATCCATTTAACGGAGGCTACTGGAACTGATTTTTTACAGATGCTGAATCTGAAATGACATCTTATCAAGCGTTAACTTTATGATTATTTAGTAGCAGCGATTTTTTTCTTCACAAAATTGTTACCGAGATAGAAATCAACACTGAAGTACCATGTCAAAAAAATAATTAGCAAAAAAAAAAAAAAATAAGAAATCTTATATGAAAACAATGAATTATTTCGTAATTTTTCAATAAAACAATAAACGGTTAAGCAGAACGATTTGTTAATCATGAATTTTTATAAAATAAAACTGTACTTCCAGAGAGTGTCTGAAAATTTTAACAGATAACCAGAATGTTGAATTATGCGATGCATTAAAAAGTATCTTATTTTCAAAGTATATAAAAATAAATACTAAAGGCAAAAAATTTTTTAAACAACAGTAAATAATCAGGCCAATATTATCTACACTTTTTTAAAATAAATACTTCAGCAACAAAATAATTGCAGTAGACAGCTAAAAAGATAAACAAAATCTAATGTTGAGCAAAGTTGTTTGAAATTTTTATGAGCTCTCAAAAAACTGTTGTTCATTCACTGGTGACTGTTCAATTACTGCTGCATTCCTCCTATTTCAAAATTTCAATTTTCCGGCAAATATAAAAAACCATGAATTATTAAAACAGCGAAATATAAATTACTCAAAATTTGTGGTATTTTTTGTTGTTCGTTTCGTCGAAAAGATCTCTAAGTGTCAACGCTCATTTACTCAAAACTGCGAATTCAGGAAACAGAAAAAAAAGAAAATATTATCACGAAAAAAAAAAAAGTGAAAAGCTACCTCTATTTGAGGAAGCAAAAAAGAGTGAATGTTACAATCTGGCAAGGATGTGTCTCGTGTTCCTCTCCTCTTTCACGAAAAAGTGGAGCCCGGTGTATAGCCTTTTTACAAACGTCGGTAGCTTTGCGAGTAGACTTCGGGGAAGGCCTCCAGGTGCATCTTTGATTCGCCCCAGTCATTCTATTCCGCTACTCTCCATCCCTTTCCTTTTCACTCCCTTGCCTTCTCCATAGTTGCTCCCTTGCCTTCTCCCAGCAGACTCTCTGGTGTATTAAGAATGAAATTTTAGAATGCTGTATGTATACCAACGGCAGTCTAAGAAGAGGAAGATGAAGAAGATGAAGAAGAAAAGAGGAGGAAGAGGAAGAGGAAGGAGCTCAAGCACAGTGGAAGACTTGGTGCAAGGACTCGAAGGATGTACAAGGAGCGTTGTATACAGAGACAAAGAGAGAGGAAGAGGGTTAGCGAGAGGGAGGGAGGGAGGGGGAGGGAGGAAGAGAGAGAAAGAGTGAGGGAGGGAAAGGGAGAGGAAGAGGAAGGAAGAGTGAGAAAGAGGGAGGGTTGGAAAGGAAGAGGAAGGAAGAGAGAGAGAGAAAAAGGGAGGGAGGGAAAGGGAGAGGAAGGAAGAGAGAGAGAGGAAGAGGGAGGGAGGAAGAAGGAAAGGGAGGGAAGAGACAGAGAGAGGAATGGTATAGTGATGGCGCTGTTTCTGGCGCGCTTTGACACAGCCCCACGGGTACATTACTAGGATTGCCGCCACCAATTGAACTCCCTTGGCTGCGACCTCTCGCCGAGAGGTGCTCCAACCTCTACATTGCCTTTCCATACAGACCTCTATCCTCCTACATCTACCATATATATATATGTGTATATACATATATATACATACCAGAGAGAGCTATGGTGGTTTCTCGCTCAAACTCCAGTGCACCTTGTGTCTCCCTTATGTCAGCAAACACGCGGCGGGAGCCCGAGGCGACACCACCGTTCAAACACCCAATAGCTTTCGGTCTCTCCAGTATAGCTCAGCAGCAGCAGCAGCAGCAGCAATGCTGAGAGTCGCGTGCGGGCGCTCTCTCCGGCAACGGTGAGGTAACTTGAAATTCTCTATTGTTAACGTTATTTGAGTTGGAGGCCGGCCTGCGCTACTGGCGTAGCCATTGTCGCTCGGAGGATCAAGCGTACAGCCTCCTCAACGTCTAAATTTCCCTCCCTCTTCTGTAGATTCTTATTATCAGAAACACATTTTCTTCCCGAATCCATCAGGCGCACATCTCTCAATATTTTGTTCGCTCAATTTTTAACTGGCGTCGTTTTGAGGTTTCAACGTTTCACGTTTCACGTTTCAGCGGAATGGAAGGAAAAGAAAAACGTTTTTTAAGACACGAAATCTATGTCTATGTAATTTTTTATTATTTTGTATGTATTATTTTACATATGTGATGCAGTACAAAAAATGTTTCACGGGGAATAAGGATCTTGTCCAATTTCAGGAATTCAAGAAAAAAAAATTTCGTCAATTCAAGTAGAAGTGGATTTGATTCGTAAGGATTCTAGTTGTAATCTCTGCAAATTTTAGCTTCGTATAATTTTTTTTCCATTTTCTTACCTACAAAAAACAATATGTTTTTTTTTTTTTTTTGGCAAATGGAAGAAATCCGCACAAAAATTTCGAAATTTCATCAAATAAGCATGTCCCTCATAGAGGAAACTCTCCGCGAAATTATTTTCCTGACAAAATAATTTCGATTGAAATAGCGGAGAAAGAAAATTCATTTGGAGAAGGGCTAAACCACTTAATCGTTCGGTATATATCCCCGGAAAGTTGGTGCAAAGTTATGGAGGAGAACGCGGCTAGGAGAGAATAGGTTGCGGCAACTTCTCTACGTTCTCGTGTGTGAAGTGATAGATGTGACTATAGGATACATGTATAAGAGCACCTTTTGTTGGGTTGAGCGAGGTATAGCATAGAAAGAGAGAGAGAGAGAGAGGGAGAGAGGGAGGGAATTCGTAATACAGAGGGCCGCTCTACGGCCCCGCTGGGAGGAATTCCGGGGTACGTTTTAAATTGCTGCATCCCCAACCTTCTTGTTTATGTATGCCTCCGTGTTTCTTATTCTTGTGCGCGGCGGGCGCACGAACGAAGCTGCTGCTGCTGCTTCTGCTGCTGCTGCTTCTGCTGCTGCTGCTCCTCCTGCTGGTTCTACTGATACTGCTGTTCCAGTAGTACCGAGCCGAGCGTTGGAAGAAACGTGGGGAAACGTGAAGGGGGCCCACAGCAGGGAGAAGAGAAAAGACCAAGAGAGCGGAGAACGGAACGAAGCTCTTGCCTCCTCGACTCACCCCTAACTTTATGTGCAGAGCGTCGACATAAGTATGGGGATCCGCTTGTGTTGGCCTATGCGATAGAAGAGCTTCTTCTTTCTCATCCTCCTCCTCTTCTTTCTTCTTCTTCTTCTCCTCCTCCTCCTCCTCCTCAACTCGAGCTTTTCGTCCATGAAAATTCGCATGTGCCTTCAACCCCACAGACCAGAATGGGGCAAAACGGAACGTTGCTTCACAGCTACCCCACGTAGGCTATCATATGGATTAGGGTTGTTTGACTAATTTTTTCAAAATTCAACAAAAAATTTTGTTGTTAATTAATGAGAAATGAAATCAGTGATTGTGTGAGGATAAGTAAGTAACCAATAGTTTCTACTGATAGAGGAGACGACCAACTTTGGAGGGTGCCTTCATTGAAATAAAGACTATTTTATGTTTATTTACTATTAAAACTATTAAGACTATTTTTTGCACTGATCTAAAGTACAACATTCAGAGAATAGTCTGTTCAAATTTGAGGCATCCCTTAAAGTTCGTTCGCCAGGGCTCTTCTATTTGTAGAAAATAGTGGTTTGGTACTTGTATTTCGGGGTGAAAGATGATATTCTATTTTTTATTCGACTTTAATTCAACGTGTCTTGTTGAATTTTCAAAAAAATGTCTATAATTATATTTTATTTTATCGAACGCAAATTACACTTTTGGTACAAAAATAACAGCCGTTAGAAATAAAAATAACTGTTTTCGTGTAACAATAACAATAGTAGCAACCAATATATGATCCACCAGTGAAAAAAAAAAATTGTTACCGTTAATTTTATTGCCGTACGATGGATTTTTCAATCTTCTACCAGTAAACACAGATCACTTTTCTAAAATACAGTCACAGATCTTTTTTTTAACGAAAACAGAACATTCTTTTCGAAAGCTTCTTCTAAGAGGAGACAAAATAACCGAGTATAATAATAAACATGAATATTAATTCCAAAAATAAAAAAATACATTCATGATTTATTAAATAAAAAAAAAAATGCATACAGCAATTTATTGACATTTAAAAGTAAATTTTTTTCGAAAATTGGAGTTATGCCATTTTAGCCGACTTTCTCCTACTCTATAAGGGTGAATTGGTGGAAGGGGAGTGGAGGGGGTGTATATGTTGTGTCTACGAAGTTGGGCCGTGAAGAGAAGGGAGAGAAAAAGATAGGTGGACGAGAACGTGACCACGATTGTGTGCGGGTAAAGCGGGTACAGTGCGGCAGTCGGCGCGTGTTCGTTTCCACAGCACCGTGGATGGATCGTGGTGCATGGTTGGCTGGCACGTACGCGCCAAAAAGAACCTTATGTATATTGGTCCTGTCTTTTTCTTTCTCTTTTCGAGACTCTATGTATATGTGAAGGGGAAAACGGCTGCTCTAAGTTTCCTTCTTCACCATCTTTTCTCTTTTTTTTTTTCTTCTTCTTCTTCTTCTTCTTCTTCTTTCCTTCTATTTCGCCTTGCCGACCCACAGGGAAAACCCAGCCATAGAGTAGCAACAGCAGCAATAGCGGAGCAGACTCTCCGGGCTTCAATTGCTTCGGCTCGAGAGCTTATCCACTCGGTGTGTGTTTCAACCTTCCCGGGAATTAGGCCGGCCTCTGCACGAAAACCAACCACCCATTTCTTCCACCTTTACCTTTACTTTTTCTGCAATTGAGACAGTCATTTCTGTGCCTGGTGATCCACACAATACACTCGTGCTTGTTTCAATTATATTTTTACCTTTTCTCTTTTTTCTTTAAAGAACTATTTTATTTCGTAAGGTATATGAATACCAGATCAATCGAAATATTTTGTCCATGATGTGTACATTTTTCAAATTTAAATAGGACTCCCTGCTGAATGAAGAAAAAAAAAGGGAAATTTAAATTGGACACTTAACATTTTTTCTGAAGACTAATTTATTGCTGAAACTTTTTCTTTTTCCTTCTCGGTGGAAAATAAAATTTTTGTTCGTCGTTTTGGACTATTCCGAGTGTTTTGACATGAAAATCGGCAATTATTTTTTCACCAATAACATTTTATTTAATAGAAGATTGATATTTGTATTATTACTGAAAATAGGTGTAAGTATTTCAATTTTTAATAGGATTCTCTACTGAATGAAGAAAAAAAAAAGGAGAAATTAAATTGGACACCTAATATTTTTTGTGAAGACTAATTTATTACCAAAAATTTTTCTTTTTCCTTTCCGTTGAAAAATAAGCTTTTTATTCGTCGTTTTCTACTATTCCGAGTGTCCTGACCTGAAAATCTCGAAAAAAAAAGAATTTCCTCACAAAAACAAATCTTCCTTCCTCCAGCCAAAAGAAGAGCTGTCCGGCAATTTAATTGGCAATTATTTCTTCCCCGATGACAATTTATTAAATATGTTTAATTGATATATGTTATTATTATTGAAAATAGGTTGATTGTTTTCGAGTGTAATTAATCTTTTAAAGTCTTTTTGGTTCGAAAATTTTACATTTCAATATTACGCGGAGGGGGTTACCGGTTAGTGGCAGGACATGCATTCTTAAGTAGTTTATTTGAGGACTATGAAATGTCGATGTAACTGATGAGGTTGGAATATTGATGATGATCGTTGCCCGGCAATTGACGAATAATTACCTCGTACCAGTCGGAGAGAGCAGAGCTAATTAGGCTAATTCGTTTGGAGGAGCGTAAATTGAACGAACGATAAACCAGCCCCTGAGTGAGAATAGGACACGGTGAATGGAACGAACGGAATTTCCGAGTAAAAGAATTCTCGCATTAAAGATAAAGCACTTGCGTGTCAGTTTTTGGGGTGCTTCTCGGACAGTAGAAAAAGCCAGAAATTAAGGACTCGAGAGTTAATATCTCGTGCGTGAGCTTAATCTCGTACTTATTTTTGGTAGCATAATTTCCGTCGTACTAAACTGGTACACGTGTATAATCAACCTGAGGACATACTCGTTCTGGCTGGCAAAAAAAAAAAAAAAAAAAAACTCTTATACGGCGAGGCTGCCATTGGCAGCGAGTTATAAAATGCACGCTAATTCTCAAACAAAACCACACGCTTTCAGCGGAGCAAACCCTACATTTTATAGCTACCCCCTTCCAGGAAACATATAGACACAATGATAACGATAACAGTCACGGAGGGTGTATTTCTTCTTTTTTTTTTTTTTTCTCTTTAATATATGTGATCTTCGATAATTAACGAGAAATTTAAGTACCGAGAGGCACGATAATCATCTTAAACGGCGTATCAATTTATAAAAAAAAATGAAATTAATTGTAACCGGAAAATTTGTCTGACCTACAATGACTGCGACTACTTTGACTGCGAATTTTTGAAGTTTTTTGTTTTTTTTTTTTTTTAGAATGTTTCAATGTATAATATATGAGGCAAAGCAGGAAGGACACCCTCATTTTTCATGTCAACAAAACGTCCTGAAATTTATTCAGGATGTTGGGTCTGGTTGAAGAAAAAATGTAGGAATTTTTTTCAGATTTTTTTATTGCATGTTCCAGCTATTAAAATTTTTTCGAAATAATCATTGCTTATTTTTTAACGCCTATACCACGGCTTGCACAAAAAATCATAACATCGAATTTTTTTATTTTCAGCATACTTTCCAACAAGATTTGTAAAATAATTTTCCGATTTTTTTAAATGCTATTTTTGAATTAAATAAAGTAAATAAAGTAAAATAAATTAAGTACATTTTTTTCAATTCAATTTAAAAAAAATTGGGTTGGTCGACTTGACGTGTATATTAAATATATATAAAATGTCTAAGTTATTCTTCCAAATCGATACTGAAAGATGCCTCCTTAAAAAAAAAATCAAAAAATCTAAGATTTTTTTGTACAATTTTCCGATTTTTTTAAATACTATTTTTCAATTCAATAAAGTTGCCAATAGCATAAAGTAAAATCGTAGAATTTTACAAAAATTGCTGTTGGAAAGTCCGCTGAAAATCCAAAATTTGATGATTCTTGTGATATTTTTTGCGAGTCGTATTATTCGCGTTAAAAAATAAACAATGATTATTTCCAGCGATTCTCAATGGCTGGAATATGCAATTAAAAAATTGGCCGACTTGACGTGTATATAAAATATCAAATATATAAAATATCTAAAATATCTAAAATATCTAAAATATCTAAAATATCTAAAATATCTAAAATATCTAAAATATCTAAAATATCTAAAATATCTAAAATATCTAAAATACCTAAAATATCTAAAATATCTAAAATATCTAAAATATCTAAAATATCTAAAATATCTAAAATATCTAAAATATCTAAAATACCTAAAATATCTAAAATATCTAAAATATCTAAAATATCTAAAATATCTAAAATATCTAAAATATCTAAAATATCTAAAATATCTAAAATATCTAAAATATCTAAAATATCTAAAATATCTAAAATATCTAAAATATCTAAAATATCTAAAATATCTAAAACATCTAAAATATCTAAAATATCTAAAATATCTAAAATATCTAAAATATCTAAAATATCTAAAATATCTAAAATATCTAAAATATCTAAAATATCTAAAATATCTAAAATATCTAAAATATCTAAAACATCTAAAATATCTAAAATATCTAAAATATCTAAAATATCTAAAATATCTAAAATATCTAAAATATCCAAAATATCCAAAATATCTAAAATATCTAAATTAATCTTCCAAATCGATAACCGAAACGCCTGCTTAAAAAAAAAAAATCTAAAAAATGAGCCTTGCACCTTCCCAGGCTTCGAGGCCGCAGCCACACTTGACGGGTCATTGTACAATATCCGGGAATCCAGGATCCACGAGTTAATAACGAGATTCGAAAGTTAATAATTTCCGGAGTGTTGTTTGTACGTCTGATTGAAGCAGCCACAGCGTATGCACACCTTCGCAGTGGTCATATGTGAGCTGTTAGGAGGAGGACTTTTGGCCCTCGCGCGACTCTCGCTGATCTCTCGAGGCATTATTACGTCGTTGAGCGAGAGAGAGAGAGAGCGAGAGTTGTACAGAGAGCAGAGGCTTGGGGCGTCGAGTCGAGCCAAAAACGTGTGCCTCTCTGGCTCGCGGTATAATACATATATATACACACACACACACACACCTACACGAGCATGTGCTTGGGCCACGAGTCTTGGCGCCCCGAGGGACCGGTAATACAGCAGAGCGGGTAGAGAGACCGCGGCAAGCGTCGCTAATGAAAGCATACTCGATCACCGTGCGCTCATTTGGCAATCTCAATATATCAAACACACAGAGAACGAGCGAAAGCCCTCTCTCTACAGCCACACAAGCTCACGATGGGTCGAGGGGCAAGGGGCTTGACTGCTGCTGCTGCTGCTGCTGCTGCTGATGCTGCTGGTGGTGCAGCATATCGTGTGGCGCTTTATGCTACCAGAAGCACTCTCTGGTGATGGTGATGCCAGTGGGGCCTAACCCAATAGACCTAACACGGCAAACACATGCCTATAGTACACACGTGTAAACGGCCTCTCTGCCTTTCTATCTCTCTCTGGAGTACGAGGATAGGCTCGATGTTACAATCAAGGACGCATGGGGGGTTGGGGCTTGGGGTGGAGGGGCGTGGGTTGTGGGGTGGGTGTAGGAGAGCGCATGCCACGGGCAATACCGAGAGTCACACAGGGAAAACGAGACCACCGTTACTGCAGCGAAGAGAGCCAACTCAGGCGTAAGTCAATCATCATTGATTCGGGGGTATGATGGAGCCTCTCTCTCTCTCTCTGATTCTCTGTCTCTCTCTGTGCGTTTCGAATCAAGCACGATCAAAGAACTCAGTCAATGTGACTTTTCCTTTAGTTGCTTGATGACTGTGTGTGGATTTAGATCATTTTCATGGTTGGTTCATCCGGACACAGTTGCTGCTATTTTTATAGTGGCTGACCTATCCCTGCCATTTCTACTGATGTGGGTTACTCTGTTTTTTAAGGCTCTAGAGATACGAATTATGGAAAAGTGGTGTTGGGGATGAGCACATTGGAGGTGGTTTCAATCTGTGGGTGCTTCGATAATGGGAGGCACAGGAGACAATGATCATGATCGTACCTTGAACATTCACAGGACAAGGGACAACATGCATTTAATAGAATGCATAAATAATCGGAATGAAGATGGAGAAATATTTTTAAATAAATAAAAATTGTTAGAATGGAAAAATACAAGCTACAATAAAAATCAAATAAAGAGGATTTGGAAAAAAAAGATGAAAGTCTTCCAGTTAACAAATCGAAGCTACAATAAAAATTAAATAGAGGGGTTCTAGAAGAAAAAAAAAAGAAAGTCTTCCAGTTAACACTGAAGTATTTTTGATAATCATTATTATTACATCGTTTAATTTATTTTTTTAGCCCCTGATCCAACTGAAATCCAAGATACGAATTTGCCAGCGTACCAATTTTTTTTCCTGCATTTGTACATATTTTTCTCATTCGAGAAATCAACTGACAAAAAATATGTTAATTTTCAAAAAAAAATTGCAATGATAATTTGATCCCCATGTAAAATATCCGGCATATTTAACACAGATAAACGTTCTAAAGAAAAAAAAAAAAAAAAAAAAAAAAGACGACAGAAAGAAATGTCATGTTCTCGCTCTACTCGTCTCTCCCACCCTCGGCTCTTTTAGTTTCCGAGTGGCATTATTGGAGCCTATCCGGTATATATAAGTGGAAAAGGACGGGAAGACTCAAGAGTCGCATAGTCGGACGTTTCAGTCTGTTGGAACGTTTCAGGATTGTCAGGGTGAAGAGCTTTCTCGCGTTAGTACGTTAGAGGCAAATAGAGAATTCGCGTGGCAGTGAAGAGGAGCGAGGTTAGCGGCGAGCAAAATCACCAGGAAAGAAGGGGGGGGGGGGGGGGGGGTAGATGGTTCTGGTTTAGTTTCTGGTTCTGGTGACTGCAGAGCAACCAACGATCGTGCCCTCACCCAGGAACCAACGCAGCCACACTGATGCCTCTCGTCTCTCACCTAATCGACGTGACAGCCACCCCCTCTCCCCCCCCCCCCCCCCCCCCGCCCCCATTGCCCCTAGCCCCTCGCAGGGGCGAGTATCAGCGCAGTTACAATGAGTGACGTCGCTTTAAAAATTCATTCCTCTGAATCCTCTGTCTCTCTCACTTCCGTTGTCTCCAACTTTGGCGCTCAAACTCATTCCCTTCAGCGACTTATTACTTACTCATAGTTTGTCGCTAAACAAATAACTCAAATTTCACGCTTTCGTACGAATTACTGAAGGATAATATCACATTTTTCATTCTGAAACAACTTTTTTTTTTTTTTTCTTGTCCTATCATTTCATAAAAATGATATTATTGTGAAATTCATTGAATATAATAATATCAAGAAGATATATGAAAGAAGAACATCTTTTAATTTTCTTTTGATTTTTTTTTTAAATGAAACTTTTTTTTTCAAGCTTTTTTTTTAATTTCATTTTTTTGCTCCAATATTAAAAATTTGAATTAAAATTAAAATTAAAAGTTTGAGCTTTGATTTAGAGTGCACAGACAGTTGCGTAGATTTTTTGAAACCATGAAAAAAAAATTGGAAGAAAAAAAATGCAAAATTTTTTTTTCGAGCATTTTAGAATAGTTTAAAAAATTAATGTTCCCAAAAATAGCCGATACATTTTTTTTTGAAAGGAGTATTAACGCGATTAATTTGTTTTTTTTTTTTTTTTTTTTTTCACAGTCACAAATTATATTTGTGAAACTATATTTATTGAAGAAAAAATAATTCGTCAATGGTTAAAACACGAATTTGCGCGACGAGATAATGAATAATTCACAAAAAAATTTGTGTACGTTTCCTTGGGGAGTAGAAAATCGTAAAGTCAACTTTTGTATTTCGACGCCCATAAAATGTATATTAACGAGCCAGAACGAACTCGGTTCATGGAAATGTTGTGGCCTCCTTTTTTTCTTTCTTCATTTTTCATCGTTAGATAGTTCGAAAAATACTTTCGGTCGCGCAGTTTAACGTTACGTTAATGCATACCGATGTAGGGATATAAAATTTGCAAAGTTTTCAACCGTGCGGGCATTTTATTACCGAGAGACATGCGTAATAGCGTGGTGTCGGGCTGACGCGAGTGACCGCAAAAGTGTTGACAGAGAAGAGTCTATATAATATATACATAAGGCATTCCATGTCACATGAGCAACAAAAAAAAAAAAAAGAAAAAAAGTCTTTCTTAAAAATTTTCTAAAAAAAATGTAAAATGAAAAAAAGAAAAAAAAAAAACGATGTAAAGTAGAACGTTGCTCATTGCATTTAATTTTTCACGAGAGAGGAGGAGGCCTCTCCTCTCTTCGTTTTTCCAACCCGTGACGAATCTTTGGGGTCCGAGGCAACGTAATGTGTATTGTGTCCCCGACACAATATACATTAGACATCATATCGCCAGGACGTCACACCCCGTCTCTCCATATCTGAGGTAGAGGCAGGCGGGCAGCCTCGTATTGTGTAGGGCGCCCTTCCACCTTCAACCCTTAACCCCAGATTATAGACATGGCAAGGGCGGCTCTAGGAGAGGTGGCACGCATCAACCCTTGTCCTCTAATATCTCGTTTCCTGGGGGTGTTCTGGCGTCGGCTCTCCGGAAACGTACACCGTGTAGAGCAGCGTTCACTGATTATACTCATTAGCTTGATTGGAAATGCGCGTTATTACATGTGTCTCACTTTTGCATCGACTACTTTTCCATCCGCCGCTTGGAGAACTTGTGTATTTTCATTACACGCTAACGGTGAAAAATTACCGTAACCCTCTTTCCACCTTAAACTCCAGGATAAGGGTACTTTGAGCATTCGATATTATAAGTATTGCTCTCGCTCTGCTTCTCTTCCACACTGGAGTATCGTTTTGTATATGTATATACACAGGCCCTTAATGATAGAGCTTGGAAAGTTGCGGCGAGTGTATTTTTCCAACCCCGTTTTTAAATGCAACTCTATGCATCGCGGTGGTTCGACGTATGTATATATATACGACTGTAGGTGAAACGCCATATGCTTCGAGTAATTTACTCTTTTTTTTTTTTCTTTTTTTTTTTTTTTCTGGAAAAAATAGGGAATGTATCAGAGAGATGATGGATAAAAGCGGGTATTTCGAGTGTCTTGAAATATTTTATTTTGTAGACTCTCGCTCTTTGGAATATATCTGTAAAATTAAAAATGATTTATTTTTCAATGGTGCTTCTTGAAATAATTTTCAAGATTTTAATGTCAGCATAGTTAAAATAATCGATAACCTCGAGAAATTCATTTTTACCTCGGCGTCTCTGGACAAATTTGTGAATATTTATGAATCAATGTTTGATGCTAAAAATAAAAAAAATAAATAAAAAAAAGTTAAGATTTTATAGAAATGTCTATTGATCAACACACAAAATAACGAGGAACCAATTGGCAGCCTTGTTTTTTTTTTTATTCCATAATATTCCTGCATTAAATTTGCTACACAACGAATAAAAGCTTCCAGTATTGCGCTGCAAGTATCCAGTAGATTTTTCGGAACAGTGCGGTTACTGGACGTAAGGTCCAGGTCGCGTGTTGGCGGTGAAAAAGGAGATGACGCCAACCAACGAGAACGACGATAGCGTCAAGCCAGAATGTCGTTTCGCCTCGAAGGCTTAAGGCCCTGTGTAGTAGAGAGTAGAGAGTACAGAGTGAGGATACTCCAGAGCGAGGTATTATATACGTAGGTGGTATATAGCGAGAGTAGGACTCGGACGCACGGCCTCCGGGGTGGAAGGGCGCGCTCGTGCTAGCTGGATCTCCTCGTTTTCCGAGGGATGTTGGCCGTAAGGTTCCCGCGGGGCCCGTGTTATCGCCTCACCAGGATGACCAGCCCGCGTTATCAAATATTAAACCTACTTGCACCGAGCCGCTTGCTTCTCTCTCTCTCTCTCTCTGTCGCTCTTCAATCCCTAACCGCCTGGACTATCTCCTGGACAAACCTTCCACGCCCCTTCAACCAACCCTCCCCTTTCTCTCCACTCCGTTGCCGACCTCAGTCCACTTCTCTCTGACTTCCTCCTTCGTACTTTGCTCAAAGCTCTTGCACTGTTTTCAGAGCGAGAAAGACAAATCCCCACACAAGTATATGATGCATTCTTCGTCAATTGAACCAGTTTTTTTTTGTTTTTTTGACAATTTTTTATATTTTTCATAATTAGGCAGATACCAGTGTCACTTTTTTTTCTATCAGTAATTAAAGGCTAAAGATTTCTTAATTTTTGCATTGAATTTTTTGAATCCAGAGGAACCTGAAGAACCCAAAGAACACAAAAAGAAATCTAAAGAACCCAAAAAAGAACCTAAAAAAAACCAAGGAACCCAAAAAAGAACCTAAAAAACCCATAGAACCCAAAAAAGAACCCAAAAAAGAACCTAAAGAACCCAGAGGAACCTAACGAACCCAAAGAACCCAAAAAGGAACCTAAAGAACCTAAAAACCCCAAAGAACTCAAAAAAGAACCCAAAAAAGAACCTATAGAACCCAAAAATGAACCTAAAGAACCCAAAAATGAACCTAAAGAACCCAAAGGAACTCAAAGATCCGAAAGGTACCCAAAATAGAACCTAAAGAATCCAAAAATGAACCTAAAGAACCCAAAGGAACTCAAAGATCCCAAAGGTACCCAAAAAAGAACCTAAAGAACCCAAAAAAGTTATTTTTTGTAGTAGAAAAAAGCCTGGAAATTGTTTTGATAATTTTTCGACTTCCTCTTCTGTGCTTCTGATAAAAAGAGAAAATAATGCTGAGCAGTTTGAAATCAATGATACTACGAGAGAGAGAGAGAGAGAGATGTAAATAATTTTTTAGGTAATTACAATGCTGCTTGATGTATACTAATATGGACGAGCTGTGTAATAAAGCAATTCTTTGATAAGCATTTATTTCACGGAAAATTAGATAATTATTATTAATCGAAATGATTGATTATTCGACGACAGTCGAATTGTTTATGAATAAGAATAATTTGTAATAATAATCAAGCATTAAATGTGAGGCTCATTGAAAATTCCACCCCCTTAATTTGAATTTACATCGAAACCTCGATTGTTGCTGTGAAATTTTGTTAAATAAGTGAATGCCACTGTAGCTCGTGTAGATTGATTTAAAGCTCATTATCATATAGAACACCATCGAATCTCGTTAATTAATAGAACTAATGAAGATATCGTTGGATTGTCGGAATTTTCATTACGTTAATTAAACTTTCATGCAATTCGTCAAATAATTATCGACATACATTTTCTAAAGCGTATGTCGTCGAAAATAAAAGCGACAACGTATTGATTTTTTTTCAAAATAAAAGAATTACCAAAATAATATTCGTGTGCGTATGAAAATTATTCTGAATTACAGTGAAGTGGAAAAAGGGCAAAAATATTTCGGTCGATGAATTGAGCTACAAGAAAACGAAATGTCATTTATGTAAAGTGTCTCACTTTTTTTTTTGTTTTACTAATTGCGTCGAAAATGAACGTATATATTTTTTAATGACAAATGATTTTTGTTTTTTGTACAATAAAAAAAAAAGATGGAATGTAGAAATTTTTACGTTGCATTCTCATTAAATTTCCATTTTTACAAAGTCACATCTGATTAGAAATGATTTATTTATTAATTTTCACTTTCTCATAGTGGAAGCTTTGTGAAACATGAAATTTAATGAGGAATGTGCAAAGTTCTACTTTCCATTATTTTCAATTTTGATCGATCATTTTATTTTATTTTTTCATTTTCTTATCTCTTATCTCAAAAAAATCTAACTGTGCTCACGTGCTTTTTTCTTAAAACCCAAAAAAAAAATGTCATTAAAACAAAGCTATCTTCTATGAGAATGAAAAATGTGATGTAAAATTACAAATTGAAATTTCACAGAGCATTTCTGGTAGCATTAATAAGAAAATTAAAAACATATCGTATTGTTAATTTTTTGTCATACTCATATATTTCATTTATTATATCCCAGTTTATGAATAAAAATGTCCATAATTCTCCAAATATTTTTAATACTGCACAGCTGCAGCTTCTCTTGACACACACACACACACACTCAGAAAAATTGGGGAATGTATTTATCCGAATCAATTATGGATATTTATTTGAATCGAATAAAGCGTTTTATTGAAACAAAACCTATTAGACCAGCATTAAAAAAAAAACAATTTTATTTAAAATGAATGAATACATTATTTTTTAATGCTCGGCCTAATAGGATTTATTTAATTCAACTACATTTTATTTTATTTCAATAAAGTTTTATTCGATTCAAGTAAACCCACTCCAACCCCTTTCTCCGTGTATATTATCGTGTTTCCCGTGTATTTTTCTATTGGCATTGACATTTTAATTCCATTTTATTTATGTATCATTTTATTATTTATTATTTACTTTCGATGATCTTTTTTTTTGGCCATAAACCTGATTTCGAAATTTTTTACAAAATCAAATTATCTATTTAGAATTTTCTTTTTTTTTTATTTACTATTTAATAAGAAAGTAAATTAGTAATACAGAAGCTCAGATACAAAATCTATAAATTTAAAATCATGTATTAACATTTTTTCAAAATCGAGGAAATGTGTACATAATTATTTGAAACGAAAATTTGAGAAGATACGTTTTAATTTAATAAACTTCTACAAATTATTTAGCGATATTTTAATTTTAATTTTTTTTTTTTAAATAAATTTTCCATTCATGGCAGAAAGAAAATTCAAGAAGTTCCGCAAAATCCATAAAAGAGGAATTAAAAAATTTTGCCATCTGCTAAATTGAGAATTACGAAAATCAGCAAAACAGAATGAAGCATTCGCCTCGCCACAGACGATACACAGTCAATCGAAGAAGAAGGGACGAAAGAATGGTGAGGTTGGGTGTAGTTGAGGGTTGACAGTAATAAATAATTCAGCCTCGAATTCGGCAACACAAAAATCTCAACCTGTCGTGCTGCATGAATCCGAGCAAAAGCGAAAAACCAGCTATCATTCGCTCTCCTCCTTTTTCTCGTCTACAGACCAATTTTCTTATAGAAAGCTCGCGTCTCTTATGCGCTTTAGATCTACTTTCTACCCCCTCCCTATCTCTCTATTTCCTTTTTAACTTTTTCTTCTCTATACGTTATTATATTTTTCTATACCTTTTCTTATATCCGTCTTTCTATTCTGCATGTGATATTATTTCATTCTGCAAAATAGAGAAAATAAAGCAACAAGCTAAACTGTCTCAAAAAAAAAAACTTTTTTTTTGTATGAAATTCGCCATCTAGACTGTCTAAAAAAAAAGAACTTTTTTGTTTGTCTCAAAAAAGAAACCTTTTTTTTGTTGAGTCACGCGAATTTAATACAAAAATTTGTGAACTGTCTTAAAAAAAAAAACTTTTTTTTGTATAAAATTCGCCTGTCTCAAAAAAAAAAATTTTTTTTTTTGAGACAATCTAAATGGTGAATTTTGTACAAAAATTTGTCAACTGTCTAAAAAAAATAATGCAGTTACAAAGCATAATGCAGTTATAATGCAGTTGCAAAGCAATTACATAACATTTCTTTAATTCTACTTTAACAAACTCTACAAAATCTAAACATCTGTATCATTACCATGTACAATAAAAAAAAAAAAAAAAAAAAAAAAATTAAACCTTAATTTCAACCCTGAGCCTGCAAAAAAAAGGTGTCCGACAGAAAAATTAAAAACCGCGCACACCAAAAGCCTGAGTTTCCTGGAAAACATTGAAACCAACAAAAATGACATTTATACCAAAAGATTTCAAAAGAAAAATGCTCCAGATATTTCCATTTTATATTTTTCTATTTTTTTTTTTTTTTTCCGTGCGATGAAACGGGTGTTATATAGCGAATAACGAGGCATATGCTCGGACGAAGCAACCAGCTAGAGCCAGGGGGCTATAGTAGTAGTCAGGATCGGAGTAGCAGAGCGATAGAGTAGCAGAGAGCAGGATCTCCGAGCACGAGGCGGGGGTGCAAGATGGCCGACATTTTAAATGAGAGCGCAAGCGTGCCACCCGTTTGGCTCCGCCCTCAAACAACCCCTGTGGCTTTCTCTCTCTCCCTCTTTCAACCCCCCAACCCCCTCCCCCCTCCACCACCCCTTCGCCATGTCTCTCTGTCTCGCACCATCTCCTTTCAACCCTCTCTCGAACGAGTCTCAGCTCGACTCATCCCTTCTCGTTTCGACCAACCGCTTCCTATTCTCCCCACGCGTGTTCTCCACGTCTTCCTCTCCCTCTCTGCGACACATCCACCCTTCTGTCTCTGGGACTGGGCTTTCGACAAGCGCGCATTTCCCCAGCACAGTGTACGAATTGACCACCCTCCTCGACTAAAGCTACCAGCCACCATCCACCAGCAGCAGCCCACCCTATATATCTCGCTCTCTTTTGGATTCCATCTCCCAACCACCCCCATCGCCCCCAGCCCCCCCGCCCCCCTGGCCCCCCACCCACCGGCGTGGAACAGTTCATCCGCAGGCAGAACATGTCGCGGACTCATCCGAGACAGTCATCGAGAAAAGCTTGTCGATAGTGCTCGACAGTGTTTTGGCGTCTTTGATCGGGTACAAAAGTACTCCGTAACATTGTTTCCCCTCTCGATTCCAATACGTAATCGAATTGCCGATAAAAGAGCCCTTGAAATAAATAATAATAAAAAATATTTGAAACTGGGAGGCTTTCGTTGTGTGAGAGTGACAACAAAAATTGTGATGTGCTACGATTTTCTCTTGTGACTAATACACACACCTACACACATAGAGAGAGAGAGATTATTAAGCGTGACAAGCTGAGAGAGATACGAGAGAATAAAATCTTTATCATCGATTATTCAAGATAATAAATAATAATAAACAACAATAGAGGAAATGATAATGAGAAAACGACGTAATATCCAGGTAGTCCTGGAGCTACCTGGACGTCACTGACTCGAATCTCGTGGTTTTTTGCCAATTGTCTTTTCTTTTCTTTTGTTTTTTTCTTTCTTTCTTTCTTTCTTTATTTTTCGTTCGATGATGGTACTCGGTAACGACGGGTGTGGCTGTGAAAATTGAGGGTTTCAAGTGTTTTTTTCTTGTTGTTGTTGTTGTTGTTGTTCCTGCTGCTGCTGCTGCAGTTGTTGTTGCTGTTGGATTGTGAAGAGACAGGATATTACATAAGAACAAGGACTATTTTTTTTGTTCATCGGTGAGACAAATGCGAGAGATTTTTTCGCTGAATGACAAGAGTGTTTATCTCGTTTTGAATCGATAGCTCCAAAGGGATTTACTTGGTTTTCTTTTTTCTTGATTTTCTTTTGGTTCTATTTATTTATTTATCTATTTATTTATTTATTTATTTACTTATTTATTTTTTGAGAAAAAGAGAATTGAGGAGACACTCCTTTTTTTAATTTGGCGAAGATGATGTACTCCCCGGACAAGATGATGGGGAGCAAAGGGCTCCATGGGGCACCAATGTCAGCACCAGGATGCTTTCCATCGGGGAGATACTCGCCACCGTCTTATCGCACGGCGCCGGATCCAATGCCGCCGCCGCCACGACGATGCATGCCCAATCCACCTGTGAGTAACATCATTTCTACATTTAATTACAATCGGATTTTCTCGATGATCCATCATAGCTTCGGCTTCATATGACTAATCACGATTTTTTAAATGCAGTATATTTAAATAATAGACAGGATTTTAATTTATTATAGAAGAGAGCATGTTGTCCAGTTCAGCTTTTGCAGCGAGAATAGAAAATGCACTTTTGAGGATAAGAAACATGTTATAAATACAAAAAAACAAGAATACAATTTTTGAAATCAAAAATAAGTACAACAGCCTGGGAAATCTCTTGCAAGTTGCTTCCTTATTATTTTGTATCTTTTTTTAGAGCCATTATTGTGAGGAAATTTGGGAATTAATTTTGGGTCCCTCATAGAGGGAGACTTTGTCAAATATACAAAATAATGAGAAAGCAATTTGCAAGGTTCTATTTTACAGGTTTGTTTATATTTGTTGTATACATGAGCTGCACTTGAAATAATTTGAAATTTTTCTTGATGGAAGTCACTGGTTTTTTTTTTAAATGATTGAACGAATTCTTACAAGACTTGTATTTTTTATGAGATATAATTTTTGTTTTCATAAATATTTCATTTAAAAGCATTTTATTGGAGAAAAATAACACGAGATTTTAATCAATCGATCGATTTACATTAAATTTGCATCTGTGTACCTTGTGTTTTTCGCATGTGAACCAATTTTCGATTCCTAATTCATCAAAATTTGTTGAATTTATTTTTTCGTCATCTTTGGTAATCAATATCCGTGAATTCGTGCGGAAATTTCCCGCCAAATATCTCAGAATTTATAAGAGTGAATGTTTACAGTAATGAAAAAAAAAAAAATTGGAATTGCAATAAAATTAGAACCACTCTGTCGATTCTCGCCAAGTTCAGCACGTAACATCGTTTAATGTTAGTCCATTTGTGCACAAAATTTCAGTCTGATATCTCGTAATTTTACACACACACACATGCAGACATTTTTTTATAAAACATTTTTTTCGATATTTTGGACCATTTTGAGTGAAAATGAAAATGTCAAAAAAAAAACACACCTTACTTTATGAGGAAGGAAAACGTCCTGAAATGTTGGCAGTCGTTGAAAAGTTCTGAAATGTTCTTGATTTTTAACTTTAGCACTGGAATTTTTCTTTCTCGTACTTTTTTTTTTACAAAATTATTTGAATGTTCTTCTCCTTCGACTACAAAATTCTCAAAATATTTAAGCCTTTTCCACTTTCAAAAAACGTCGAATTGTTACAGGAAAAAATGCGATTTTAATTTTTCGTTTTTTTTTTCTCAAGATAATCTATCATAATTTAACTTTCGAAAAATCTTGTATACAGGAAAAAGTTTGGAATTTTTTTTTTCAAGGTTCTGTTTCCAAAATATATAATAGTTTTTTTTTTTTTTTAAACCTTGTATTATTCGTTCTTAGTATATAAAACCATTATGATAATTGAAAAACCATCTTCCGATGAATCAACAAATGTCGTTTCTAACACTTTTTCTCTTGCCAGCAATATTCCTCTATCAACTATTATGCCATATTTTCTTCATCCATTACATCGACACAAAAGTTGACTCATAAGAGGAACTTAAGTCATCAGAAATAAATGAGCCTCTTTTTTAACCCTACAAATTATGTTCGTTGATCGTTTCCGACGAGAATATCAAAATATTGTTTCTGGGTTATGAATCGTTTTTTCTCAATAAAGAATTAAAAATATGAAGAAATAGGTTTAACATTTTTTTCTACAATAAGAATTCTTCCAAATGGCAGACGTAAAAAAAAAAAAAAAAAACAAATATCCAAGCTTTACAGGAACATAAAAAATTCTCCAAAGAATAAAATTTCGAGATTTTGTATCCATGAAATTTGCGAAAAAAAAAAAAATTGACGACAGAGCTGCATAAAAACGACTTGAAATTTCAAAAACTTTCTGTGTATCTAAATAAAAATAAATAGAAGAATGAACCATTAGAATGTAATCTCCAAAAAAAATTCAGATATTTCGAAAAGAAATTAAAAAAAAATATAAAAATTTTGGTTAAAAATCGTGTGAACTGTAGGTATTGACACCATCTTTCAATTGTGAAGAGTCGATCGCCGTCGGATTGAGGAGCAGCGTGAGGCGATGAGAATTTATTTAAATCTTTTCCGGAACATTTAGCTAAGCTGATAATACGATTGAGCTTTAGCTGCTGCTAGTGGTAAAAGATGGGAAAAAGCCTGATGGGAGAGTGGCCTTATCGAAGGGGCTCTTCTTTGTGATAATCCTGCCATACTTACCGCTCTCTTAAGTCACGTCTTCCCTCAGTTTATATGTATATATAATCATTCGCTATATAAACTAGCTTTCAAAAGAAAAATGCATCTCTTTTTGTACGTCCACAAAATCATCAATATTTTACATACTAAAAATCTGCAAAGCTATTAAATTAGAAAAAAAAAGAACTTAAAAAATAATTTGTGAATTCGAATTCGTCGAATCATGTCAATTCCCAGGTTGTATAAAAATCCTTGAATATTCAAAGCCAATTTCCTAAAAAAAAAAACCAGTACTCGACATTTGAAATCTTGTATCCTTGATAAGCAAATAAAATGTCAGAAGGAGTGAAGATTTTGGATTGGATTTCAATACCAGAACTGCATTTTATACGTAGAATACGCCTAAAAAAATTTCACAGCGATCCGCAAGTTTTTACAAAAGTTATTGTGTTTCCGGACAGCCTGCCACAGACAGACGGACGGACAGATGAAAAAAAAAGTGTGTTTTAATGTAAAAACGTGAGCTACTCGAACATTTTTTAATATCCATGTACATAATAGTAAATAATAACTTTGAGATCAAAACCGTCGTGAGAAGAAAGTTCGAATTTATGGGTTAAAAGGAGAGAATAAGCAAATAAAATGTCAGAAGAATTGGAGATTTTGGATTGGATTTCAATACCAGAACTGCATTTTATACGTAGAAGACGCCTAAAAAAATTTCACAGCGATCCGCAATTTTTTACAAAAGTTATTGTGTTTCCGGACAGCCTGCCACAGACAGACGGACGGACAGATGAAAAAAAAAGTGTGTTTTAATGTAAAAACGTGAGCTACTCGAAAAATTCATAATATCCACGTAAAAACTAGTAAATAATACCCTGCAAATACAACTAATTAAACAAAAAATCGTCGTGAGAAGAAAATTCGAATGAATAGGTTAAAAAGAAAGCAAAATTCCAGGTGTCTCTGGATTAAAGTCATAAAAAACGGAGTTTATTCGTTGGTAAAAGAGAATCTTATGGCGCGTCGTTGGTGTCCCCCTCTTGTGAGGTTGTCGAGCGATCCTGATGGTGTCAGACCAATTCCCGTCAATTTCTCGTATAACTCCAGCTCATTAAGCTTTTTCCCCGTGTTCATTCTAAGTGGGTGTTTATCACCCTCTTGCACGCCATATCCTGTAGCCCACAGCTATACCTACGGATATACATAGAAGCACCGGAGTGCGGTAGCCTAATCGCTAAAAGCACAACTGCGCCGGTGCTCCCGGTGTTGCTCCGTTGTGGCTGTGAAGGATGATTTAATGGCGGGAAGGGAAGCCCGTCGTCCGACGGCGTGTTGTCCGTAAACTTTCAACGTATATACGTGAATATTGGTCGTCCTCTCTTCCGTTCTTCCGTACTCTTCGACGACCAAACTACCACCCTCTGCCCTTCGTATATATCACTCTCTCTTTCTCTCTCTTTCTCTCTCTTTCTCTCTCTTTCTCTCTCTTTCTCTCTCTTTCTCTCTCTTTCTCTCTCTTTCTCTCTCTTTCTCTCTCTTTCTCTCTCTTTCTCTCTCTTTCTCTCTCCTTCTCTCTCCTTCTCTCTCTTTCTCTCTCTTTCTCTCTCCTTCTCTCTCCTTCTCTCTCTTTCTCTCTCTTTCTCTCTCTTTCTCTCTCTTTCTCTCTCCTTCTCTGTCTTTCTCTGTCTTTCTCTCTCTTTCTCTCTCCTTCTCTGTCTTTCTCTGTCTTTCTCTCTCTTTCTCTCTCGTGTGGTAGACGACCACACGAGAGAGTCTGCTTTGGTCGCCTCGTCGCAAACTGCCAATTCAATTCCAAAGTTATACGTACAAGCGTGCGATTACCACGAGCATTCCAACTATATACCGACGGTTTGCGGTTATCGTCCTCTCTCTCCCTCTCATTCTCTCATTCTACCTTTCGTTAACTCAAAACAATAAGCAACTGCAAAAGAATTTACATGTAGTTTGAAAAAAAAAAAAAAAATGCTGATTCTTTGAAATTCAGGATATGTTGTAAATGAGTGATTTGGGAATTAATGCAAATGGAAATTATAGATATCATTACAAAATTAATAAGGATTTTTTTTTTTTTTAGGAATTATGGATGTTATTAAAAAATGAATGAGAATTTTTTGCTTACGTAGGTTCTGGGACTGAAGGAATGCTTTTTTTTTTAGTCTCTGACCCTCCAAACATGTATTTCCATAAAAAATCTGAGTCGATTTTTCTTTTGGATTAAAAATATCACTCGATCAAGGAGAATTACATATTTACCTTACAAAAAAAAAAGACGTAAAACAACTGAGTAAATTAACGATTCATTAATAAAACTGTAAAAAAAAAATTTAATAAAAGGATTCATGATTTTTATTTTTTGAAATTGCAATTGCTTCGATGAAATCCGAAAAAATTCGCACAAATTCATTATTACACATACAAATATTAAAATGACAGCCGACAATTTTTTTTCAACTAACCCTTGACACAAGATATTTGAGATTTTGTTCAAATTTTTTAAATTACAGTCCTCGGTATATTTTTTTCAAATTATAAGTCCTTAAAAAATAAAAAATAAAAAAATCATAATCTCAATTACAGTCAGAATAATGATATAAAAAATAGTGGACCAGATTGGAGAAATCGAGGCTCAAATTCAGCCGGAATTGTTATGGAATGCCCCTCATATATAATACACCATATTAAAATAAATATCAATTAATAATTAGCAGCAGTTAGTATTAGTGATTTATTGACAATTTACATTTTTTTTTTTCATTTTTTAAACACATACATACATCTTAAATGCCAACACAAAAATTGTCAAAGGGCCTCCGACCGGAGTCCTTCAGCCCTTAATAATTATTTTATTTAAAAAAATCGTTTTGTGGATACAAAGACTCTAGTTAAAATTACAATGAATTATTGGAAGTGCCTGAAGTCAGCCTGAGGAGCAGTCGAAGGTTATGATTTTCTCGAGGGTATCTGTATTATGAGCTTCCATCGGTTAAAAATTGAACTGGGAGGCATCAAGTTCACCACCGTGGACTCCCTGTCAGAGGAGCGCGGCGTGTTATCCCTGAGGCAGCCAAGTGTAGCAGAGCCCGTCCGCGCGCCCTCACGACAGTCTTTTACTTTATTCATGTGACGTAATAGGATAAAAAGCGTTGGTAGCTAGCTGAGTGCCTAGATGAGATTACAGGCGCGTACTGCTGCTACTGATCTTCGTTTTGCCGGAGAGCTTCGAGATCGACGATACACTCTGGGCGAGGCGCAATCTCGTTACACTCTCTGATCGATGGAATTCATTGAATGTCGAGAAAAGTCGTCGAAAGAGAAGGAAAAAAAAAGTTCAAGAATTTTCAATCCAACATATGATATAAATAAATATATATATATATATATTTTTTTTTTTAATTTTAGCAAATACATTTTTTTTTTTGGTTTTTTTAATATTCATTAAATTTTGTCGTTGAACAAACTAATGAAATTGGAAAATTAATTAATTCGACGATCAATTCACCGAGCAATTGAATTGGAATTTTTGTTGTTGTTGTTGTTGTTATTATTTAATTTTGAGCAATCTTTGGCTAATATTGACACGCGCGCCGCTGAATATTTATGAATAAATATTTGGACATTTTTATAAATTGATCGAGCACCGCGAAGGATATTACTGTGCGCGCTTTTTCCCAACGAGAATCTCGTTATCTATGGTAATTAATGCAGCCCGCAGGGCCGTTACACATTTATAATCCGCTGCCCGTCGTCAGTTGTCGGGCCTCTTTTTCATTTAATTAATTTCGTGTCCAACCGATGGAATTATCGTCGTGATTTTACGCTTCGACGACGATCCCCCCCCCCCAAACTTTAGTCAAACAATATTTTAATTTTAACGACAAATTTTCATAATATTGACGTGTGCATTTTTCAATCAGTTTCAATTTTTTTTTTTTTTTTTTTTTTTTAGTGATATCAATTCACTGCATACATAAGTAAAACAGATGTGTTTATTTTGTGAGTAATCATCAAAACAAAATTAAATTTCACTCAAAATTTCAAATGAAGTGACAAAAGTACCTCGAAAATTTTTAGATTCTTCATTTTTATTTATTGCCTCAATTAATGAACTACCAAATGCTCTTCTTTTTTCTAATTACCCTCTTTTTCTCACTGCAGCAACGATTTCCAATTTTTTTTTTAGGCTAAGTGACGACACATTTTATTTTCCCTTAACGATTTTTCGAAATTTCAAATTGCTGAAAGATTTTGAAACACTATCAATATCGTGATTACAAAAACAATTCGAAATAGCCGAGTCACCTAAAGATTATAGAAAGAAAATGCAGCTGTTTTCATGTGAAATCTTGTAAGTTGTTTTAAAAAAATAGTGTCAGAAGGAGTGAAGATTTTCGATTGGATTTCAATACCAGAACGACACTTTGTACATCGAAGACACACAAAAAATTTCACTGCGTTCCACAAGTTTTCACAAAAGTTATTGTGTTTTCGGACAACAATCTGCCACATACAGACAGACGGACAGATAGACAGAAATGAAGGAATGCTCTTATTTTTTTTTTTGGAATCTCGACTTGCAAAATTTGCAACACAATTGTATGCTCATGATTTTTTGCCAATTATTTTCCATGACGTTCGACGTGAATTCATTCGTAAATTTGTCAAGTGAATAACGAAACAGCCGATTAATGTGCGAGCTTTACCAGCTCGTCCTTTTAAATTCCACGTGCATTCTTCTATGCTAATCTCGTTTATTTGTAACAATATATATTTATGCAGAGGAAAGCTCGTCGAGTTACTCTCTCGGGATTATCGATTGGTCAAACCGGCGTAGAATTGAATGCAGCTCACCGAGCCACGACTCATTAACCAGTGAAAGTAAACATCGGGTTGGTGGATTCTATACCGAGCACACAAATGGGTCACGAAAATTACGATAATGTACACAAGCATAAACACATTGATACATAGAGAAAGAAAGGAATGAATTTCTCTAACTCGGCACGCCCATTCATCATTATCGTTCGACTGCTCCGGTGCCCAATTTTCGTCGTATGACGAAAAAGCGTCTAATCACCTAAAACATAATAAATGAAAAACGGGATAAAATATATTTCTGGAAATCAGAGAAAATCAGACTGAAGAGCATCAAAGATTTCAACCAATAAAGTCTGTATTCATTTATGAATTTTTATTTAAATTTTCTATTTTTCAATAATCAATTTTTAACGAATTTTTTTTTGAATATGCAAATTATTGCTCTTGTTTAAAAAAAAAAATGTGCAGTTGATACTTTCTCATAATAATAATAAATACAATAAAGCCAATGCAAAGTTTCTTAAGAAAAAAGTAGAAAAAAGAAAATTTAAGCTTGGAATGTCAAACTTGGAGCTTACAATGTGAAAAGCATAAAAAAGTGCTGTTGAGTTGCACTTGTCGAACGGAAATCTGGGAATCGAGCATATGTCCCGGAGTTACACGTCTCCGTGTTGTGCAACACGATACAGAGAGAGGATAATTAATGTCAGTAGTGTTTGACAGTCTCGAGTGTGTGAGCCCGGAGTCCTCGAAGGGGTGAGCAAACGGACAAAAAAGGGGTGTTAGTCACATCCCCCTTCTTTCACGTGTATATTATAGTGGACGAAAAGCGAGTATATAAATATATACTCGAGTCATCCCCCGCGTACAGCACATGGCTCTCGAAACCACCACCAGATTGCATAATCGATATCGCTCCTCGCACCTGTGTATCTTCACCGAACCCGACCTTCTCCCTCGATTCTCCAGCACCTGTTCGATAGATTCACAGCACTGTAATTTTTTTTTTTTGGCTGATGTGAGGGCGTCTGACCACAGTCGACGTTATCTACTAAATCTCAGTTTTACGAAAACAAAGAATTGCTTGAAAAATGATCATTGTTGAATTTTTTTTAATTTTCCAATGGATCTTTTTTTGCTTCCTCATAGAAGAAGTTTTTTTTTTTATTTTAGTTGTCGAGATTTTTATGTCTTTTCTCTGCAACATTTTGTGAAGTACTAACTACTCTTTAATAACTGTGTTTTTTTTTACAAAATGTATTGATATTGATTTCGAATAATTTAAAAAGACATGCAGAATTTTTTTCGAAATAAAAAAAAAGTATTTACACTCTGACCAGAGGGGCGGATATTTCTTGTTTAAATTACATGTTTTTTAAAAATCTTCTTTCTGCATATATTCCTTTGACAGAATAATTTAGTACAGGAGGATCTGAAATTTTTAAATCTAAAAATTAACAAAAATAATGGGCAATGTGCAACTTTCAACTTCGCAGCCCTTTATTTTATTATTTTTTAAATTGGTTTACAGACACGTGATTGGCATACAAAAATATTTTTAAAAAAATGTAACTCATTTATACAATTTAAAAATATAAAACACTACAATGTACGAAATATAAAATAATTTTTAAAATATTAAAAAAAAAATACAACTCACATTATATAATGTGCGAATTATTGTGTTTTTCCTTCCTTTTTTTTTTTTTCTGTATGCAACCACGTGGAGATTTATTTCTTGCTGCAACGCGAGAGTATAATATTTTTAACTTGCTATTTTTATTTGCTCACCTTTTCGCCTTGTTCGCTTCGCTGTGTTCCCCCCATTATTTTCAATTTCATCCCCAAATTAACGGCTACTATTCCGGGCGTCTCCATGAAGGACGATAAATAAGGGCAAAGCGAGTAGTAAATATAAATCAGGAGTGATTGGATGTAAGTGGGGAGCGTTATGTGTCCCCAGTGTCCCGTGTGTGTGGGGGTTGGGGGGTTTGGGGGGGGGGGGGGGGGGGGGGGTCGACCGCGAGTATCTTTCTATATAGAGCCCCGTAACATCGGTGGCTCGGTGATCGTGTCCCAGCATCTCCTCTCTTTTCCTTCTCACGAGTCTTTCCCTACTAGAAAAATGCCTTCAGTAGGTAGAGTGCGTGTTACTCCGACATTTGCACTCTGCTCGTTCGTCATTCGCGACCTGACGCTACAGACAATTTCCTTAACCAGTATTTCATGTCCTTTCCTATAAGTCACCGAACAGTCAATTCTTTGGAGAGCAACTCTCACGTTCGTACGATATTTAAGAGAGTAAATTTCGGGGATGCTGCTGCGTGAAAATCGACAATTCTGTATCGTTTCGCTGCAGTGTTAAAAAAAAAATGTGCAACATTTTCGGAGCAGGATTTATATATTTTTTTTAACTTCTAAATGAGTTTAAAAAAATGAGAAAAAAATTGAAACTCTCGTAAAAAAAAAGGCATAAAAAATTTGTCGTGCTCCCAATTTTTTGTCCCGAAGTAAGACAATTTTTTTAACGACTTTTAATTTTTTATTTATTTTTCAAAATCAAATAAAAATTCGAAAAAAAAGATGCTCCCATTTCCCGTCTAAGCTCAAAATGTTCATCTTTATGAGCAGGATTTTAGGGATTTCTTTCAGAAAAAAATAATTCTGATAATGACTTTAAAAAAAAAAGAAAAAAAAAATTTAAAGTTACATGATGCATTTGTATTTGTATAAATTTTCTAGCCTGCGAGTAAAATAAAAAAAAAAAAAAAAAAAAAAAGTGTTGTCTATATAATCTGTCAGTAAAGCACATAGGTGGTCTAGCAAAGACCTAGACTACATGTCGAGTTTTGGTCTACGAGGGAAGTTTCGTATAGCCGGAGTCGAGCCCGAGTGATCGATAAGCTGTCTAGGGTTCCAAGTTTTCGACAGGTTGGTTACGTCTGTTAGCCGCAAAACTATTCCGGCTGAGCAATTTTTGCTCTTCTACTCGTTTCACTCCAGAATTTTGCCTCTCGTCTCTCCTCGTTGTATGCGCGCTGTGTAGCCGCAAAAAAAAAAAAAAAAAAAAGAAAAAAGAAAAAAGCGCTCGAGCCATGCGACGGTAAAAGAGAGAAAAGTTTGGCGCGAGCAATTTCCTAGCTGGCTCGTACATATATATATATATACACACAGGGAGCTCTCGTGTCTCGTGACTGCAGCGAATTAGTGTTCCCGAAACGTTGGAGTGTCCTTTACTCGGATCCGAGGGATGGACGAGTGGGAAATCGCCGAGGGACGGCGAGGAGGCACGTAAGTGCTCAGCGAGCAGCCCCCCAAAGGAAACCCGGACTCTACATGGGAGTTGAGCATGGGGAATGGGGGGAGGGGGGGGGGGGGGTTGGGTGCTTGAAAATAAGTAGTGACGGATGACGGGACGACGTGCGAGTGAAGAGCTCGCGTGGCTACCGGTCACGCACGACCCGCGGGCGTCGCATACGTAGTCCAATAAAGTCGCTTCCTTCCTTCCGATATAATCTCCTATTTCCTATGATTTATACATTCGACAAATTAATAGAACACTTAAAAAAAAAACGGCTGCAAATATTAAAGTAGCTTTTTCAATGTTTTTGGTACAAGTCTGATGTGAGATTAACGCCAAAGTGGAGAAAAGTAAGAATGGAAAAAATGAAAACTTTGCACTTTGCTACCTCATTAAAAATTTTTTTTTTTTAGTTTTATAAAGCTTCTGTGAAATTATGTGCATCTATTTTGGGCTTTTTATAGAGGAGGCTTTGTAAAAAAAAAGGTGTACAGGAATGAGGAAAAAATTTGCAAGACTCTACTTTGCAGGTTTGTACATTTTTTTTATTTTTTTTTAAGTTGCAAAATAATGAGGAAGATATTTGCAAGACTCTACTCTGCAGGTTTGTACATTTTTTTTATTTTTTTTTAAGTTGCAAAATAATGAGGAAGAAATTTGCAAGATTCTACTGTGCAGGCTTTTTTGAGCTCGGAAAACATTTTTTTTTAAATGCAAAATTTCATAGAATCTCGAGCTTGACAGATTTTTGTCAAAAAAAAAACTCAAAAAAAAAATTGTATTTTCAATAAAACTAGAACCACTCAATCGATTCTCACAAAATTTGGCACCAAACACGGTTCAACGTTAGTCAATCTGTGTACAAAATTTCAGCCCGATATCTCATAATTAACGAAAGTTACAGCCCAAAATGACGTTCATTCCCCTAATTATTCAAAACACTGTAAAATTGTAGTCACAGCTTACTTGCCTACAAAATTTGAAGAAGATTCATGAAAAATTACGACAGTTTTCGCCTCAACAAAGAAATCTGCCCACAGACCCATTTTCCTAAATCACTATTCACGACCTTTTGCACCATTCTGACAGTCCTGTCATGAAAATCTCAAAAAAAAAAGTGTCCCAGCCAAACAGCTTCCATTAGAAAAAAAAAACAAAAATTCCAACAACCCCTTAAATCTCTCTCGAAACTAAAACAACTGTAAAAATCATATGTCAGAAAAAACAGACTCAATCTATAAGCAAATAATCCAGTCAATATTCCAAAACACAAATGACAAAAAGATTGAATCTTGTCTCAACATCTCGTAGATGATTACCATACGCAAGAGCAGAGGCACGAAATTCGTTCTTCAACAAAGTGTAGCTTATTCCAGGATACACGAATTTTTCATGACGTAAAACAAGTTGTTTAAAAAAAAAATAAAAAAAAATAAAAAAAATCTCATGAATATTTGAGACCGACTATACGTCCCCTTAGCCGCGTAAGTGAAAAGTTGGAGTGCAAGTTTCATAATGCACTTGCTTACCGATAGATGTGTTTTATATAACCTATGAGTTACGAGGATTATACGTGAGGCATTATGCACATACGCATAGAGTATATATATATATTAGCAGGTATATAAGTACATGGGAGGGTAAAGAGAGGGGGGGTGTGTGGGGGGTGCTTTAGAAGTTTCCACGTGACGCCGAGGCTGGATTGTTTCGAGGGTGGTTTTCGCTGCGTTATATACACGGCTATGAGGGAAGCTAACGTTACTTCCGCTCGGAGCAACGCGGTTTAACGCTCGCTTATTATTATTTTTATTAGGGTCTCTCCCCCTCCTCCAATGGCCTCCCACGATTTCCGACGCACGTAATGCCATAAGCCGATGAAGCGAGCGAGCGAGCGAGCGAGCGAGCAAGCTAGGTTGAAGGGGGTTGTCCTGCCACTGGTACTACAGGAAATAAACCTAAGTGTATAATTACAATAATACTTATGGTCGTCCCTCGCGCGTTGGTCCCTTCTGCTGCGGTTTAAAGGGCGGGAAACAAGTGTCTACGAATACATTATATTCAGTGTGGTATACATGCGTCTGTATTTCCACTGTGCGAGACTTCTGTGCGGAGAGAAATACCTGTTAGAACGAAAAAGCTTTGGTGAGAGGGTGGAAGGGCGTCGACAACGTCTACCTAGTGGAAACTAATGAGTTCTAAATACGCCGTGAATGCTTTGCCCCTTTTTATTCTCCCCTCTCTGAATTCTCTCCATATACTCTCACTGGCTCTAGTAAAACTTGGGAGCCACCCAATTATCCACTAATTTTATTACCATTAGCAATATCCACCGGGCACACATTGGCTCTGAAATAATTTCCCATAGAGGGACGATTTAATTTTCGCTGAGAAAATGATGTACGCGAGCGGTGGTTTGAATTCCGATATTTCGTAGCTTCTGTTTTATGAAATATTTTCTTCGAATCGTGGTTCTCTTTTTTTTAGTCTCTGAGGACTTGAAAAAAAAAAAAGAAAAATGACGAAGCACCATGGGAACTCAAACTCAGTGCATTGGGGTGATTGAAAAATATATATATTTTTTTTTGCATTACCAATTGGTTGAGAAGTTACTCGAGTGAGTGTTTGTGAGTGTTTGTGAGTGTCCAAATAATCACATTATTATTCATTAGATTGTCGATAGATTTATTGTTCCACAAGCATACGACAATAGAAACGAAATACTTGAATTACTGATAAACAGTCTTTTGTCGCGAGATTCAAAATTTTCTTCGCAAACATGTAAAACACTTAGAAATTCAATTGCCGGTTACAATTACACGAAATCCAATTACCGCATAAATCTACATCTGGTAATATTCGAGTTTAATTATCCTAGACTCCACTTTCACCGAATTATATACAATTAACTGTAATAACATGTTTGCATCAAGAGTCACTCCCTCTCCCACCTGGTCTATTCAATCGTTATATTCTAAATTCAATCAAAATATCAAATTCAATTAATTTCACGACCGATACAATAATCATTAGTGGAAATTTATTTAGTTGTCAATTCGATTTGATGGCAGTCGTTATAGCTCTATACGGGGTGGGGTTTAGGGGGGGGTTAGGTCTCTGCACCGGACGTTGAAATAAACAATCACGGGGTGGTGGTCGATGCTCGGGGTGCAGCTTGATAGCGCTCGTGTGCTCGCGAGGCCGTGTTCGTGCTCACTTGGAGAGCAACCCCTCACGTGAAAATCAAGTCTATCATTACGGCCATATGGTTCGCGTCCCGATCCGTATCGTCTCTAGTACATGGTCTCGTCCTCGTACGCTACATGTATTTCCAACTGTGTGTTGTGAGTTGAAGAGGAGAATAGACTGGTTGGCAGCGAAGGGGTAGAGGGTCCCCCGTGGGGGGAGGGGGCTTGCACCTGTCCATTCGCGCCACCGGTTTGAGCCCCTACCTCATTCCCTATCTCTTTCTGGACTCTCGACAAAAGTGTGCTGACCGCACGTGGATGCGTGCAACCCTGCGTGGCTTGGGTAAACATGCCTAGGCGCCTCACACATACACACACAGACGCACACTGTCCTGGTACAATATATATAAATATATATATATAGCTGCTGGATGTGTGTCACTCTTTAAATATAAGCTACGTTCGTTTGTCCGTGGAAGAGCGACGAAGAACACGGCCTCGTCAACGGACCGATCGAAGTCTCGACTAATTCTCACTCTACATATTCACCATATTCCGTCTGGAGTAAAAGTTGTTGGCCCTGTTCGAAGCCGAAGCTATACAGTTCTTGAAAACAGACACACGTATACACTTGTCTCATTGCTACCCTCGCGGATTCGTCCGGGCTACCTGTCAACCGAATTCCGGTTGTGGACACGAGATTCATCCAAAGATACAATTCGTCCAATGGGGACAGTGTGCCTAAAGCCAACTCATACTGCTTTCCAGTTGATGTGAAAAAAAAAAAGATTATAGCCTTCACTGTCGGCGTGTAGTCGATCGCTGTTTCGTGGTGGGATACTTTTTTAAAAAATGTATTGATGTGACTGTCTCCTCCTAATGCAGACCCCAGTATTTCCTTCCCCGTTGACAATTCGTCCCGACTCCCGTTGCGCAGTCTCGATATGAAAATATCTACGGGTCGATCTCAGTCATCTCATCGGAATGTCGCCTCTTTTAATCCATACCGTAGCAGCGAAAGTGTTTCCAATGTTTGAATTGGTTGGCTGACCTCCACTATTCCCCACTTGCTTTTGTCGCGACTCGGGCTTCGCGAAATAATCCAGCTTGTTCGGCTGTGCGGAGTTACGATATGGTGAAAGAGAGCGAGAAATCGTCTGCCACTAAATAGGAGATGATTTGTCACTTAATCATGCGACAAATTTTCAGATATGATAGTACGACTCTCATTAATTTCACGAAACGTAGGTCTTCCAGATGCAAGATACTATTAATCAAATTAAAAGAATACCGTTGTCACAAATTTCAATTCCATTGCCTTTTAGAACAAGTCTTTTTGACAAACCATCTTCCTCCTACGATTTCTAATGAAAAGTTCAATTGAAGCCGTTTTCTTTTAAATTCAATCAACAAGACGAATTCGCAAAAATTGCTTCAGAGATTCCAAGCAGCTTCTGATCAATTTATATAAGAGCATGAAAACATATATATCCAAGCCAGGGTGATGAACATCGGATAAGTATATCAGAAAGCAGGGAGGCCAATTCGCACAATTTCATCATTGGCTGGTGGGAAAGCTCTGAATATAACGTTAGACGGACAGACTGTGGGAGCTCGAGGTATCCCGGTGGTGGTGAGGGGGAGGAATGAGTAGCGCAAAACTGCTCGTAATTAAATTATCCTGTGCTTTGGGCTCTGCGGACAAATCGACGTTTCAATTTTCTTAATGCCGGCGTTGCGACCCCGTTGGGACCTCTGCGTCGAGAGTCGAATGGGCGCGTGTGTGTGTGTAGAGAGAAGACGTGTGCCACGCTCGTAGAGGCCTGACACGCGTACGTGCAGTTGTAGAAAGTGTATCCATCGTGTGGTGCTCCGGTAGGAAGGAAGAATTGCCACTTTCGTGAGGGCGGACGGGGCCATCGCAAGGGGCTTGGAAACCCCCACGTTGGTCACAACCCCAACGTAGATCCACTCGATAGTGACGCGTGTGGTGCTCGAGACACCGACGCTTAGCACAAGGATATGTAACAGTTTTTCGGAGTATCCTGTATTTATATATGTATATATATATATATATATATATATATACGTAGCCACGACCCCAGACGAGAACTTGTTTCTAGGTGTCCGAGAGACACGTGCCGTCACGTGTACCACCAATCCCTGGCACGTGCCTTATAACCTGCTCCTCCGACCCTCTTTCTCGGTCTATCTTCTCTTCGACTCTCCCTCTCGACTGCAAACTCCATTAAACCACTTGCTGGCTTGACACTCCCATTGGAACGATGGATCCGTTGGATCCTATCGTCGACGTGTATCTCGTGATCTTTCGCTCTTCAGGAATCTCCGGATTAACCCTGTCACGCTACGGTCAAGTGGGTTCTCCCAGTGTTACTGATTGATTATGCAATTCAACGTGTTGCACACGACTAGAGGGTTGATCATTAAGAACGTTGTGACGTGACCTTGTGGAGTATTATTGCTTATTCATTGGAGTGTATGCTAAGTCAGATATAATTCTTTTGAAATATGCGGAGGAGGACTTTGTTCTGAGATTGTTTTCAAGTTTAGATTGATACAAAGTTGGTTAATGTCTAAAGAATATCAACAATACTGATGAAAGTTGGAATGCTCGGCTCTCAGTTTCCATAACAATTTTATGAAGTTGTTTGTGTTACGTCCTGGCTGTCTTTTTTTTTTTTTCATGCCATTATTATACTGTCAATGATTTGTCTTTCTGATTCTCACATTCCAACCCAGTTCAATATTTTGTATAAATCATCCGACGCGGAATTTCCAAATTGGACATTCAAACTTTATTATTGAAATGATGTTTTCTGCGTTAGAAAATATTGGCTGATTAATCGATAACAATAATTAATAAATTAGCCGGATCAACATCTGATGACTCAATCTTAAAAGGGCAGCCACACAATTTTTAGTTCCACAAAAACTCGAACCAGATATCGAGGCCCTAAAGGCTGACATCCATATATTATACAATCACCGGATGTTTCAGAATGCTTGATGTCGAAGCCATGAAAATCAACGAGCCGAATCAGAGTCCAGTTTGCATAGAGATGGGCAGCGTTTATGATTTGCGATCCAACGGTTGGACGTCCAGAGAGCTCTTTGGCTTCAGCGATTGGGAGAGAGAGAGAGAGAGGAAGAGAGAGGGAGAAGGCGTAGCGTCCGCAAACCCAATGAACTATTGATGAGCCGACGGGGCCAATTCGATTCCGCTTATTATTCGGAACGTGGTTTCCCTTTACTCGTCCCCCCTCTCCCTTTAGCGCGTACGCATACGATAACCCTTGAAATATGCAGATCGTGTCGGTCGCATTTATTTGCGGGAACCGCGTATATACGCCTACATCATGATATTGGTACCCTTTGTCGAAGGGCTCGTCCCGTGCTCTCCAAATCCAAACAAGGAAAAAAAATTTTTGAAACCAGATGAAAACTGGGAGGGAGACATGAACGGGTGGTAGGGACGACGGAGGCATCCTGAATTCGATCGGTAAAGGGTGGAAGAGGTGAAACGATGAGTCGAATGTAGACATCTACGGAAGTCAGGGCGAAGGAGGAACGAGGAGTCTCCATTAAGGGGCGAAGTGAGTATAGCCCTACTCTGGGCCGCATGAAAACGGCGTGGAAGATGGTTATTGCGCCCGTAGTAATGACGAGGCTGCCGAGGCTACAGACACTATATATAGATGAAAACGTTAGATTTTGCCCCTGTCTCGACGTTTCCTCGGTTATAGTGTGTTGGAAAACGGGATTACAGGAGATAGTCGCATGGAAGACACAGACACTTTGACCTCGTGGTGAAAGGGCCACCCTCTCTGACGTATTACGGCCACTACCGAGGACTACAATAGTGGTACACGAAACAAACGGCCCCGCAGAGTCGTCGTTACGTTGATTCAATGATTAAATTATCATTCCATCCTATCTCCGTCTCTGTCCCTTTCTATCTCCACCTCTTCCAACCCACTTTATGATGGTAGCATGACCGGCTTGGATAATGCTTATTACAGAGGGCAGTAATGCGGCTCTCGGTATACGTAATTACGAGGTTCGGATAAATCGATTAGATTGTCATTCGGATTTGTTGAATTATAGGTCTCTGGTTTGGAGAGAGTCTGCTCGTTCCATTCTTGTGACAGGCTTGCATTTGGTTGAATCAACTGTTGGCTACATTTTTGTTTTCAGAGTCTTAGGGTTTATTCATATGATTTACAACGACTCGCATCGGGGATTGGGAGTAGTTTGGATGTTATGATGGTATCAAGTTGGGCATCCGTGGATCAATTGAGTAGAGTGGAACCCGTTAATTCAATTTGGAAAAGGATTGGTCAATTTTCCTTGTTCTGCTTTGCTGCTTACGAGTCCAATTCGTCCACGAGATTTCAACCACGAGGCCTAGAACATTTCTAAGTCGCGAAAGCATTGCTGCGAAGTAAACGAAGCAAAAGTCAGAAATAAAAGAAAAAAAGAAAATAGTCGCCGCAGGTTGAGAGTTCAACAAGGGGGCAGCAAATGTCCCTCACTCAGTGTATAATGACGAGTTTGTTATCCATCGATCAGCGAATATGGCTTACCTAGTTTGCGTACTTCGTATCATTTTCCCCGACAATCCATAAGGCTCGGACTTTTAACATGTGAAATGAAATTGAATGACATGACTCATAATCTTAATCATCGTTAAATAACATCGAAATACATACTTTTTTTCCTTTGCCTCCTGGATTCGATGGCAGAGCTCTCGGCTAATTTTCATACTTTTGGGTCTTTATTCATTCTTCTGATTAATCAAAAACATCGACCAGTCTTACGATACATTCTAGGTTCCCCTTTTTCCTTTCACACTACATTCGGTATCTTGAAAATCTCGCTGTTGGCAAATCCAATATCTCGACAAAACTTTTGAACCCTTGAACTAATAGTAGACATTTGTAACTCGTCTCCAAGCGTTATTGTGAAATATGGCTTAAACAATAGCCAGGAAAGTGTAGCAACCGCCGCAGTTTGAGTTCAACAGGAGGTCAGTAATGTGTATAATGACGAGATATGGCTGCCCATCGATCAGCCACTGACTTACACGATGCTTACCTATTTTCTGTTATACATCACAAGGCTTCAAACTTCAAACGTCCAAAAGTATGTTATGTGTGTCTTTTCGGATTTGATGCTAAAGGATTTCCTGCCAATCTATCTTTCTCTCTCATCCCCCTCTCTCTCTCTCTCTCTCTCTCTCTCGCTCTCTCGCTCGTACATCCAAGCTTGTATCCATTGTCATGATGGATAGGGAAACACGACAGTAGGTTGCCGCCATGCCGTCAAGCTCGCGAGTCGTGTACAGTGTGAGCGGTGGTGGATGGTCTGCTGCTGGTGGATCGATGAGGCTAGTACGGAGTAAGAGAGCAAGAGACAGAGAGTCAGAGAGAGAGAGAAAGAGAGAGAGAGAGAGAGAGAGAGAGAGAGAGAGAGAGAACATCCCTGGTCTGATTGGCGGGGCTGCGGGGGCGGAACGCTCCATGTAGCCAATGAGCGTCGGGTGGCCTCGATACGAACACGGATACGAAATCACTGATTTTTTACAAACACGCTTCACGAGACATCCTCGCGCTACTTCCGAACAACCACCGTATGCGGCTTTTGGGGTTTACCTGTAAACACTCGATGAGAGAGAGAGAGAGAGAGAGAGAAGGAAAAAAATGGGACTGTAATAAATTTGTAGTGAAGTAGAGTACCTTTGCTATATATTTTTTTTTAGCCTGTATAAAAAATATTTTTTTGATACAGAATTGTATAATTTAGATTATTGGAATCGAAATTATTGTTACGAGAATTATTTATAAGTACTGACATTTGTATATTTGAAGTAAGAAAATTTTATAATTGTGATAACAATTTTTTTTTAATTGAAGGGGTCGAGTCGGTCAAAAAAGTTTCTTTTTATTGTAAGCCCTTACTTTTTTTCTTATTGAGGAAAAAATTTGAAATAATTCTACTTTTTTTTAGAAGGAAAGAAGGATTGCTTTTGTGACTGGACGAACCGGTCGGGTGACCTTTTTAATTATTTACGATTTTCTTGAACAAATTATCGAACGACACGTTTGAAAAATCCGAAAAAATATCTGAAAAACCTTTTTTTGAAAATAAAAATTGACGGTAATCGAGTCGAAATGGGAAGGCGGTTGCATCTATTTATTTCAAGAACAAGAAAATTGAAAGTAACAATTGAAAAACATTAAATTTACGATGGACAGCAGCTAGACATTTTTTAATAATTTTTTTCATTATGTTTTTTTTTGGTGTTGAAAAAAGGCCGAAAAAATAGAAGAAATCGACGCTCGACTTCAGCTGGATTACCAAAAAAAAATTATTTTCAAAAAAGGTTGTACAGAGTTCTTTCGGATTTAAAAAATGTGCTGTTCGATAATTTCTTTTAAAAAAATCATAGATAATTAAAAATGTGTAAAAAAAAGTAGTGCCTTTTAGAGTTATGTCAATCATGTAAAAAAATCCAGACCCAATCTAAAGGGTCAAGTGTCAAATCCAGGTCGAAACCAGGTGGAATGCCCCATATATAACATTACCTTTCTGATTATATGATCCTTGTTATAGGAACTTTTAGAGCTCGTTCGTGTGACCAGCAACTATATACTCTATAATTTAAAAAAAAAAAAAAAAAATGGGGCACATTTTACACGTTTGTGTAATAAAACCTACTGAAATTAATCGTTACTGAAGTCAAGGTGCGACAGTTGTTGGAATGCACTTGTATGTTAGTTGAAACAAGGAGAAAAAAAAATCTGTCCTAAAATGCTTGAGACCAAACCACAGCATAGGTATGTTAAAAAAAAAAAAAAAAAAAAGATAATGCAATTATAAAAATAGTCACCTGCACAAAACACACACAGTTATCTCCTCAATAGTTACCAAAACTATTTCGATTTCTCTGCAAAGCGATGACAAATTTATAAGCGTCTCCCTGCTTTTTCAGATTTTCTCGATTTTTTTTTTTTTCAAGCTACTTTTTATTCAACTTAAATATCACCAACTGTATATATTATATATAGAACTTAGCTTTTCAAAATTGTGCATCGCGTGATTTATGAAAAATTGAGGAAACGAGAGGGAGATGGTGATATTAAAAAGATTATCCTGGCGACGTTGGCAGGATGAGAGAAGAATTTGCGTTCGGTGACGCGTGTCTCGTTTATAATTGACAACGACCTCGTTATACTCTCTCTCTCTCTCTCTCTCTCTCTTTTGGCGAATTTTTCTCTCATTTTTTTGCGAGCTTTGCGACAAGGAAGACACACCAAAGTATTATAATAGAAAAAAGCGAAAAATGTCGTGTCTCCCGCAGCTATCAGTTTGAGCCTGGCTTTTATTTCGCTATTAGAAAAGTCTGCACTTGAGACATCAGACGTAATAAATCAAATAAAAAGCTTCACCTTTAATTTATCATTTTTTAATTTAATTTTTTTTGTATGTAATTTGGTTATAAGAAATATTTTCAAAGATGCTGAAATAATTGCCAAAAAGTTGAATGAATTATATAATAAAATTCGTCTAGAAATTTATGAAAAAGAAGAAGAAGAAGAAGAAGAAGAAGAAAAAAAAAGAAATGATTCGCGAAGGAGTTAATGGATGAGGGGACACAAGTATAGTGCCTTTAATATAATAATAATCGAGGGAGGAAGAAGATGAGGAAGAAACAGGGTCGAGGAGACGCGCGAGTTCGGCGTCTGCGAATAGGAATATTACATTACGAAATTTCATAAATTCCCTTTAGCGAGCTCTTGGGCGTCTGACGCGAGAGCCGAGCCTCGCGCACCGAGAGTCTCTCGCTCCTCGTGTTTTTCCTGGTGAAATAATAATGAGCCACGACTCAACGTAAATCCGTCTAGCTGGTCTCTGCCTCAGCGCACATCAGAGATAGAGATAGAGAGATAGAGAATAGAGCTTGTCTATGCCAGCGACGCGAGCAGAAACAGAAACACAACCGTCTTTCCTCTCTGCCATATGTCCTAGTATAAAGCGAATCCACTACTCAGAGCTAACCAAAAATATAAATGTAAAATACTTTACGCTTCCAGAACTCTACCAATTTAATTATATCTCCTCTTGGTTACTCGATGCTTTTCGATGATTTAGATTAAGCCGGATTTGCTTACTCAATATACACACAAAAATAGACAGAAAAAAAAAAGTCTTTAGGTTAGGGGTGTGCGAATAGTCATTGAATCGAATATTCGAAAAGTTATAGTAAGCGAATCGAATATTCGATAAATTTTTGAATATTCGAAAATTTGACGAATATTCGATGAATTCGAATATTCAAAAAGTTATCGAATATTCGAAGAATTTGAATATTCGAAAAGTTATAGAATATTCGATGATTTTGAATATTCAAAATGTTATCGAATATTCGATGAATTCGAATATTCAAAAAGTTATCGAATATTCGATGAATTCGAATATTCAAAAAGTTATCGAATATTCGATGAATTTGTACATTCAAAAAGTTATAGAATATTCGATGAATTCAAATATTCAAAAATTTATCGAATGTAAGTTGAATTCGAATTTTCAAAAAGTTATAGAATATTCGATGAATTCGAATATTCAAAAATGTATCGAATATTCAATGATTTTGAATATTCAAAAAGTTATCGAATATTCGATGAATGTGAATATTCAAAAAGCTATCGAATATTCGAAAATTTATCGAATATTCGTTGAATTCGAATATTCAAAAAGCTACCGAATATTCGATGAATTCGAATATCCAAAAAGTTATCGAATATTCGATGAATTCGAATATCCAAAAAGTTATCGAATATTCGATGAATTCGAATATCCAAAAAGTCATCGAATATTCGAAAAATAATCGAAAATTCTAAATATTAAAAAATATCTATACTAAGAATGTGCGGAAAGTGATCGAATCGAATCGAATCGAAAAGCACTATCCGCATGCACAGAAGATTTTTTTAATAAAATAAACAATCTTCCGCGTACGATTTGTAAATAAAAGATGACTTGAATGAGAATTAAAAAAAAAACTGCATTCTATTCGTTTGCTCTGTTAAATGAATGAAAATCTGCGGAGTTGAATGAAATTTTAGCGTTTATTCACATAAATGTTAGCCGCGTAAATGAAAATTTTTCATCGTTGCGAATAACCGGATTTAGAGGGTTTAAGATCTCGGAGGCAAACGACGAACGAGTATATATATTAGTAAATTCTCGGGACGCTTCACGGAGACCCGACAGGTGTTTAAACTTCTTTAAACGAATCCGTTGAATAATAAAAAGCGGACCAGGAGGGGCAGAGGGGGCGGGGGGCGAGAGGGGTTGGCGGAGAAATGGGAGGTGGGGTTTTGACAGTAACGATATAGAGGCAAGTTTGCCTCGATTATAACAAAAGCGCTGAGGCGCAAGCCCGGCTCATTTGTTATTAACGGGTACTCCGTACAATGGTGTGGAGTATATAAGAGAAGAAGGGAAGAACGGAAGAGAACGAGGAAAGCGGCGTGGCAGTAACGAAAGTGCAGGGGACTTTGAACACAACTTCACACTTTGACTCGTGCAGAACTCCACCCGCGACCCTCCTCCGCCCCTCCTATGTACTCGACTCCTCTACGGTCTTCCGTAAATCTAGGTAATTATCAGCTAAAGTTGTCGGACGTCAAACTTGAGTTTTATCTCTCGCTCCCAGCAGACTCCGATGGACAAAAAAAAAATAAAATAAAATAAAATAAAACAAAATAAAGAGATAAAAGTCCTCTGATGCTAAAATAAAACTGTAAAATCTAGAAAGTATAGTTTCTCAATAAATATGGCAAAAAGGCTGCAATGTAGAACGTTGCTAATTGCTTTTTCTTTATTTCGTATCTTTCACAAAGCTTCTTTTTTTTTTTTACAAAACTACCTCTGCGAGGAAGTATGTTCATCAATTTTTATTTTAAAAAAAATTAATATCGTGATTATGATTGAAAAATAGAAAAAAATGAAAGACTGCTTGAACACTGTCTAAAAAATTCTTCTGTTTTTTTTTACAAATCTACCTTTCAGAGGAATCTATCTGAGGAATCTTACCTTTATGAGGAAGTATGTTCATCAATTTTTGCTTAAAAAAAATAATATTCTGATTATGATTGAAAAATAGAAAAAAATGAAACACTGCTTGAACACTGTCTAAAAAATTCTTCTGTTTTTTTTTACAAATCTACCTTTCAGAGGAATCTATCTGAGGAATCTTACCTTTATGAGGAAGTATGTTCATCAATTATTATTTCAAAAAAAATTAATATTCTGATTATGATTGAAAAATATAAAAAAAAATAAAACGTTGCTTGAACACTGTCTAAAAAATTCTTCTGTTTTTTTACAAATCTACCTTTCAGAGGAATCTATCTGAGGAATCTTACCTTTATGAGGAAGTATGTTCATCAATTTTTACTTAAAAAAAAAATTAATATCCTGATTATCATCGAAAAATATTTAAAAAACCAAAACCTCGCCCGAACACAATAAAAAAAAATCAAGACCGCGCAAATTTTGCAAAAATTACTCTTTCACAATGTACAATCATTTTTCGTTGAGACCAACGAAAAAAAAATCGATTTTTTGTTTCCTTATTCACCCCAGTGGATACAGCTACAATTCTCAAGAGCCATGCTGAGTATGTTATAGTGCCAAGAGCGCAGAATCGCGTGGTGTCGAGCATATATGGCTATAGGGCTACGCGACCGAATGGGGGGGGGATATGTTACGACAATCACGCGATGCTCCTCGCGTTATCTTCTCCCCTGCTGTAAGGGATGAAGCGAATGTCACGTACTATGGGAATTTTACGACGGCATCAATTCGCGAAATTGCGGTTTTTCCTACCGGACCCTCCGACAATACTATTTTTTTTTTTTTTTTTTTTTTTTTTTTTTTTTATTTTCCCTGTCTGTCTATCCTATTCCAGTTTTCCCCTCGACCGTCTGTGGAATACCATTCACCTGCATCCGTATACATACAAAATATCAGAAGGTATATCATTCACTCGACTTATATGGATTCTCGAGACTGAGAATTTTATCGTCTTTTATATCGCGTGTCGGATATTCTCACTCAGTCTCGCAACCGCTGTAAGAGCTCGAAAAAAAAAAAAAAAAAAAGAAAATAAAAAAGAAAAACAAGAATGCAAAGTGGAGCTTTGCACATTGCTTCCTCATGATCTTTGAATGTTTGCAAAAGTAACTCAATGAGGGAGTAATTTAATTTTTCTACGAAACATTTTCTCTTTTTTTGGTGATTTAAAGAAATTTCTTTATGGCCTTTAAATCTATTTTATCGCCATGCCTGGTTTAAAGAAATTTATCGACGTAGGCAGAAGCAAATGTGAAATTTTTTTTTTTTTCTTTTATTTTGCATCTTTTTTTTTATGAAACCATCCCTCGTTCAAGTATCATCGAGAAGCTATAGAAGCAAGCCCAGTATGTACATAAATAATCCACATTTTGATCGGCAGTTGCATTTTCATTCGACGATTTTTTTGTTCTTTTTTTTCTCCTTCAATTTTTGCTATTTGCTTACCGTATCGAGAGAGTACGTGCCGAGGTATATGTGGGAGGGTTAAAAAAAAAAAAAAAAAAGAAAGGATTCAAAAGTGCTTCGATGCAATCTCTGCACTGGCGTTTACCCACGTGCATGCACTGCTCCATATAGTACGGTATATAGAATTCAATCAATGCCCACATAGCACACGCGATCCTAGTTAATCGATCACGCATTGTCAAGCTTTCATTGAAACCCACAACCTTTTTTTTTTCTCTCTCTCTCTCTCTTTTTCTATTTACCCTTTTGATTCTTTGCGTTGCCTCAGGGGATGCTCCAGTAACGAAACAAAAAAAAAAAAAAACACACACACACACAGCCACTCTTTGCATTTTGGAAATATTATTGTACGCCCTTGTTTATCGTGTGTCCATTTGGTCCATTGATACAACAAGGACACTTTGTATTCTACTTTTAATTCTTTACTCAGTGAAATTCATTCATTGATTTTTAACGAACGAAAAATCTCTTATCAACAAAAATAGAATAAAAAACAAAAATTATTCTTCGCTCATTTAATGGACAATTTTTTCGAATTTTAAATCTGATCGAAATTCATTTTTACTCGAAAGTTATAGAAACACAAAATCTGCAAAAGATATCCTCTTTTTCTGTACCAAAATATGGCAAAAAAAAAAAAAAGATTCAACCGAATCCGAGGGAGTCAGGCAGATGTGCAAATGAGTTGACTTAAAATGCTCCATATATGCTCAGATGACCCCAATGAATTTTAAATAAAAAATATTAATTATGCATTTAACTTTTCCACTGAGAATTAGTGATCTTTTTTTTTGTATTAATACAGAAGCTTCTGTCAAAGCTTGTAAATTAAACATTTTTGCTTGTTGTTGTATTCAGTCATTTTCGTATTCGATTTTTCTTGTTTGAGATATAATTTAATAATACTTCGATATGCATTCAATTAATCGGAAGGTAGACTCGAGCCTCTCAATAAATAATAATTTTGCCTGCTTCTGATTGCACCTAATTATCAACGAAGTATCGGAATTGTCTTAAATTGTAAATTTATACGAGTGGAATCGTTGATGTCGCGAAAATCTTACTTAATAAATTTGATCACGTTTAAGAGACTGTCTATTTTTTTTTTTTAATTTTTTATATCGATCACTATTTTTGTCGGAAAAAAAGTGGATGTTACACGCGTGTGTCTCAAACAAGCCCGTAATTATGAAAGTCGATTTTTAAGTAACGTGTATACCGAAGCACCAACTATGCCGACGTTAGCGTGTTTTTATTCTTAAAAAATTATAGTACGAGAGAGCGTAAATGGACGAGGTACTTGGAGAGTCGATTGGTGGTGGTCGTAACAGTTCCGCGAGTAACCTGCTGTCGAGTCTAGTGTCAGCTCACACGGAACACATTTTTTTTCTTTTTTTTTTTCTCTTTTTCCTACCCCCTCGATATATACATACGGCCCAAAGACACTATTCTACTGCTGCACTTCGTCACGGTTATCTCCATTGTACTTTCGTTCTTCGATGCGCAAACTTTTATTGCATTGTTTTACGCAGTCACGTTTTGCTGTGTACACTTTGTAGGAGGATAGAAAGCGAATTGTTGAGCTGAAAATCCGAACATAAAAATTATTTATCGAGTTTGAAGGGAGTTTCTGTTTGTGAAAAATCAACCCTTAGTTTCTTGCTTTAAAATGTAATGTGTTTTTCAATTATGTGTGTTCTGTTAATGAAAAAGGATGCATAGCAAAATTTTAAACATTATTGAATTTTTTTTTTTCTCATAGAGAAAGCTTTTCAAGTCAGGACACTCAGAATGGTTCAAAATTTCGAGTCGTACAACAACGTTTGTATTTTAGTTGACGCGAATTGGATGGAAAAATGAAATTTTGCAGCATTTTGAAAATGTTGAAAAAATGTCCTGACATTTCTTCAAGATGTTGGTCTGGTTGAAGAAAAAACGTAGGAATTTTTTCAGATTTTTTTGTGAACTTTAATTAACTTTATTTGATTGCAAAGTAGCAACTCTATTTAATTGAAAAATAGCGTAAAACGAAATCGGAGAATTTTACAAAAAATGTTTTTGGAAAGTACGCTGAAAATCCAAAATTTTATGTTGTTATGATTTTTTTTTGCGAGCCGTAGTATAGGCGTTAAAAAATAAACAATGATTACTTTCATCGATGTTCAATGGCTGGAATATGCAATAAAAAATAATCTGAAAAAAATTCCCTCGTTTTTTCTTCAACCGGACCCACATCCTGAAGAAATATGAGTACATTTTGTTGCCATAAAAAATTGGAGTGGTCCACTTGACGTGTTTTGCCTCATATGGATTACCATGCAACAAGATTTGACTAAAAATTTCACGCAAATCGATCCAACGATTCTAATTTTACGTGTTGCATTTAAAAAAAATGTCTTTAAATCCGAAACAAGCTTGCCAAAAGTAGAACCTTCCAAATACCTTCCTCACTATTGAGCATCTTTGCCAAAGCCTTTTAACCCGGTCTGCTTAACTTAAATTTCACGAATGTCCTTAAAATCGATTTTCCATTTGGACAGAATGTAACCTAATATGTATCACACGAATCTAATTGTGGGAAGGCCCATGAAAGCCCTACAGTGGATCTAAACGAAAATGCACTGGCGATAAAAATGGTACTGAATACACAGAACTCGATGGGCATCGAATTTTATACCTACTGTGTGATATAGGAAGCGGGGAGAGGAGGATGACAGAGACAAGAGCGACGTCTGGCCGACGGCGAGAATTGTGGCTCTCGGGGTGATGCTGGTGGCACCACACAGCTTCCCAAAGTAACTCGTTTAATGGGCGACGGGGCGTCGCGACGCCGACGACGACGACGACGACGACGACGACGACGAGCTTATGCCCCGATTCCGTCAATCTTATACCGATTACAACGGCGACACCTTAAATATACATTTTATGCACTCGGTCGTATGAAATATTCAGGGACTAATGAATGTTGTACCAGGATAGTGGCTGGATAGCTGGGCTGACTGGTTGACTGGCTGGGCTAAGCTAGCTTTTGGCTGGCGGCTGCTACTTCTATATACCTTCTAGGCGATATCATCATCGAGACTATACTTTACCGACTGTAATTCCAGTCAAGCTGATCTCTGATTTCTCTTCTCCTTGTTCTTTTTATAAGCAACCTCGTGCTACGAGAGCTACGATCACAAACCTCCGATTGATTAATATATTAACGAGAGCGGGAAACGCAGCTAATTGTCTGGGACAAGTGATGCCTCCAGGCAAACAAATTAAACATAACATCAATTCGGATTGTGTGGATTACTCAAATTGATACAATATTACGTAGTTTTGAACTTTTGGAACCCTTCTCAAAGGAAATTCCATCAATTTTTTATATTTCTCTGAGGTAATAAAATTAATGTCACCGGAAATTTAATGCACTTTGTGTTACGAAGAAAGAATAATTGTATGTTTTTATTAATACAGTTAACATGGAATTTCAGGCAAATTACATATCATTTGTTGTTTAGAGTCAGTCGATTTGTATTAAAAAATTTAGCCTGACATCTCGTAATTTACAAAAGCGTGAAAAGAGCTTTAAATTTTTTTTTTTTTCAAAACGCTATAAAATTTGAACGACTCGAACAATATGCGGCAAATACAATCCCAAAGCTCGTTATACGACAGCCTACTTGTGTACCAAATTTGAAGAAGATCCATGGAAAATTACGACAGTTATCGTGCTGACAAGAAACCTGTTCACAGACATACAGACATTTTTTCCTAAAACAACTTTCACTTTTTTGAAATAAAAATCTTGCAAAAAAATTTTTTCACTAAAAAGAAGCTCACGCTATGAGTATGGAAAAGAAAAACCCAAACCCAAATACAATAAAGTATAGACAAAGTATTTTTTTTTGTAATATTGCCTCTTTATCGAAAGTGTAATTTGCCTTAGAATTTTAAATATCGAACCTTCCTGTAATAATTTGGGTTGAACGAAATCAGGGACATCATTCTTTTTTTTTCTCTATTAAATTATCTATTTCGTCTAACATATGACAAATGTTTGTCGATTTAACCGAGAATGAATTTTGAAGAAACGAAAAACTTGATTGATACATTTAGCATCTTGTATCCATCGAATTTCTAGTTGATCGAAATTAATTTCATTTCTCAGCTTACCGAGTGAGATTTCCTAACGGAATGAAAGACAAAAAAGAAAATGGATATTTGGTAGAATCGATTGGCGCTTGTTTTGGGACTGTCGGTCAGGCGTCAAGTATACGTTTGGTCTCGGTGTCGCGTATATTCACCGATGTCACCGCCGCTATACATTATCCGCTATTTCATATATACGGCGAGTCGCGCCAATTTTATTTTCGTACCAAAGCTTTTTTGTAAAATCGATGATGGAAATCGATATTCTCACTTTTTTTTTTCAGCAAAAATGCAGAAGAGTTTTCCAGTTGGCTTTAAGCAGCACTCGGGAACACACGCGGTTTTTTCTACTCCTCTACTTATAAATTTCTAATATATATACATATAGATATACATAAATGTGTGTCACAGAGTCTTAAAAGATTTTCCTTTCCTTTTGTTTTTCAGAGTCGGATACTCGAAGATGCATCAATAATGTGCAACTCCTGGTCACCGAGGCACAACGTGAGTACAATAAAACGAAACATATCTTTTTTATTTATAAACAAATTTAATAACATAAATTAATCAATATTTAATGGCATATGTAATAGAAAACATAAATGTGTGTATTATTCAAGATTTTATCTTAAAAATATATGTATGTTTCAATAATAATAGAATTCGAAAATAAAATTATGTGTTACGTAGTTTTTCGGCGATTGAGAATAAGTTGTTTGGTTTTGAATTTTTCTCGAATCGGTTGAGGGATTCAAAAGTTTTTACTTTTTTTTTTATTTTTTGAAATCACTATAACCCGAGAACGGTTCAAGTGATCGAAAATTTTGCATAAAACTTTTAATGCAATACTTCTAATGTTTAATACCAAATTTAAGCGAAATCGATAAAGTAGTTAAGATTTTATTCAAATTTACATTCTCGACTTCTTTTTTTTTTGGAAATACTCGAAAATGGTTCAAGCAATTGATTCAAATTTTTGCATACAGAACTTAAATAGACTGTGTCAATGTTTGATGTTGAAATTGGAATGAAATTATAAGATAGTTAAGATTTTATAGAAATTTGAATTTTCGTTTTTTTTTTTCAATGCTCGAGAATGGTTCAAATGATTTAAATTTTTGGAAAACTTCAATAGACTGTATCAATGTTTGATGTTGAAATTGGAAAAAAAAATAAAATAGATAAGATTTTATAAAAATTTGCATTTTCTTTTTTTTTTAATGCTCGAGAATGGTTGAAATGACTTAAATTTTAGCATACAGAACTTAAACAGTTTGATGCTGAACTTGAAAAAAAAAAAAAAATGATAAATTCGTTAAGATTTCATAAAAATGTCCATCATCATAATTTTCTTTTAAAAATTCTGTAACTTGAGAACGATTCAAGCAGATTCAAAATTTTGCATAAAACTTGAATGGGTCATTATTCGAGTTAAAAATATCTTCATAATTCAGAAAATTTCTAATAATTTTTTTCTCACAAAGCTTCGCTCCATGAAGAGGCCAAAATGGTCAAACACACATCCTCGTACAGGCATTTTTGTAAAAAAAAAAAAAAAAAGCGTTGTCAAAGTTACAAAATAATGACAAAGCAATTATCAACATTTTCCTTCGCAGTATTCTCAAGTACTTTCACGTAAAAATCTAAAAAAAAAATAAAAAAGAAAACAAAACTTTCTCTTTGAGAGGAAGCAAAAAAATGATTTCAAAAGTAGTGTCGAAATTTAATCACCCAACGACTTGTGCCCGAAAAAAAAAAAAAACAAAAAACAAAAAACAATGAAAATAAGATTTTGTTTTTTTTTTCCAAAGAGAAATAAGTTAGAATTAAGTTTTATATCGTACTTTCTCTCTCGCTGAAGCATCGGGTGCAGCATTGGTCTCGTGGAGAGGCTTGGGGTGGTGTTTTAATGGTCGCTGAGAAAGGGTCGTTGCTGGAAAGGCGAACGGAAAGGTGAAGAGCAGAGACAAGTTCTGGATGGTTGTTTTCGTATATATCCTATGTGTGTGCGTGTGCGTGTGCGTGTGTGTGTGTGTGTGTGTGTGTGTGTGTGTGTGTGTGTGTGTGTGTGTGTTTGTGTGTGTTTGCACAAGCGCGTAACCCACGTACTCTCTTGTATAGCAAACGGGCCGGTAATATTTATGCTTTACCGTGGAGTCGCGCACGTAGTTACCCGCTCGGTTAGAGGGCCGCGTCCCCACCCACATAAACTCGGCTAACTCGTGGTTACGATTATGGCCAAAAGCAAATTGATTATTTAGATATACGATGAGCGTCGAGCATCAACCGGTCGCGGTATCTACAACACGTGCACACGCCCAGAGCCCAGCGGATAGTTTGAGTGCCGTAAAAAGAGTCAAGTGTCACTTATGCTTTCCGCGCGAATGCTTGTCGGACACACCTGCAGCTTTAGCCCTATAGACATCGCGGGAGCTCTTGATCCTCTGGCTGTCCGTTATCTCGTCATACCGGCACGTGTTTTCCCACCGCTTTCCCTTGGATCTTTAACCCCCTCCATTCTATCCTCTTTTTTTCCTTAGGGTGGGTGTCGCCTCTATCATCGTGCTGATCAAATATTCAACTGTAATTTGATAACGAAATACACGACTTGTGTGCTATGAAAAAATTAAAAAAAAAACGCTACTTTTGTTTTGCAGAACTTGGGTTTAAGAAATATTTTCAATTGTACAATTTGCCAAAACTCTCGTCTACATATTTTTCGTCGCTGTGGGTTGCTTAATGAAAATTGTGGTTTGACGGAAATTTATGCTTTTAGGGGAATTGATGATGTCGAACTTGAGAATAATTTTGATTTAAAATTTGAAACAGACTTGAAATAGATGTTCAAAAATTATGATGATAGTTTGTTTGTTTTTTTTTTTTTTATTGGAAATGTGTATGACAATTGTTTGGGCTGCAATTTTTTTTTCCTTGATAGCGATATGCTTGGATAAGGTGCTCAGTTGATTTCTGATTTTTGTGTATTAAATTAAATTCAATAAAAATTTATGCCGAAAGAAGGACGAAAAGACTTGTATTTTAAAAGGGAAACTTCAAGCCTCTCTGGAAGGAGTACGTTTTTTTTTTATTTTCAAAATCTTTGGAGTGTGTTTTTGAATTATTTGTAACCAATTTAGAGGGGATTAAAGCGATTAAAATTCGATTTCACTCCATCAAAGAAACACCCTAATAGACATAATCTACAAAATGTTACAGACTTCGTACTTCAGAAAATATATTCCGGTGCAGCCAAAGAATATTTTTGGTAATAATTATATACGAAACATCGTTTTATGCTTTTCGTCTGATTTAAAGTCTAATAAAATCCAAACAGGTATTTCAATTATTATACATAAATCAAATTGTTGCTCTACAAACATCCCAAATTTAGGTTCCATTGATAAAAAACAAATTATCGCAAACGTATCCAGATTTACAGAAGAAAAATCAACGAAGCTCAATAATAAATAACCAAAAAAAAAAAAAAACATTAAATAGACAGATAAGCAATTACAAATAAATTCGTTGAAAGAAAGAGTGAGAAATTTTCATTCGCGGATGAGACAATTTTTTTTTTTTTATTCCCCATTACTTCCTCCAGCTATTCGAGCGCAAAATTTCATGCCCGATATTAGCCTCATTCCGTGCTCCGCCATGTACGAGCGAAATAATCGAATCAAGTTTGCCGCTCGAGGACGAAAGTTTGTCTCGTCTGGGAAATGCCAGGGCACAATTGTTGAAGCGGGACTTGAACGCGCGATTTTCACAGTTACAGACACACACACACACACACACAATAGTGAAACAAACCGTGGCGAAACAATCGATTTCTATTTCCAGTTGTATCAAGCCCGTATCGTAAAACACAGCGCGATGCCCAGAGAAGAGCTGGTATAGCTAGCCAGCTAGTTGGCAATTGCAGCTCAAGAGAGAAAGATATTCACAAGCATTAAGTCCGGGGAATAATTTATCTCTATCTTGCTCGTCCTGGTTTAGTGATTGACAAGACCACTGGCCTCTAATTGTCATCGTTAGAAATAAACCCCCGGCATCCTGATCGAAAACCTCATCAGCGTCTCAAACTGTTTTAGTCCCACAGCACTGTCTGGCAATATCTTCATTTCCGGCTCTGATGCTATTTATTGTCAAAGGGTTGCACACCTTTTATATAAAAAGAATTAAAAATTAACATGAAATTTTCGACAATTTATTGAATACTACTTTCAAGCTACATCCACCGATGATTAGAAAAATTTAAAAAACCAAAAATTCCAAAGTAGAACTTTGCAACATTGCTTCCTGATTAATTTTCATTTTTAACAGAGCCACCTTTATGAGAAAGCTCATTTATCAGTTTTGGCTACGTTTTTTTTTTTAAATCATTTTCAAATGTTAAAAAAAATGTGAAGTAAAAATAAAAAACATTATTTCTGACGTAAAAAATCAGACTAATTAATCACTTTTGTAGCAATTGATTATAATGATAAGAGCGGGAAAAATGTATTTAAATATAAGCAATCTGACACCTCAGTTGCTTAAATTGTGATACATTTTTTTCCGAGTCTCTACTTGAACTCGTTTTGTACAAATTTTTTGTGTTGCTGCTTTTTGGAGGATGAACTTTCGAAAATATTGCGAAGATTTCGCTCAAGCCCTTAATTTTTAATTTACACGAGAGATGGCAAATACACGTGTGGGTAACCCTAACTGGGATTCCGAGACACCGAAATATTATTATCCACCAGCTAATGGGTACAATGACTGTCTGACCCTCGGAAAATACGAAGAGTGAACAGCCACAGAGCTAAATGTCTCGTGTATGTGTCAGACACACGAACCAGCAACAGTTATCCCGATCGCTCTATTTTCACATTGAAATTTAATAAAATTTATAACATGGTAATGAGCATCGAAAATTTTCCAAGTCTGGAGCTTTTAGACTTGCGTCCTGATTTCAAAATTAACGAGAGACGAGAAACCGAGAGAGTGAGAGATGATGATGATGATGATGATGATTATGAGCACACACGTGAAAAGTGACATCAAACCGAGTTCGCCCAGTTTTGAGTTAATCGTTCGTAATTGACGTCTACCCGGTGAGAAAATTACATCAGATCCCCCCTTTTTGCCCGTGTCTGTGTCTCATCCAACTGAGTGGAATCTAAAAGAATTATGCTTCATATTTTTCTCACGAGGTCCTACGAAATCTCTTGTTATTACGATTCTACGTCGCGATTCTCCAAGCAGCGAACTTTCGACCATAGACTGGATTTCGGATTACTAAATCTATTTCCATATGGCTGTTTGTCAAACCACGCATGACACACGAATGAATTAAAAATTCATTTCTCGTAGATTCACATTAAGACGTTTCATTTCATTGTAATGTACCTTGTTTGACGGGAGAAAGAGAAATAAAAGGCAGAGAAAAAAGAATCAACGTCTTTCGAGACACTCACAGACACTCACAGACATGAAAATCTCGAAGTCCAACATTTTTTTGGATTGCAATACCTTCTCTTTTAACATACACCCCATGTGATAAGAATGTAAAAATTTGACAAGTCCCGATTTTATTTCAGAAAAAAAAAAATCACTTTTCAAAATGAAATTATTTTTTGCGGATCGATGAGTGTTAAGATCTCTCAATTTCGTCCCGGATGTACAGAGCTGGGAGGGGGGGGGGGGGGGCGATGCACGAAGAAATTTCATAAAGTATATAGAAGTGGTATATCGAACCAACGAAGATGTTCACGCCTAGACGCCAGATACTCCGCCATGCAAGCAATAATTCGAACAGTCTGCTCGTTTTCGTGTCAGATGTCAGATTTTCTCGAAGAATTCATTTATTCACGGATTCACCAGACTGCCACCCTCTCGAACCGGCGCCGGCACCGCTTCGAAATCCACGGAGCTGATTTCGCTGTCGGTAGGGCTTGCATATATATAGCATATATATATATACACACACTACCGGCAACCATCACGTCCACCAATACCAACCGCACATCCATACAATGTAGGTTAACGTACAGAAATAACGTAATCGTGCCAATTCCAACTATCGCTCTCGCTCCAGTGTTCGTCTCTTCCATGCTCACGGCTATAGATATCCTTCGGTTCAAAAGGATTCTGGACTTACCAGTATTTCTCATCCATATATCACATCTCTTACCAGTTCTCGACATTACTCGGGGCACTTCTTCGTCAATTTTCATCTCATTAAAAATTCGTATTCTTTTTAAGAAGACGAAATTTCATAGAGGATAAAAATAGCAAAACTTTATCTACGGAGACTGACAGTGTTGTCGTAGGAGGGGTTTTTTTTTTTTTTTTTAAATATACTATTTCTTCTTAAATTTCCATCCAAGTGGTTGTAAAATCGTATTCCTTTTTACAAGGAATCATTTTAAATGAGGATTAAAACAGTAAATCTGTATATAGAAAGACCGACAGTTGTAGGATTTTTGTTATAAATGTATGTTTTTTTAAAGAGGCTGTTCCAACCCGCCGGGACGAAAGGAGGCTATTCCTGCCCTGCGAGATAAAATGATAGTTTATTTCATTTATTTTTGAATTAAAATTTTGTCACAAAGACAGTTTCCATGCGTTTAAAAGAGTCGCGTTATAAGTGAAACTATAGACGCGCTAAGACGACTTGTTTGAAGAATGACACTCGGAAAAATAAAGCGAGAAATGACGCAAAAAAATGTGTGTACGTAGTGCTTATGAAAAAGTGAGAGGGAATTGAGCGCGAGAAAGAAAAGAGACGAAGGTTTAGAAGATGTCTAGTCGTCTATCGAATAGAAAATATATATTCGCGCAGTGGGGAGGCTTCGCCCCCGCCCCCCACTCCACTGGGGCTTCGCCCCTGGACCCCGTCGCCTACGTCAGCAAACTCGAGCCTCGACTATTTCAGCGCAGTCGGAAAAGAAATACTATAATGTACTATTTATTCTATTTAAAGAATAACAGAATTTCTAATCACCGATCTTAAAAATCGAATAGAAAATGTATATTTGTGCAGTGGGGAGGCTTCGCCCCCGCCCCCAAAACTCCACTGGGGCTTCGCCCCATCGCCTACGTCAGCAAACTCGAACCTCGACCATTTCAGCGCAGTCGAAATAAAAGTATCGTAAGCAACACTGACGCAGTGGATCTTCACGCATTTTCCAACCTAGTACTATAATGTACTATTTATTCTATTTAAAAAAAGATAGAATTTCTAATAAATGATCTTAAAAACGCTCTGATACTAATGTTTCAAAATTAGTAGCTAAGAAAGAGAAGTAATTTTTCAAACTTAAACTCCACCTCTTTGTCTCGGTACAAGACCAGAGAAGACGATAAATAATCTCGACGTTTGTGGGCACGGTAATTCAATCGTAATTGGCTAATCCTTAACGCCCCATGTTGTTCGGTGAAAAGAGAAGAATAAGAGAGAAAGAGTGAGAAAGAGAGATGATTAGGGTGGTAGGTCGCTTCTGAGACGTCCCGACGCTTGGAAAAATGAGTCTATTAGCCTTGAGGGTTAGCAGAGAGAAGAAGGTGGGCTACCAGACTAAGCGGGTTTTCGTCCTGAACGCTCTCTCACCATCAACAGCAACAAGTTTGTCGGCAAAACAACGCTGTGTTAACTACTTCTCTCTCTCTCTCCCTCTCTTTCTCTCTTTCTCTCTTTCTCTTTGCCCTGTAACAACGGCAATTTGTATTCGAGACAGAAAGTTCGGTCCATAATACAGTGTCTGGTATACAGCACTCGTTGCTCTCCGGATTCTCGTGGGTATTACAATCCCTGTGAGTAAGGACGATATTCGCTCGGCCCTCGAAGGATGACACGAAAGACCAAAGGAATTTATGGCTCTGTTAACACTCGCTTAAGCGAAACATTCGTCTCTATGAGACGAGGCTTAGCTATCAAAAATTAGCCCTACACATCACCCCAGAGAATTATCGCTCTACAGACATGGGAATTAGGAGGTGCTGATTGGGCTCAATTAGGGAAACTAATTACAACAAATTTGGCCTGCCAGTAATTTCGATGAATTTATCAATTACAGAAAATGCTAGTTAAACTCGTACGGACAGAATTCTTATCACAATTATTTGCTGAAAATTCGTCGACACTAATTGGCTAATTGCGCTGATTTAATCAATTACAATCGATATTGCTTTATGGACAAATCAAGTATATTAGAATTTTTGAAAAACTCACTAGAGTCTCTCGACAATAGATAGCTTCAGTTAAAAATAAATAAAATTTTGTTTAAAATGGCTGATTTTTGTGTAATTAAAATAATGTCACTCAAAGCTGAGACTCCGATCTCGGAGATAAGGCATAAAAGTGGAACTTCGGCAGGGAGAGAAGAGCTTGTCGGTGGAAAAAGCAGGAAAGAAACGGAGAAGTTCATAAATAATCGAAGCGTATATACGTCCGCGGGCGCGCACGTCGTGCTGCTTTTCGCATGAAAGATTGATCGCGAGAAGGTATACGTAGAGGGTAGCCACAGGGCTCGAGGTACAAGCCCGTGGACGTCCACGGCGACGATCTTCATAATGAATACAGAGATAGGAAGCCCCGTTTTTCTACAGGCTATATACAACGACAACACCGGTGATGCTATAATCGAGCTGTAATAGAGAAGAAAATCACCTTGCCCTTAGGATTTCACAAGTTTCACCAAAGGTTTTGCCGCTCTATGCAAAAATAACGAAAAAATATATAGTTCGTCGGTGGGAAAAAAAAACTAGGAGAATTATGAATGGCGATTGGAGGACAATTAGGGTCATCAGGCGTCAAACGTCAAGGACATTAGTCTCAACATTCTCTTCTTTTTTTTTTTCTTCTTTGACAAACGTATTATTTTGCACTCTGAAATATTATGCAGCTTTTAATACACTTTCCCTAACTCGTGTGATGAAAGAAAATGCATGACAATCGGGTTTTAAAAAAGTTGCAAAGTAGAACTTTGCACATTGCTTCATTGATTTCTATCAGGAAGCTTATTTATCAATTTTGGCTTTCTCGTAGAGGAAGCATTCTGAAAAATTGATTTATGATTAAAAATCGAATAATTAATTAATGAACTCGAGGTTTTCCACCAGTCTGAGTGTGAAAATCTGGAATAAAAAAAAATTTCACGAAAACAAAGCGTTGTTTATTGAGGAAGCAAATTTTAGGCATCGATCATTCTCAATCTGTATTTAAAAAAAAATCCTCCATATGATCTTCAACTTACGACGTATGTTTGAAAAAAAAACCTGCTGGAAATAAGATTTTTAAATATTTTTCATATTCTCAAATGACACAATTGAAAGAATATATATATATATATATTTTTTTTTTTGAAATTCGTTTCAGGGTGACATTTTTGGAGGACTCAACAGTGGTCTTCAGGACGGATTGCTCTCAAGAGCGGAGGCTCTTGCAGCCGATCTTGGAAAGCACAACGCCGGCACGCCGATGCCACTTAAACACGATCCCGTGTCGGTTTATCATCACGGTGCTCACATGCCAACCCCACATCCAAACAATCGGCCACATCACCAGGTACAATCACACCTATTTGTGAGTCCAGCAACATTGATAATAAAACCAAAATTATCAATTTATTCATTATACTATTATACATATATATATATATTTTTTTTTTTAAATAAGGAATTTTAACAATAAGCGCAAAGAGTTGATGATTTTTCTTCTTTTTTTTCTCTTGTGAATAGAGATTTTTTTTTTTTTTTTTTTTTTTTTGAAAAATTAAAACAGTTTTGTAAAATGTTTGAAGGGTTTTTTCCGAACGCGGAATAATCCTGTAACGGCCTCTGTGTATATGCGGTATAAAAAAATAATCTCCAAAAACAAATCCCGCAACGATGAGCTTTTCACGTGAATTTCCGAGACAACAAAAAAACTGATGCGAATATTTTACAAGCGAAAAATATCGCGTGCGTTCCGCGTGTTTTTAAAATTTTATTTCTTTTATTTTTATCTATTTTTAAGCTTCGAGCACGTCAAGGCTTTGTCGTGATTTTCCGCAAAATATTTGATGAAGTTTTAAAAATTCTTTTCGACTCCGTTGCTCGCGGAGAGAGGATCAATATATATATATATATATATATTTTTTTTTTTCGTCGAATATTTTGCAATAAGTATTCGCAGAGACCCTAAAGCACTTTAATTTCGTATGATTCAGAGGGAAAAAATGTTTTTTCATCGGTGTATTTTTTTTTTTTTTTTTTTTTTTTTTTTTTTTAAATATACATATCGAACGATTGTACCACGTACAATTGTTATTGTCAGCCTCCAGACTCGACAATCGTATATTCACAATTATACACGCCATTTGTCCAGCATCCACACACACACAAAAAAAAATCCTTTTTCGAGCTGGAAATAAATATAAAATTGCTGTGTTGATAGGAAAAAAAAAACTCGACAAACATCCCCTGACCCCTTTTGATGTGTTACAAACCCCTCTATTTCGTTCTGCGTCACGCAATCAAATGTATACTATTGTACAATTCGTATATATTCTGGCAGTGATGGAAAACAAGAACCGTATGACCGACCATTGATGATTGATGCGGGGAATTGGCTGACTTTAAAAATTCTTTAGACAGCTTTAAAATTTCGCGAAAATTGCTGAATCAAAGGTTAACGCGTATTTATATTTTCCGTCAGTCGGCGTCGAATCGCAGAATCTATATAAAATATAATATTTTGCTTTATAAATTTTGTCTGGATGAAATAAAATTTCTATTCAATTGGTTCAAGTTTTTGTGTGAGTTATGAGCGACGATATGAATTTTTTTTTTCTCACAAAGTTAAATTCATATTGAATAAAAAATTTGCTTATAGATTCGACTTGAATTCAAGAATTCAAACATCGTTCTTTGAAAATTTATTTTTATTTTTTTTAAATATCATTATAGAATTAATAAAACTTGTTAAAGTGCAGACAAAAGTCGAAAAATGGATTTCAAAACTATAATTCTTATCTTGGATTTAAAAATCCGACGAAACATTAAATTGCTGAAAAATTTTTAAAATAAAAAAAAAGTGGAATATGAGAACACCAATCTTTCATGGAATATCAGCCACCCAAATTTTCGAAAATAATCGGAGTTTCAAAGAATTAAAAATCTCATAAAAACCGAACCTATTTATATACTTTCATCCAAAAACCAATTTCGATCGTCCTTTTCATTTTTGTAATATTTGTTTTTGTTTACATATTTGTAAAAAAAATTATTTAGCTCGACAGCTATAAATTTGCAGCAAATTTGAAGAAAAGTGCAAAATTGAATAAAATTTGTAAAGATGTTAGAATTTTTTTTTTAATTATCACAAACAAAGCTGTCCAAATTGAGATTTTTTTTCTACAACCACTTTTCTCAAAATTAAAAAAATAATATTCGAAGTGAAAAAGATGTTTCACGAATTTTTTTTCTCTATTAGAAATCAAAAATCTACGAGCCCACATTTACACTTATGATTCCAGATGCCCCACTCATCGCTGCCAGATCAGCGGCTCTCCGTTACAGCAAACCCCATAGCTATTTCCCACTCGTTCGAATGAATATGCCAATTATACACGCTTCATATTTGTAAACATACTCCTTCCCCATTAGCCATTTATCCCCATGTCGCCCCCCTCCCCCGCCCTTATAGACATCTCGAAACTGACTATACACAACATACACCCTATAAATATATAGGTGATCTGTACCCCGTGCTGCGAATTATGATTCTCGGTCGCCCAAGCGCAGATGGTCAGAGCGTTAAGTGTCGCATAAAGTCTGTTTTTATTCGCTACAGTATATATAGTTTGACGACGGATTCAATAAACAGTGGGGTTAAGGGGTTGAAGGGGGTTCGGGGGTTTGTCTCGAGTCAGAGGCATGTAACGAGTTTCATATGCTCGAGGGGAGCAAGAAGGAGTGATGGACCAAACTGCAGATAGATTTCGGGAGCCAGAGAAGGGGTTGGGGGGTCGAGGGGGTTAGGGTTGGGGGTGGGGGGATTTGTCTCGAGTCAGAGGCATTTAACGAGTTTCATATGGTCGGGGAAAGCAAGAAGGAGTGATGAACCAAACTATTCGTAGATATCATGAGTTAGAGGAGGGGGCAGGGGTCGAGGGGTTTGGGGCGGGGGGGGGGGGGGGGTCGTCTCGAGTCAGAGGCATGTAACGAGTTTCATATGGTCTAAGGAAGCAAGAAGGAGTGATGGACCGAACTATAGATAGATTTCGGGAGCTAGAGAAGGGACGGGGTGGTCGCGGGGTTTGGGGGGAGGGGGGGGGGGGATGAGTAGAGAAAAGTGCATGAGTGTACTCTAACGAAAGAGGCTTGATAACCCTATCCCTCCCCTCTCTTTCTCTCATGTCAACGTAATGATGAAATATTGCGTGGGGTGTGTGTCTCTGGAGAAGCGCACACCGTCCGCATCACCCCAGCACATATATGCGAGAACCACAGCACTCGTTCGTGTGTCACCCCTCGCCCAATTCGAATATAACTATGAGATCCCCCACAGAGCGTGAGGTAGCCCAGGGGTCGTTGGTAACCGCGCACGGGCCCATCCCGTATATATGTATATATATATATATAGTGCAACTGGCAATTCTCCTGTTGGTTCTCCTGTTGTACACGGCCAATGTATATATACGGCCAACGAAATAGGTGGTATATCGGGGTTGTATGAGCGAAAGAGAGAGAGAGAGAGTAATGCAGGAGGAAAAGAGAAAGCCGGAGAATTGGCTACCCGCATAACGTCGATGTCACTTCGGGGGCGGCGGTTTTCAACCCTCCTCTAGGGCTGTGTAATTCGGCGATATTCTGATGCAAACATGAAACTTCAACTATGCTGCTTAACATGGAAATTCTCTTCCAGCATTTTTTTTTCTTTTTTTTTTTTTTTTTTTTTTTTTTTTACGAAACAACGGTTTTAGTTTATATGCTGTAACCATTTTCTTGATGCAAGACTTTGGTTTTTTTTTTACTCTGGACACTTATAACTATGAAAACTTCCAAATTTAACTTACATTACCTCTGACCCTAATTTTGAAAAGTTGTCACCATTAATTTTGTTGAAAGTCTAATCGTGACAAAAAAAATCCTGGGAGTACTTTAAGCATCTCAGGAATGGGTTTCAATTGTGGTTATTTTGAGAGAATATTTATTTTGAGGCTTGTAAAAAAAAAATTATGACTTTTACAACTTTTTATACTTTTGGCTAAAATTTTATTTGGATATTTTTGGGATAATTGCAAACTTCCTTTTTGTTTTCAGTAAAATTGAATTCTCTTCAAATGTTTAAAAATTGTACAAAGAGCCATTTTTTATTACATATTAAAAAGACGCTAAGAATTATTTTAAAAAAATTTACTCAGTTGAACGTTCGTCCAAAATCTAAAAACCGCGTTTGTATTAATAATTTAATGAAGCATAATACAGATGAGGATAAAAAATATATTTTTTCAAATAATTTTTTACCACAAGTCTGCTTTTTGTTTTTACTGTCATCGAATTTACTTTAAATGGCTAAAAATTCTACAAAGAGTAATTTTTATAATTAAACTCATTGTAACACATTAAAACGGAATAAAGAATCATTTATATTTTAAACATCTCCATTTAAAATAATCTTTTCAGCCCAATAATATTCATCTCATCGAATCTCTGCTGACCGTTAATCAAAAATCTGAAAGCTGCTTTTCCCCAAATAATTGAATTAAAAAAAAAGTAATTGCATCAATCAATGTTTAAACAAAATGTATTTCAATATTTTTTTTTTTTTTTTCAACACTTCATGTTTCTATCTGAGGTATCAGAGTTCCTCCTCAGCCTCTCGGTGCCTTTTTATTTCTGCGAAAGAGTGGTGGCTCACACACACACTCGGTCCGGGAAGCGTGGAAAAAAATATGAAGGGAACTCATAAATAATTTGTAAGGGGTCGCGGCCGCCGCCGCCGCCGCCGCCGCCGCCGCCACCGGAGCCCCGTGTGTGTTGCGTTCTCGTCACTGCTGCCGGTGGCACTGATGGTCACCGTCGGGGTGCACCACCGCGACATACCGGCAAATAGCACACGACTCTGTCGTAGCGCATACGGTCACGGCACGTGCTGCATAATTGTGCGCGACGCTCTTGCTGCATGAACCGCGGCTGTATAATGCCGGGAACGCGTACTATACACACATTTTACACGCTCAGCGACGCGACGAGAGGATATCGTTTCTCGCACACACGGACAGGTTTCTCCTTCCACGAGATCACCCCTCGCTCATCTCTACACATGCTCCCATGCTCGATTGCTCTCGTGTTACATTTCACCAATTATCCAATTCAATTCACTATTGGACGCGCTGGTGGTGTAAAAAAAAATTGCAAATTAGAACTTTGCACATTGGTTCATCATTAATTTCGATTTTTCTACAAAGCCACCTCTGCGAGGAAGCTTATTTATCAATTTTCGCTTCCTCGTGGAGGAAGCTTTGTCTAATATCTGTGACAACAAAACGTTAATTTTTTTTTTTTTAAATTCAAACTCGAGTATAAGTTCCAACTAGTTTACCGATCATATCAATTTACCGATCACTAAATTTTGTACCTAGCAGCGTATAATGTTTTTTTTTTTTTTTTTTGGAGAAATTCGTAATCTCATAAAAATCGAATCTATTTGTCGATTCGTTCCAATTCAATTATTTGTGAAAAATATATTTAGCTCGATATCTACACATTTGCGAAAGCTACAGGACGTACAGAGATTTTTCGAAAAGATTGAAAATTGAATAAAAAATAATCGTGTGTTTGAATTTTTTTACGTCACGTCTATGGAGAAGTTTATTTATGAATTTTGGCTTCCTCGTAGTGGAAACATCGTAAAAAATCGGTTAATGAATAAAAGTCGAATAATCGATTACTGACATCTGGTGAGATTTTACGTTAGTTAGAGGAGAATGAAATTTTATTGAAAAATTCAAAATCCGATAAAAATCGAAGCTATTTGTCGATTTATGCAGAAATCTAATTTTTCAGGTTTTTATGGAAAACCTAATTTTTCAACTTTTTATGAAAAACCTAATTTCTCAACTTTTTATGAAAAACCTAATTTTTCAACATTTTTTAAAAAACCTAATTTTTCAACTTTTTATGAAAAACCTAATTTTTCAATTTTTTATGAAAAACCTAATTTTTTAGGTTTTTTTTTAAATTAAGTTTTTACAAAAGACCTAATTTTTTTTTTCTCTTCATAGTAATAACAAAAGTTTTCTCTGTTTCCAGTCATTGTTATTGAATTGAAAAGCACAGGGGAGAAAAAGAGGGGGCTGGAAGGGGAGAGTTGTGTACAGAAGTATACCGAGGTTATTTAATCGGCTTCAATCGAATGATACTTACTCGAGTACACATTGTTGTGGGCGAATGGTAGGAGTGCGATATAAGCTTGCAGCCAAGGTAACGTGATTCCAGGCCGCAGTAGGCAGGCCAAGCTTTGAAAGCATAGGTGCAATCTTTTCTAGCCACCGACTGCTCGTAGTATATGACGTATTTTTAGCAAACTCAGTGATATACACACAGAAATGTCCGAGCAACATTTGACAGTGAATTGTTTTCATCTTCTATTAAAAAAAAAAGAAGAAAAAAAAATCAGAAGAAGCTTGAAAAAATGAATGCTATCGCTGGTCCACTTTGGGTCTATTCTTAAAAATGTTTGATATTCACAGAATTTTTGAGATTTTTTTTTCTTTATTTTCAATTCTAGCTTTCGAGATTAGTTAGCTTTGAAAAATCACGATATGTTTAGAAAAGAAAAAAATCTGTTAGCCTTTTCGAGGTGGAACAATATTAGGAAAACATCATTGTTCCAAATCCGAGAGTTCGAGGATCTGACACCGGGTCGAAGTGGTATGGATTGCCCCATATGTATGTCCGTTCTTTCTCGCGAACCCTCTTATTGGCGCGTGCCGTTGTTATCCGCCGGGTACTTTTGCCGTCGTGAGTTCCCAAAGGCCAAGCCACTACGACTCCCCTCAATGTCGAGTCGATGGCAAACTGGCAATTCGATTATCAAACTTTTCTCCCTTTTTTTTTCTCTCTCCATTCACCTTCTCCTCGAACTATACTCGAAACTGAACTTCACTATTTTACGAGAGACTCAACTGAAATTCAATCATTCAATCAAATTAGTTCATATTTTACTTCAACGAATCACATGGAAAAAAGAAAAACAAGGCTGCAAAGTAGAAGTTTGGACATTGGCTTTCTCATTATTTTTCACCTTGCAGAAACGTCCCAACTCTGAATAAGTATGTCGATGAATTTTGAGAAAGCCAACATTTTTTCTCGCTAAATTTTCGTTGACATGAAAAATTTGCAAAGTAGAACACTGGACATTGCTTCCTCATCAATTTCGATTTTTCACAAAGCGTGATGAAGCAAAATGGCGAGACAAATTTTGTCTTCATGAAAACAAGGCTTCCCCTATTTGGAAGCAAAAAAGAAACCCATTTCCACGAGAACAAAGTTTCCTTCGTAAGGAAGGAAAACGTTCATGTGGGTCAAAGTGGGATCAAACCGTTTATCAGAGTGAGCGAAAGAAGTAGAGTGAAGGAAATATATTATTATGACTAAATGCGGAACTCACAGTGATCCGGTTCTCGCGATCGGATCGTGTGGAAAGTTGGTTACTTTCGACACGAAGACACCGCTAAAGTATGACAAAGAAAGCGTTGGTCGTGCAATTTGTGATTCACAAAGTACCGACGTATGAATATAAATGAGCAGTTGGAAGAATGTACCTTTAGTATTTTCCTCGACGATAGGGAATGGACAGAGAGAGAGAGAGAGAGAGAGAGAAAGAGAGAAAAGAACCTGGCAAGTGTGTCCACTATATAGCACATTGCGATATCGATTCACGTGCTATGCCCAACGTTTTGCTTCTATGCCTCCAAGCTGCTCGTTTCTTTCCATCGAGGTTCTTCCTAGTATCTTTCTCACGTGCACCCTCACCTTTTTTACTCAACCTCAACAGCGACTCTATATACCCACTTCGATTTTACCAATCCAATTTCTCAGCTTGCGATAGCTGTTAGTATATATATATATATATATACACATATATCGTGTACCCAAGTGAACACTTGAAATGCCAACGGTTACGAGTCTGGAGAACCCGTGTTATCCTCAATCCATTCATAAATTACCTCTTTAAAAACAACAACAAAAAAGTCTTTTGCTGATTAATTTAGTGACGTTCGCTCGTGAAATCGTCGGCCCATTAATTGTCAAGAAAATTCTTCTGACAATATGAAGGGAACGTGTATTCGAGAGGGACGCCGATCTATGGATTTAAGGGGACCGATATACGGGTGGAGTTCCTCAGGAACCGAGTTCGGCCTAAAATAATGAACCTGAAGTAAAATAAAATGTCAGGGAGTTCGAGGGTCAGGACCCAGTTCGAATTGGTCAGGTATACCCCCCAAATAAGCTCCCCCAATAGTTTTTACAATTTAACCATACAAACAATAAGTACATGATAATTTCACGACTCATATTACTGAAACATTAGCGCGTTACACGCGCGTCAATTAAAAGTACGCCGCTTGTTGCTTGCAGATGAGTCATCCAGGTATGGAGAGCCTGGATATGTTGGATCCGGCGAATTCGATGACGACACTAACGCCGATGTCGGAAGGTGGTGGAGGTGGTCCAGGTCATCACGGTGGTATCCACGGTCCTTCGGTTTACGGGGGAATGAACGGAATGATGGGACACCATCATCACACGAATATCGGTGGTAGCGTGCCGCATCCGCACCATCACCCAGCGATGGCAGCGGCAGCAGCGGCTGCGGCAGCGGCTGGTTTGCATCCGGACGCGGACACGGATCCCCGCGAATTGGAGGCATTTGCCGAGAGATTTAAACAGAGACGCATAAAGCTCGGTGTGACACAGGCGGACGTTGGAAAAGCCTTGGCTAATTTGAAGCTTCCGGGTGTCGGTGCGCTTTCGCAATCGACGATATGTCGATTCGAGTCGCTGACACTATCACACAACAATATGATTGCGTTGAAGCCGATACTTCAGGCTTGGCTCGAGGAAGCCGAGGCACAAGCGAAGAACAAAAGACGGGATCCAGACGCGCCGTCCGTTTTACCGGCCGGTGAGAAGAAACGTAAACGGACGAGCATCGCGGCGCCTGAGAAGAGATCGCTCGAGGCATTTTTCGCAGTACAACCGAGGCCGACTGGCGAGAAAATAGCGGCTATCGCTGAGAAGCTTGATCTTAAGAAAAATGTCGTTAGAGTATGGTTTTGTAATCAGCGACAAAAGCAGAAACGCATGAAATTCGCGGCTCAGCATTGACCCGAGGGTGGCTTGTGACAGCAAAATTGACTGTATCCTCCGCCCAGTCTCGAACCCAAGCCTGAACCCATGAGCGAATATCAGGGATGGCCTTAAGTATGCATCGCGTTACGAAATGTTTTTCTTTTTTTCTTTTTTCTTCTACTTCTTCTTCTTCGTTTTTTCTTTTTTTTTTTGCCTTTTAGTCGTCAGTGTCATCAGTACGACTTTTATTATAACGCGGTCTACGGTTCGGATTGTGGCAGGTGCATGTCACCCCACTGTCACAGGCACTTCGGTAACGCCTGAAGTATTTCACACAGCCTCGAGAACTCATGTGCATGTACTACTAGTGGCTTCGCGCAACGCCATGTTGTTTGAAGAATTTCAATCAAAGTGATGAAGCTGAAAGCTGCAACTCTTTTCACTCACGAATTTCATCTTATTACATCGTCTGCGATACTCTGCTCAGCTTTAAAATCATTTTCAAGCTAAATTAGCCAAAATTTTCTTTCCTACAAATGTGCTTTGAATTTTTGTTAAAAGTAAATTTGCAACATTGTGGAAAAATGAGTTATAGAATGAAAGCTTGACGAAGCAAATTGTCCTTACACAAGTTTCAAGAAAACCATTAAGCGCTCGAAATGACCTGAAAAATCATGAAAACTAAATTGCGCAGAAAATTGAACACGTTAAATCTTCAATCTCTATAAAAAGGAAAAAATTTTGTAAGAGACGTTTTTTTCAGCCAAGTTTATTGCTGATAATATTCTTCAACGTATTCTTGTCATGGAGTTGGTTGCGCCGGTGAACCAAAATGGTTTCCCAAAGAGTCTTTGTAGGATGACTATGCTCATTCCGAGTATAAAAAAAGGTAGTTTAAAGATCTATTTGCAGAACTCAAGTGTCATTAAAATCAATGAATTTTCATAGCAATTTTTGAGAAAACATTTTTTCATATTCGTTTAAAATTTCGCCAAGTCCACGTTGAAGTCTCCATAGATCATTCGTGGAATGATGAATTTAGCTGGAAAACGTAAAAGAGAAACGATTGAAAAATGTTCTCCCCGGTGGAAGTGCTGTCTGTTGTTCACCGGAAGTGATGTTCCACTTTGACGAACGGCTCAGGATGTATAGTTCGTGTCTGCATGTATCCGTGCTCTGGGACTCGATCGATGAGGTCTCTAGCTCTGCCGTCTCGTCACAGTGGCTACTGATAGCAAGTAGGAGAGAGAGAGAGAGAGAAAGTGTACGTAGAGTATACACAGGCTGTACTGCCATCGAGGAGAATCTACATCGAGTCGTGAGTGAGAGAAGGGTTATAGCTTCACTAGGAGAGCTCGCGAGCACGATTTTCCATTTGATTTCATTATGGATCGTTCTCGTGGTTCAAGGGATAAAAAAAGAAAGGGCAGAATCAGAAGAGCAGGCGTTCGTGATCACTGGTAGAAGCACAACTCGGGAATACACACACACACACACACACACACACACACACAGACACTCAAAAAAAAAACAGGGACACGGACACGGACACACAGAATAATAATATAAAAAGTACGTATTGTTATAAAGTCGATGCGTGGATCCTCGTCGATCCACGTGGAAAGTGATATTAATCATAATAAAACAAAAAAAAATAAAAAAAATAAAAAATGAACGATGCGCGTGAATCTCGCGAATAAAGACAACGTCTAGTGGACGTAGAAAAAAAAAAGAAAAAAAAAGAAAAGAATAATTTGAAGAGCTGACGATTGTCATACAGTGCAACGCGGTGAATTCAGTGAAATTTAGAATGAGTGCGGATTGGTGAAAGAGATATGTTACGTAGTGATATTGGACAATCAGTGAAAAGACTGTATCATATCATATTTGAAGCAATACGTAGCGTTATTGTAGCCGATAAAAATGAAATTATTTCATTTCAACGTGATTCGCCCCAAACCCCTCCCACCTACTCCCTCTGTTTTTTTTTTTTTTTTTGGATTATTGTACTCCCGTCTTGGTTCTAAGTCTTCAAAGAAAAAAAAACGCGTTTGGCTACTGAAAAGTGCGCGCATTGAGCAATACCATGATATAAGAGATACAATTATTATTACAATAATATATATATATATATAAGTTGTAAGTAAACGAATTGAGTCGGCAATTTGGGTCGAGCGAGAGAGCTAATCAGGAGCAATTTGTAAGCTGTTGTAAATATGGTACGAACACGTGGGTTATAGGTGATAAGTATTTTCTAGCGTGGAAAAAAAATAATAATAATAATAATAATAATAGTCTAATTGAAATGTTCGGTCGATGATTAACCGAGATAAAAAAAAAAAAAGAAACAAACAACAACAACAACAACACAATGTTCTAGTGCAATATAGTAGCGATTGGCAATATAATAAAACATCTCTCATTCTTTTTGCGATTATTTTTTTTTTTTTTTTTTTGGTCCAATGTATAGATTTTTCTTTTTTTTTTTTTTTTTTTTTTGAGAGAGATGACTCGGATGACACGTGCTTAAGTATGCTGCTGAGAGTTGTGCAGAGTATGTCATTGATTAAGGAGATTAAATGAAGCTTTTTGTTTTTTTTCTTTTTATTTTTTTTTTTTTGGTTTTTATCGTCTATGGCGTCGGACGACTGTAGAGACCAAATACTTGATATTTATCTTATACTACATTCACTAAACTAAACACATTACTAACTTACTAAAAAAGAAAAAAAAAAAAAAGAAAAAAAAAACTACAACTTTTACCAATTACTTCTACGCGACAGGACCGAATTCTTCTGAATGACAATTATTCTGTATGTATTTAAACACAGGGTAACCGAATCATATCGCAAATATGCTTCTAATAATTAATTGTAATACACACACAACGTTCGCGGATAAGCCGAGGAGACTTGCAATAATTTATTGTAAAAATTCGTTGGTGGGTATATATGTGCACATTTTCACTGAAAACGAGAAAAAAAAAAGAAATCTTTATTCGCTGTAAAAATACATTCTAGGATGAACTAATTAATTTGACTGATTTTTTTTTTTCAACAAAAGGGTTTCGATCTTTAGCCAACAAAAGCGAATTTTTTATATATTTTTTTTTTATCGAGAAAAAAAAATTAATGCCGTCAAAAATTCCTTGTGATTTATTGTTCTCAACGATATTCTGATCGTGGGAAAAAAATGCCCAGCTACGGAAAAAAATAATTGTCGTAGTTACATTTTTTTTAATCGAAAATATTGAAAATAAAATTCGCATGTTTCGCACACTTGAGAACAATTGATCGTATAGGATTTTTTGCACGATTTTTTCAATTCGTAAAACAAAAATATTCGGCTCTTTTGACTGAAATCTGTGGAGCAGGGTGGTCGTTAAACGGGGTTAAATGGAATTTTAATCGAATCATCCCTTAAATCGATTTTAAATCATTCAAAAACACACCCCAAATTTTTTTCTTGATCTTCTTTACGAATAAATTTTATTGACGGACTAATTTGTAACACAAAAATCGGAAATCTATTGAGCATCTTGTTCAAGCATATCGCATGTTAGGGAAAAAAAATGCAACCACCCTGCTTTTTGAATAAAGCTGCTGCAGTCCACACAATTGTCATATACATTTTTTCAGAGACGCGCAAAATACGCAGCATCCTTTTTTATACATCATTCGAATACTCAATTGCTCGTTACAGCAAAGGAAAAAAAAAAAATGAAACCAAATATGTGGATAAATAATTGATTAAAAATGACCAAAGTGTTGCAATTCAAATATCAACTCCTTTTTACTTGACATAAATGTTTTCCGCTGTGCAGGTGATGTCGCAGTAATACAATTAAAAAGTATTGGCAATTCGGAAAATTGCGAAACCACTTATCGCGCGCAATAGCGTCCTCAATATTTTGTTTTTGTAATATAATTATATAACACAAATTGTACTCCATCAACAATCATTCCAGATGCGCTTGATGCAAGAGAAAGAGAGAAAGAGAGAAAGAGAGAAAGAGAGAAAGAGAGAAAGAGAGAAAGAGAGAAAGAGAGAGAAGAGAGAAAGAGAGAAAGAGAGAGAAAGAGAGAAAAGAGAGGAAAGAGAGAAAGAGAGAGAAGAGAGGAAAGAGAGAAAGAGAGAAAGAGAGAAAGAGAGAAAGAGAGAAAGAAAGAAAGATATACACGAGAGAAAGTTGTGGTATGGTAGATATAAATAATAGAACCGTAAAGTATTACGTTATACGCGTACGACGAAGCATTGTATAAAGTTGAGGTAAAAAAAATACGAACACAAGTATATGGGGCATTCCAAGTAAACTCTCTCGGTCAAGTTCAGTTGAGGAATTTTTTTTTTTTTGTATATTTTGATTCAAAAAGAGAGGATATTTTTTTTCGGATTTTCATCACTTGTTTTACTCTATAAAATAATTTTTTTTTCTAACTTTTGAATAGAAATGAATTTCGAAGAGGTTTAAAATTCGAAAACTTTCTCCATAAAATTTGGAATTAAAAACAAGTATATCCATCGTAGCTCGAGAATGGGCAGAGAATATTTTCTTTTTTTTTTAATTTAGGAAAAAAGAAATTTTCTAAATTTTGAGAATAAACATTTTATTGATGGCTTCTTGTAGGACAAAAAAAAAGAAAAATAAAAATTTCTCATATTTTGAGAGTAAAACGCTGAAAATTCGCCCGATAATTAAAATAAAATAGAAAAAAGCCATTTCGATTAGAAAAAATATTTTTTTCATAAAATAAAAAGAAACTAGAAATTAAAAATACTTACTTCTTCGTCCTAGATTTTACAGGGAAAAAATCAGAAATTTAAACCTGATCGAAATTAATTTCTTACTCGAAATTGATGAAAAAAAAAATGTTTTATACGGTAAAACAAATGATAAAAATCTGAAAAAAAAAAATCTCTTCCTTTGGACCAAAAAATGCCCAAAAAAAAAATTCGTCAACTGATTCCGAGGGAACCTGGCTGATGACCGTACTGATTTGATTTGGAATGCCCCGTGTAGACACAAAAATACAAATACATCAACACCTAACGAAACAACAACAAAAAAAAACAACAACAACAACAACTAACTTTTAGTATCGATAAACGATATAGCTAACGTTTAATTTGAATGTTTATACAGGTTAATGAACAAAAGCCAAAACGAATTATTGAACGTTGATGTCTCACTCGTCAAGTCTACTGGTTGCATTAGAAAAAAAAAAAATTTCTCTACCCTTATCGACTTTTTTTGTAAAAAAAAAAAAAAAAAACAAAACAAATAGCGAAGCTTCATAAAATTTTTATGATTTTCATGAAACTTCGTGTCAAAGAAAATTAAAAAAAAAAATCTAACTTTAACTTCCGCGCCAAAATTTGATTCGAGTCGCAAAATTGAACTTGCCGATATGCAGAAATTTTTTTTTCACAAAAACCTGTTTTCGGTATTTCAAGATATGAAAATAAAAAAAATAAAAAAATAAAAATGGAAGTCAACGAGTTTAATTTCACGAGCGAGACGTCAAACGCCGAACGATGTAAGAATATAACGAAGACATATCATATGAACGATTAAAGAAAAAAAAAAAAAAAAAAGTATATATATATATATATATATTAGTCGAATTGCCTGACAGTGTAGAGATTTATATTGCGATAAATATGCGTTGCGTGCAACTTTTGAAAAAAAAAAAAAAAAAAAAAAAGAATGTATAACGCGAGTTCTAGTGCGAAAGGGGATTTAAAACAGAAAAAGAAAAACAAACAAAAAAAAAAATTAACGAATCGAATTATCGTTGATTTTTTTTCAAGTGGGAGAAATTGCGTTGCTAATGCGCGCTTGAATTCTGTACATAATATTCGAACGATGTAAATGTACTTATTGTAAATTGTTATGTAAAGTGAATGATGATGATGATGATGATGATGATAAAAAAAAAAGAAGAAGAAAGCAAAGTAATTTGATCGAGCCGTAGCAGCTCGCCTAGTAAAATTGGATTCGGCTTGAAATATATTTATTGATGTTAAACGATCGTCACATGATCCTGAATTTTCGTTTTTTTTTTTTTTTTTTCTTCTTCTATTTTTCTTCTTTTCTTCTTCTTGTTTTCATGAAAATTTGGGACTCGCGGCGTGTCAAAAAGCGATTTTTCGATTAATCGTCGTTTCAAATTGCACGCAATGTAGAAACGCGGGGATGAATATATTCGGTTCTCCAGAAATGATATTAGGAACGATTTTTTTGTTAATGAAAAATAAATTTTTTAAAAATCGACAAAAGAAAAAAAAAAAGAAAAAGAAGAGAGAGCCAGACTAAATTCATCTCCCCGTTTATTGTACATATCATGTGCCATAAACTCATTTACCATATTTCGTGTCCAACTTTGTTCCAAAAAAAAATGAAAAAAAAAACACAAAAAAAAAAACAAAAATATCTACTCAACTATAAATAATATAGTATAATGAAATAAATCTCGATGTTATTGATAAAAAAAAAAACCAACGATCTGTGGTGTTGTCTCTCATTTATTCGGTTTCCCACTTAGCGGAAAAGCGTCCGACACCTTTCCTTATTATAATAAGCGACGCGGCGAAAGAGGGACGATAATTTATCTCACTTTTCTGGCTGGGCCGCCAATTATTTCAGCTATATTAACTCGGGTTAATTATTTAATTATATACCTTTCTCATTTCGTAGCCGCTAAATCGCCGGTTATCAGTAGTTTTACCGTTGGTTCGGCTTTTCCCATTCGGTACATAAAAATAATAATAAATTAATCAACACACCGAATTCCCCAATTTACATATTCATGTTTTTAGTGTCAATAGCGGTTCTATCTCTGTTTACATTAATTTCGACTTTGTAAAAAGTAGTAATTAATTTGCGTTTCAGCGGCAAATTTAGTGTTTATTTTTTTTCATTATCTTTAGAATCTACAAGTTGGATTTAAAAAAAATAAACAAATTCTTAAGGATCACAAGAATTACTGGAAAAAAAAATTAATCTGTTATGTGACAGTTTCGAGATGTCACAAATAAAAAAAAAGTTGAAACTTTTTTGTCGGAGCGACGTAGAGAGGCTAAAACGTCTGGAAATTATTTCAATTTTTTTCATCGTATAGTTCACGCAGAATTAAATAATAATTTTTTTCGTGTGTTTTCAAAATTTGGTCAAATTATATTTGAAAAAAAAAGTGCAAGACTTACAAGTATTTCTGGGTGAACTATTTTTCCAAACTAGTATAAACGTTTTTTTTTTCTCTCGAAACCTTGAAACAGGACTCACATATTTTTCGCGCGAAATGTCTGGCATAAAAAATATTGATTAAAAAGAAAGAATCATTAAAAAAAACCAGAAACTTGAAACAAATTTTCGTTGACTCAAAACGGTCACTTAAATTCGACAAGTCGGCTAATTGAAAATTACTAAAAAAAAAAAAAAAGAATGTTATCCATTTATTAATCTCTATTTGAATTAATCCCTCATATCCGTCGTTGCCAGAGCCTGTTATTACACAGTGAACGGAAAATTGCCCTGAAATTACGTGGCACACATTGACATCTTTTATTGAGCGAAATCGCGTAACACAGACCCTCGAATGCGATGAAAGAGTGGCGTGCGAGTTGGGTTTCGCGACGCGTGTACGAGTCACGCGGCGCCTATCGCTTCTTTACAAAGTATTATAAATTTATAGAATCGGACACGAATACGGTATTAACCTCGGCTATATACGAACGGGGATTGTCCATTCAAACAACAAAAATTATTCACCCCTCCCGCCCCTCGAACGTGCTCCCATTGCGGCGTCGTTAGTTCCATCAATCAGATAAACTCTACCGTTAAATCGCTTCGTTCAAACAACCAGCTTTCTTTCTTTTTTTTTTTTATCCAATCTGCCTCTTCCTGTCTCGTGACACCGATATAGGTACGAAATTTTGTATATATATATATTTATATATTTATATATTTTAACGTGGTACCTGTGATAAATGGTCTGTTCGATGCTGGCGACCGAGTTCACATGAATTAATCGTCGAGTCGATCAATTAGCCAAAAGTGAAATCCCTCGAATTTGCCTTACAAGCCACAACTGCTTCGGTCGGATGTCGTTTTTTACATAAATCACGATTATCTCGATACCGTCTGGATTGCTCGTGAAAACCGGATGCAGGTACGTAGAATTTTTATATGTAACATCTTTATTATTAAAAAAAGTTCGTCTCGGTCGTGTGTAACCCAAGACAGGAGTCCAGACTATTTTTCATATATTAAGCATACGTAATTTCCGTCTTGTATACACAAGAGTGGCGATGTATATTTTTACAAGATAAAAGAGTCTGTGACAAATTTTTTGCTATATAACGCTTTTTTTTTTTACATAAACTTTTTTTTTATAAAATTAGAAAGTTTAACACAAAAGTTTGTAATTTTACCTCACTTGTGGTATCAATTTTATATGCCAACTGGTGAATAAAATATTGGCAATAAAAATTTGCAAATATTTTTAATTGTGTAGGATTTTATAGTGTTGGGCTCTGAGCGTTTTATTTTTTCTTGCTGTAGTCTGCAAGCGATTAGGGGAAAAATACTATTTTTCTTTTGTCTTCATTTCGTTCTTTTTATGGTCATACTTTTATCTGTGAGTGTCTGTGAGTGTCTGTGAGTGTCTGTGAGTGTCTGTGAGTGTCTGTGAGTGTATGTGAGTGTATGTGAGTGTATGTGAGTGTCTGTGAGTGTCTGTGAGTGTGTCTGTGAGTGTCTATGAGTGTCTGTGAGTGTCTGTGAGTGTCTGTAAGTGTCTGTGAGTGTCTGTGAGTGTCTGTGAGTGTCTGTGAGTGTCTGTGAGTGTCTGTGAGTGTCTGTGAGTGTCTGTGAGTGTCTATGAGTGCCTTTGAGTGTCTGTGAGTGTCTGTGAGTGTCTGTGAGTGTCTGTGAGTGTCTGTGAGTGTCTGTGAGTGTCTGTGAGTGTCTGTGAGTGCCTTTGAGTGTTTGTGAGTGTCTGTGAGTGTCTGTGAGTGTCTGTGAGTGCCTTTGAGTGCCTTTGAGTGTTTGTGAGTGTCTGTGAGTGTCTGTGAATGGCTATAAGTGCTGTGAGTATCTTTGAGTATTTGTGAGTTTCTATGAGTGTCTGTGAGTGTCTGTATGAGTGTTCACGAAATCACACCGCCCTTTATTATTTACTATTATATAAATCATATTTTGCCATTTATTTTCAACAGTTTTTTCATCGATTTTCATAAACGATCATTTCGTGTATTACTTTTATTGTTTCAGTCATCAGGGTCGCATTTTAAATCTCGATTTTTCCAATACAACGCGATGACAAAAATGTAATTACCATTTTAATAAATGATAAACGTAATTGTCGTGCTACTCACTGATTTATTTCAATTTTACAGTCAATCAATTTAACTGTTGATAATTAATTTCAATATGATCGAAAATATTCATCTTTAAAAATGTTCATTTTATACTCTTTGTAATTGACTTTCAAGCGAGTGAAAAAAAAAAATTCGAGAAAAAAAGAATGATTATCCAACCGCAGATTCTACTTCTACATCTTGTTCTTTTTTTTTCTTCATACAATTTGAACACTCATTTTAATTAGGAAGAACTTGCTTGAATCTACTCTATATCTATTATCGACGAAAAAGAAAAATTGCCGGAAAATGAAATTGGCGAAAAAGCAGATAACGATTATACGATATTAAATCGAGAATCACTGAATACAAATTTGACACTTCACGAGATGACGGACGAATTGACGCTTGAAAATAAGTAATGCGATGTGAAATTTGTAGTGAAATCGAAAATTCGTAGCCGGATGACTCTAGGATATTGTTGTGGAATTGACCCATATATGCTCTCGTCTACTAATAACTCGGTTGAGATTGCTCTGAATAGCTTTTCCAATGATCGAATCATCGAATAGCTCGCGTGTATGACCGGAGAGATTTCGGTGAATGCCACTGGTCCGGAAATCGTAGAATCGTCTGCATGTCGTGATTGGAATAATAGAATATATGGAGTCTCGGTGGAGCACATTGGAGCACAGAGAGAGAGAGAGAGAGAGAGAGAGAGAGAGAGAGAGAGAGAGAGAGAGAGAGAGAGAGAGAGAGAGAGAGAGAGAGAGAGAGAGAGAAAGCGGGAACAGGAGTCGTTGATGCCGCAGGCGGCATGCCAGTATCGGTACTGGCATAGCTATCGAGTAATTGGCGCGGCGTGTAAACAGTGCCGCGATCCATGCAGCTATATGGCTCGCGAGCCCCAGGCTTGTTTACTCGGGAAAACACGAGAGCCCACTTGCTCGATACTCTCTACTGTAACGCAGTGGCTTGCCTCGTAAGGATCGACGATCGTCAATGTCGAGAGAGCGCGTATACGACCAAATATATATATGTAGATATATATATATATGTATATACAGGGCAGCCCCCGCGTTGTTTCACTATATTCTACAATGTGCGATGAGAATTTTTCTGGAATATTTAAATACTGGCGGATTTTGCGCGGTACACGTGAGAGCTGGTATGATTTTTTCTTTTTTTTGTAGCGGGGATTCATCTGGATTCAATTATATTTTTTGATTTTAAAGTAGTCGAACTTTTGGGGCTTGGAATATCGATTTCAAGGAATTTGTGATGTAACAAATGTATCAAATATTGTGGTTCTGAGTAGTCGTAAAGTAGAAAAAAAATCAATAGCCACGAAAAAGAATTCTGTAACTTTAGGAACGACGTTTTTTTTTTAAATATCTATTTGGGATTCGAATATTCTTCGAAAGGTCTATTTAAAATCTATTTTCAAATGAAAATAGATTTGAATAGAAATGAATGAAGCCACAATTTTTGCCATGAAAAAAAACTACCTGTCCTACATGTGTGCCGATTTTAAGCCACGAAAAAAGCCACAATTTTTGTCAGAAAAAAAAACTACCTGTCTTACATGTATGCCAATTTTTAGCCACGAAATAAAGCCACAATTTTCGCCATGAAAAAAAAAACAACTACCTGTCCTACCTGTGTGCCAATTTTTAGCCACGAAAAAAAGCCACAATTCTTGCCATGAAAAAAAAACTACCTGTCTTACATGTATGCCAATTTTTAGCCACGAAAAAAAGCCACAATTTTTGTCATGAAAAAAAACTACCTGTCCTACACGTCTGCCAATTTTAAGCCACGAAAAAAAGCCACAATTCTTGCCATAAAAAAACTACCTGTCTTACATGTATGCCAATTTTTAGCCACGAAAAAAAGCCACAATTTTTGCCATGAAAAAAAACTACCTGTCCTACATGTGTGTCAATTTTTAGCCACGATAAAAAGCCACAATTGTTGTCATGAAAAAAAAACTACCTGTCCTACATGTGTGCCAATTTTTAGCCACGAAAAGAAGCCACAATTTTTGCCATGAAAAAAAACTACCTGTCCTACATATGTGCCAATTTTTAGCCACGAAAAAAGCCACAATTTTTTCCATGAAAAAAAAAACTACCTGCCCTACATGTATGCCAATTTTTAGCCACGAAAAAAACCACAATTCTTGCCATAAAAAAACTACCTGTCCTACATGTATGCCAATTTTTAGCCACGAAAGAAGACCACAATTTTTGCTATGAAAAAAAACTACCTGCCCTACATGTGTGCCAATTTTTAGCCACGAAAAAAGCCACAATTCTTGCCATAAAAAAAAACTACCTGTCCTACATGTGTGCCAATTTTTAGCCACGAAAAAAAACCACAATTTTTGCCATGAAAAAAAAAACTTCCTGTCCTACATATGTGCCAATTTTAAGCCACGAAAAAAGCCACAATTTTAGCCATGAAAAAAAAAATTTCTTTACTTTTTGCATTAATTGTGAATTTCTTTTTGGTACCAGTGCTTTAATACAGTGAGAAAGCTCGTGCGATAGTTATTCATATATGGTTTTTGAATGCGTTTACTCCAAGTGTTTACGCTCTCGTTTCTCCTCCTTCGCGATTTAACAACTAATGCTCGTACAAGGTATATATACGCCGTACAGCGAAGGCATATATATATATATATATATATATATATATAATCTGAGCTAAATGCGAACATGTGGCAAGCGAGAGGGCACGGAACTCTGCTTTTGTGTTACAAATAATGTTTGCATTATCGTCGTCGACGTCGTCATCGTCGTGTACCAAACGCTTTTGCCAGTACCTCCACTCTATAAGCAAAAGGGGCCACTCGTCACTCGCGTCGCGGGTGCTCTCGGGCTCTCGACAATAGCCCGAGGACACTCGAGGTCGCCGATTTCACTGGCCTCATGGGACACACGTCGATTAGTTTGATCTTCGCTACCCGCACCCGCACACACCCTCAACTCCACCTCCACTTTTCCACTCAAACCTTTTTTTTCCCAGTCACATGCTTATCGAAACATCGATTTAAACACTATTTTTTTAATTAAAACTACATTTTACAATTTTTTTAGTCATTTAGAAAAAAAGATTACTCTAAAACTAATTATTATTATTATTATTTTTAATAGTAATTTAATCATTGTTTTTTGCATAAAACTTGAATAAAATGTGTTGTTATTTGATACTGAATTTGATGTGCATCCAACAAAGAGTTCATAATTCAGAAAATTAAAATTTTTTTTTTTTATTACAGACCACATTTTTTGAATTTTTAGTCAATTGGAAAGAAATATTACTCTAACACTAATTATTATTATTATTATTATTTTTAATAGTAATAGAATAATTTTTTTTGCATAAAACTTGAATAAAATGGGTCGTTATTTGATACTGAATTTGGTGTACCTCCAACAAAAAATTCATAATTAAGAGAATTTAAAATTTTTTTTTTTCACTAAGCTTCCTCATAGAGGTAGTTTTGTAAAAAAAAAAAAAATAAACGCTTTGTTAAAGATCCAAAATAATGAGGGAGCAATTTTGCAACCTTCTACTTTGCAGCCTTTCTTTTAGTCATTATTGTATTGACGTTCGTAAATTTTAACTCAGGCCTTACGACTGTCCTCGCACAGTGGATAGCCCATATGGTAAATATAATTTTTGAAAATTAGTCATGCCTCTCGAAAACAGCGTGCTTACGGGTTACACGAGATAACAGTGAAGAGTGAAAGTAACGAGGATATTTACGAGCACCACGTTATTACGACCACACCAACTCGATACTTGGCTCTTTTGCTTTCGAAGCTCTACGTATGACGAAGTACATAGAGCGACATATATATATATATATATATACGTGGAGAGCCGACGACAGGACAAAAGTTGCTTCAATGAGTGTCGCTTTAAATATTCATTGAGTCGTCGCACGCTGAAAGTACGAAATAGAGGGATGTAGGCGTGGCTCAATTTCACTCGATGACGAAGACCGTGTGCTCTTCAATTACCCCATCGCGGATTCTCCCTATATTTTCTTTCGAGGAATTCTTGTCACCACCCTCTGGCAATTACAAATTTAAAGAAAAGAGAAAAAGAAAAAAGCTGTGTAGGGGTAGAATGGTGGAATCACGGTCACGAAGAGATATATATATATTTTTTTCTTTCTGAAAGCAAATAATCGAGAGTGTAAAAAGTAGACGATGAAAAAGGCGGTATTTTGTTAGCTCACTTTTGAAAATAATAGCATGGAAATGAGTGAAATCAATGAATTTTTTCATCCAATAATGGAGAACACTAATCTGACCTGTATTGCCCGAAGATTCTGGCCAACAAATCAGTTAGAATTTCTTCAGGTTCGTTGGCGATTTAACATATACTCGAAATGATGGTTTTCGAAGCTTAAACATGTGAAGGTAATTCGAAAATAATTGTCGAGCATGCAATGAAACTGAATGGTGACCATGTTATTGCCCGGTGACCCCGATTTCCCCAATGCTACCCTGTCGCATCTACGCTAAATTTATTTTTCTGCCAGGAGAAAAAAAAAAAAGAAACGAAATTGTAAAATCTCAATTGGCTCGTTACTTTATATAGGGAAGTGCAATGTAACTGGAGGCGTTACGCTGGAGAATATTTTACGAGTGTCCTTAATGGGCCAAAGGGACAGGGAGGGTTATCTCGGGTGGTGAGAGGTGCTGCGGTGTCTTAATTGAAAAAATATGAAGTTTTTCATCGTCACTATGAGCCGGGAGGGTTGTGCCACGAAGATGGCGAAAGTATATTATATACCCTCGCGCACATCGGAGGGCGTGGTGAAAAGAAAAGGACGAGGGTGTAGCGACGAGAATGTCGCGACGTTATGTCCCTTCGCCAGTCCCTTAGCGTGTAATTACGAAAACGTCTCGCGCGTTCTCAACAACAGCGCAGACCCAGATGCTCCGGCGAAACAAGGAATTAAGCTTTTATTCAACATTTATCGGGGCTCCTGAAGAAAGGAAAATACTTTCTGCGAAATAATTTTCTTACTCTAGCTACAAATTAATTTTAAGTAAACTTCTTTTTCTTCTTTTATTTGTATATCATTTTTGCTTTCTCATAGAGGAAGCATTGTTTTCGTGAACATTTTTTTTTTTTTCAATTTTTTCATGTCAGGAAAAATGGTTTAGAAAGAATGTATGAATGTATGGATGTATCGATGTACGGATGTGTGGATGTATGGATTTATGGATGTATGGATGTATGGACGTATGGATGTATGAATGTACGGATGTGCGGATGTACGGATGTGGGGATGTAAGGATGGATGCATGGATGTAGGGATGTACGGATGTATGGATGCATGGATGTATGGATGTATGGATGCATGGATGCATGGATGTATGGATGTATGGATGCATGGATGTATGGATGGATGGATGTATGGATGCATGGATGCATGGATGTATGGATGTATGGATGCATGGATGTATGGATGTATGGATGCATCGATGCATGAATGTATGGATGCATGGATGTATGGATGTATGGATGCATCGATGCATGGATGTATGGATGTATGGATGCATGTGTGCATGGATGTAGGGATGCATGGATGTATGAATGTATGGATGTATGGATGTATGGATGTATGGATGTATGGATGTATGGATGTATGGATGTATGGATGTATGGATGTATGGATGTATGGATCTATGGATCTATGGATGTATGGATCTATGGATGTATGTATGTATGGATGTATGGATGTATGAATGTATGGATGTATGGATGTATGGATGTATGGATGTATGAATGTACAGATGTATGGATGTATGGATGTATGGATGTATGGATGTATGGATGTATGGATGTATGGATGTATGGATGTATGGATGCGTGTGTGTGTGTTTTGTAAAACTATTAATGCATTCGTGTGATAATTATTTAATCGTAATGCCAAAAGCGAGAAAAGCCAAGATGATGAGCGATTAGAAGCACAGGCAAGCGTCGTGCAGCTAAGAATCGTTAATGTCTGTTGAGATAGATAAAAAGGGGGGGAGGGTGGCGCGGAAAAGCTAATTGCTCCGTTGGAAAACGTTGAGACGTCGTCTCTTCGTCGTCGTAGTCTCCGAGTTTTCCCCGGCAGAAGGAAAAAAAAAAAAGAAAAAAAAAAACAAAAGCTTGTCTCCGCTAATCAAGGTGTTTGCTTTGGCTTAATCCGGCCAAGCTTAGTGGAGACTTAAATATTCCTTGTAAACTCTGGGCCAACGTCCGGGATTACTAAATGGCTCTGGGTTGCCGGCACAGTCCGGGAGCTGTTTTTCCGGCTCCGTTATATATCTAAACGCAAACTATTACAAGCGAATTTTGTACCAGATGCTGTCTCTCAAACAGTAAATGTCTTTAAAAAGCAATATTTTATTATTCGCTTTTTTTTTAATTCCGAAGATTTAGATAATATTTATGATAACACAAGTCGCAATATTTATTTAATTTTGACGATAATTGTTACAATAAATATGAATCTTTTGACACGTACTTAATAATCAATAATTGCATAGATTTTATATTGTATAATATTAAAATTAGTAAAACTCTTAAATTTAATTGAAAACCATAAATACGAATTAAAATTTTTTTAAATATTGTAAAACGTTCAAGAGTCATGAAACGAATGATCAGAAAAAAAATGTGCTTCTCCGAGGAAGCAAAAAGTGGCGGTATAAAACTGCAGAGAATCGGGCGTTACAATTAGCAGCGATATATAGAGGAAGACAATGAGGCGCACAGGATCGGTATAGAAGTTGAGTGCGCTCCTCGGGCACCTGAGAAATAGCCTGCTGGGAAAGCGGTTGAGAGAGCCAAGACCAAGAGAGCTTTAGTGCGAAAGGGAGAGATCGGAGAAACTTACGACATCGGGGGAGTTAGCTCTCCGTGAGCTCGGTGTATATGTTGCCGCGTGTGGAATACAGAAGAAGCGACATCCACTCCGCAGTGAAGGTATAGACTTTTACGCAGGGGAGACCGGGGCTACTAGGAACACTTTTTGAGAAGGGAAGCCCAAAAAAAAAACAGGTTTTTTGAAAAGACAATCTGTAATATTATCCAGCATAAAATTTTTCCAAACATATCCCATTTTTATTAGACTAAATAATATATGAAATGAAGATGAAGGCAGACGAAAAAAAAAAGGATTTTTTTCTAAAAAAAAAAAAGGATTTTTTTCTAAAAAAAAAAAAGGATTTTTTTTTTTAGACAGTAAAAAACTAAAAAACTAAAAAAAAAAAAGGTTTTTTTTTTAGACAGTAAAAAATTAAAAAACTAAAAAAAAAAAGGTTTTTTTTTTAGACAGTCTAATGTAGCTATTCGAAATTTCGATGAAATTTCATCTGTAATTTCACTATAAGATGTATTTCTGATTTCGAATAGTACGATTAAAGTGTTGGGGTGACAGAAATTCGCATCGAAAGTTCGATTTATAAAAGCGTGGGTTTCCACAAAGTGCCACACGTGTTTCAACTAGCCCCGGTCTTATCAATGTATCACTATGGTACACGAACTCGCGGGCATAAACTTACACTTTCGGGGTGGCCTCTCTACTATACCACTCGACAGCCATTGTCGAGCTCCAGAATGATATAGTAATAGGAGCCCTTTCTTCTATCTGTGCTTTTTTTTCATACAACACACTCTGCGTGTAAGGCATCATCAACATTCACGAATAAGTGTTCTGTTGAAGGAATACTGTTAAAAAAAACTCCTGGTGTAACATATTTTTAGTGTATATTTTTTTGGCCCCATCAAAAAATTTGTAAATTTTCTCAATAATCTTGTATTGGATAAAAAAATTTTTGAGAAAAATTGCAAATTTTTCTCATGAATTTTCTGAACTCAAGTTTTTGGAACAATTTATAAAATTTGAAATTTTTTTCAAACTTTTGTTTTCATGAATTTTCCGAATTCAAACCTTTTGGAGCAATTTATAAAATTTGAAATTTTTCTCAAAAATATTGATATCTGATACAAGATTTTTGAGAAAAATTTTTAATTCTCAAATTGGTCGAAAAAATGTGAATTAAAAAAAATTGATGAAAAAAAAAAGTTTGACGTTAATTTCGAGAACAGCGATGGTTTTGGCTTTCAGTTGATTTTTCAAATCGAGAGTTAAAAAAATGCCTCCATTTTCTATTAAAACATCTCATTATTTAATACATTAATTAATTCTTTCATATCGTTAAAAAAAAAGGCTTCAGTAAAATTCAAAAATAATCTTGCGACACAATAAAAATATTTACGAAACAACCGTCAATGATCTGACACATCCCATTTCACTTTATCCCCATTTTTCAATGACTCTTTTTTTCGAAAAAAAAATAGCACTAAAAAATCGACGCAAAAAAAAATGTCATATTTTGAATTTGCTACAAAGAATGAAATGAAAAAAAATGCTAAATAAATAAAAAATCTAATTGACAAAAATCGAAAAGAAAAAAAAGTTTCTTTTTTTTTTTCGAGCCTAATAACAATGCAATGAAAAATTATGGAGAAAATTGGAAGGGTTGAGGGTTGAACGTTTACCGAGTTGGCCAAGAATACCTCATATGTGCTTTACTCGCGCGAGTTTGTGGATATATACTTGTAGCATTGTCGCGATCCTCGAGCCCATGTTATATTGCCGGTGTTCACCAAGGGTTGTTCTCGGGTTATGCAACTTCGACACGAGCTGAAAAGAGACAGAAAAAAAAAAAAAAAAACACACAAACACACACAGACACACACAAGGGATAAAGCATAGTAGCTAGTTGCAGTAGGGTGGAAGGGTGGGAAGGGCCCCCCCCCATCCCCCTTTCGAGAGAGCAGGAGAGCGTTAGCAAAGTGTGTATGTTTTGAGAGCGGTATTATATCGAGCATAAAGAGCGAACCCCGTCCCATGGGGACGCAACGCGTGCGTGCTCGCATGCACCCCGTTGTGTTCTTCTCTTCGCGTTTCATCCCCCTTTAGCACTGGCTCATCTAAATATATCTTTCCTTGTTGCACTTGGCCGGCGACTCCGGGACACCTAGAAACCATATCCTATGAGCTCGAATCCGCCTTCCACTCTATCTCGCTCTCTCTCTCTCTTTCTCTCGAGCTAAACCGCCTCTCCGCACCCTTGCTAGAGCCATCCATAGCGCAGCTATATATATATATATATACCAGCCGGTCTCTTCATCCCTTCGGAATCGGCGAGACCCGGCAGGTTGATAATCTCCGTATAATACAAAAACTCGTAGCCCCGCGGCGCGAACCCTCCACAGTTTCAACCCTTCGTCCCGTGGCCATTCCGGTACGAGCCCCGTTATTTTCTGTCCCACAGGCAACCCTTTCGATATTGTCCAACCTGCTGTCCACCTCATCTTATTAACACTCGAGATTTTTTTTTATACATATTCTTTCCTTTTTTTTGTTTTTTTTTTTTGCTGTTTTTTTAGTAACTCTTGGATGAAATTTTATTGGTTACTTGTCCATGGTTTTTATGACTTTTTCATTGCACTGCTTATGTTGATGTTGGGTGGGGATTTTTTTTTTTTTTCTTTTTTTCTTGCTGTCAATTTTTATCCTCGCAGTCTTATTGAGCCCTCCACCAATGTCAAGCCTTTTTTGATTGTTCGTAAGGCTTGTCTGATCATTTTTTCAAAAATCCAAAATTGTATTATAACAAATTGTAGCAGGCGCGTGCAATTCTTTTCAACATCACTTATGTACGTTTTCTGTTTCTGAAAAATAATAATTTTTCTATAATTTGAAAAATTATTAAAAAATAAATTAAAAAAAGAAACAAAAAATAGTCCTATCGACAAAAATCGGGAATCGTTCCCGATTTTTGTAAAATTATAGAAAAATATAATTTTTCCTACGAAATACGAAACGTTCGTTAAAATGTGTATATTAAAAAAAAAAAAAAAACAGAAAATAGTCCCATCGACAAAAATCGGGAATCGTTCGTCCACTATATTTTCTTTCTTCGATAGGTGTTATAGTTGAGTTAGAAAAATCTTGGGGGACTTAAATCGGGGCGTTCATCTCTCATCGTGAAGAAAACTAGAATCGACGGGGGGTTGGGTTTTGGCTGAGCAGTGAAGAAGACAAGAGGGCGGAGGGACAGCCGGTGGAGAAACAATCGACGTGGCGGCGGAGGCAATTCCCTCGGCGAAAACAGTGCCGTGTGTCTCTATATGCCCTCGTCGCATTCAAGCTAGCCGATTCCTCCTGAAAGATTGAGGCGTTCTTTTTCTAGGAATGGAGGCGTCGTGACATTAGAAGAGAACGAGATAGAAAGAGAGCGATTGATACATATATACATATATATATTTATGTACATATAGTGAGAGAAGTGATAGCTGCCCTTCCAAGATTCCTCCGCCTCTTTCTTTTCCACGTTTCTTACATTTTCGACACTATTTCAGCTTGACTCGTCCCCGTGTCTGACCATAGCGGGCTTTCTCCACTTTCGACGTTTTTCTACATCCACCGACAGCGGCCAGTACTCTCGGGTTCTGGTTTCTTTTCGTGTATCTCTCCGACGTTCTTCCGTTAAAAACGACCCCTTTCATGTCGACATATCGACTGGCAAATTGCAAAAACGTCCAAATATACGGACTGCTTTTCACATCCGTCTCACATAACTTATGTTTTATCTCTTTCGAGTTTCATTCCAATTTTACGTGGCTGACAGAATTGAGCTCTGAATATATTTCAAATTATTTTCTTTTATTTAAAGTCAAATTTAATTAAACAAATCATTTAAAAGAAATATTAAGAAAATGGGGTAGGGAGGAGGGGGGGTGATTATTATGAAATTTAAATAATTATAAAAATGATGCATCCTCCTAATTACTTTTTTACAGGCTTAACAATTCTTTCATGTAGGTGCACATGAAATTTAGTGGCAAATAATTGAATTATTTTAGAGACAAACTGTTGATAAAATTGTAGAGAATTATCTCCTTCAATTGTATGTTTTTTTTTTTATTATTATTATTATTTTTCCTGCGGGAAGCATTGTTTCGTGATTTTTTTCGAAATTTCTTTTTTCGAATATTCACATGAAAATGATGTGAAATATTGAAAAAAGTGGTCCAGAAAATATTTTTCTCGACGTTTAAAACTAATTCTGAGCGTCCTGAAATGAAAATCTAGAAAAAAAAAAAAAAATTCATGAAAACAAAGCTTCCTCTATGACGAAGCAAAATGGTCCAAAGTAGCTTCCTCATCATTTTTTCATCTTGCACAAAGCTTCCTCTATGAGGAAGTCAGAGTTGATCAGCATACTTCCTCGTACAGGTACAGCTTTGTAATAAAAAAAATGAAAAATAATGTGGAAGCAGTGTGCAAAGTTCTAATACTTTTCAGCATTTAAAAAAAGGCTGCAGATTAGAATTATGCATACCGCTTCCTCATTAAACTTCATTTTTCGACGTCCTCATAAAGAGCACCTCGTAGTCCTTCAATGAGACCACGCTCGGCCCTGATTCTTATAAGTCCCATTATTAGATCTGTAAGTGAGTGAATAAATGTCTGTGAGTGTCTGTAAGTGTCTGTAAGTGTCTGTAAGTGTCTGTAAGTGTCTGTAAGTGTCTGTGAGTGTCTGTAAGTGTCTGTAAGTGTCTGTAAGTGTCTGTGAGTATCTGTAAGTGTCTGTAAGTGTCTGTAAGTCTCTGAAAGTGTCTGTAAGTGTCTGTAAGTGTCTGTGAGTGTCTGTAAGTGTCTGTAAGTGCCTATAAGTGTCTGTAAGTGTCTGTAAGTGTCTGTAAGTGTCTGTGAGTGTCTGTGAGTGTCTGTAAGTGTCTGTAAGTGTCTGTGAGTGTCTGTGAGTGTCTGTAAGTGTCTGTAAGTGCCTATAAGTGTCTGTAAGTGTCTGTAAGTGTCTGTAAGTGTCTGTAAGTGTCTGTAAGTGTCTGTGAGTGTCTATAAGTGTCTGTAAGTGTCTGTGAGTGTCTGTGAGTGTCCAAGGAAACGCACCCTTTATTATATTGTAGATTTAACTTTGCAGTCTTTCCGTAATCCTTTTTTTCTCGTCATCATCCTGTTGATATCCACACTCGATACCCTCGTCCGTATCGTTTCAAAGTCTCCCGACCTCTTGTCATCTTCTCTTATTCTCGAAATCCGTACTCTTCGCTTCTCGTGTACTCTATTCACCGTCCACAACTGACAGATAAGCAAGCCGCTTTGATTTCCTTGCGCAAACACTGTCAATTCCTATTGACTGGACGTGTGTGTGTGTGGAAGCCTATTGGACGATAGTGCGCCTACAGAGCCGAGACCTCGGTACCGACGGCATTGGCTCTCCTTTGCTCTCCTCTGTCTGATCCCCTACGACAAGTGCGTTACCGCGCCATGCCAATTTACTCTCGATCCACGGAGTGAAATTCGAGCTGGGATGTCGGTCAATCCGATCGCTCGGCGAAGCTACGAGAGTGAGAAAGATAGAACGGCGAGTCTCGCACGGTAGCCAACAGTCTCGACTTCCAATTCTATTTCTCTCGTATCTATTCCGTCGTATAAATTAAATCCCGAACTCGAAATAAAATGGCAAGCGACGGCGGTGTGTGTCGTTAAAAATTATCGGAATACCGGTTTGCGATATATATATATATATGCACGTGTGTGACTGGTTCAGGAGAGGCTACAACTGCTCCAATTTAGTATTTTCGATTGAGTCTATCCAGCGTTCTAGGCAACCGGAAATAAATTATCGATCCTAGTGACTGAAAAGCTTGCGAAGATAGTAGTAGTGCAGTTTTAGAGAGCGATATGCTTGGATACTTGGAATATAGGACGCAGAGAGAGAGAGAGAGAGAGAGAAAGAGAGATTTGATGGTGAAGGAAATTCGAGGTCGTCTAAACCGAGAATCTCTCCAGCAGAGCTGATTGCACCAAAAAATACTTGTCAATTGACACGTGAATTTGGCGACAATTCGTATTTCAAAAAAATGAAAGAAAAATTTTGTTTTCCATAAAATCTGGAATCAAACACAAGTATTGTTGTCATGGCTCAAGAACGAAAACAATTTCTATTTTTTATTATTTGAAGAAGAAAAAAAATCCTAATTATTGTTCTGATTCTGATTAGGCAATTTTTTGTCACCATTTGGAGCCAATTTGAAGGGCTCATTGAACATTTTTTTCGTTCTCAGACGCGTGTACGAATATTTGTAATTCAAAGTTCGTGATTCTTAATTCGGCAAAGTTGTAAATGTATTATTAATCCAGTTCACAATACACGACGCCAATTTGACGACAATTCGTCTTTGAAGAAATTGTAATTGAGCACAAATCATTGCTTTTTCTTCCCTCATAGAGGAGAGCTCAGTTTTCATGAAATGATTTTTTTCTTTTTCTGAACACCCCGATATGAAAATCTCCGGATCTTTTTTTTGTTTTCACAAAAACAATGTTTTCTCTATGAGGAACTAAAATCTAGAAAAAATGAATTTACAGAAACGAGCATAATTTTGCATCTTTCAGTTTCACATATTCGTTGTTGGTCGGCTTAGTCGCTTCGTTCAGAGGCGCAAACAATTTCCGAATTCACGACAATGGAGTTTTGTGAACCGCTACCAAGTTCATTATTAATCTCGTCGTATATCGGCTCAAGTATTCTTCCAAGGGATCGAGCTCCCTCTCCCCCACGAATCTTTTTTACCTGGGCCCCCCCCCCCCCCCCCCCCCCCACTCACGTTGGCCTCTCTCTATCGAGTTTTCAGTGAAAGATTTTTCTAAAAGAATACATTAAAGTACACACTGGCAACGCAAAGGAATATAATGGCGATGTGGGACGGAGGGGGAGGGAAAAGTGGACAATAGGAAACTGATTCTGTATGAATAGTGCACGGATTCTGAGTCTTTGCTTTCGTCTCGCGAAGTAAATTCCATACCTAAGAGAAGGTCGTGAAAGCACAGACTCTCTTATCGACAGTCTACTCGTTTGGGATTTGAGATTTGTGGTCGAGTCTATATAATACAGACTTTGCAAAGGTATAGAATTACAAAGAACAGCCGAAATATATTAAAAACTCAGACAAATGAGACAAAAAGTTGCACGTACCTTTTTTTTTTTTTTTTTCAAACATTCAAATTCGAATTATAATTATAATCAATATAATGATAATAAAATTACTTGGATACAATACTGGCTGAAATTTGCTAATTTTTTTTTTTTTTTGCTAATTTAAATTAATTTAATTGGAATTTGATAATCTCGTTGAAATTTTATTAAAGTCTCATTTTTTGTTTTTACAAAAGAATTGAATTTCAGTCCAAAAGTATTTTTCGAAAAATTCTGATTTGGCGAAGATGATTATTTTTTATTTTGTTTCTGTCATTTAAGAAACAACAATTTAATGATAATAAATTTATTTGAGACTTCTGGTATTTTTATAAACTGGACAAAAATTGAAATCTATCGATATTTGAGAAAGTTTGATCAAAAAATTCCAATTCTGACTTAAAAAAGAAAAAAAAAGAAACTAAATACTTACGAAAAAAATAGTAAATATTGAAATCCCATTATCTTAACATGCTTAAAAATTCTATTTTAAATCTTAGAATCAGTGTGAATTTATTCATATTTAAAAAAAAAAAATGTTCAGAATCAGCCTTGAAAAAAGTTCAAATATTGGTAAAAAAAAGCTGAAAAAAAATCCGAGACCCTTTTCGGCTTCGAAGCAACATTATTATGACAAATTATAAAAATCCCAGGATAGGAGCACTGTAAATTTGACGCGAAATGCCCCGTAGTACGTATTAGAATGACTCAAGTAAGACTTACGAGTAAGAGATAAAGTGCGGCGTCGAAATAAATCCAGTTTCCGATATCCTTTGTAATTTGAGATGGTCGGCTTGACGTGACCTGGCCATCAGAAGTAGAAGAAGAGGAGGAAGAAGAAGAAGAAGATGAAGACGAAG